>JAQFVV010006737.1:209645-405258 GCA_028023455.1 Epiperipatus broadwayi | reverse complement strand
CGCCTGTTTTTAATCAAATTGATTAAAACAGACGATGAAAGTAAACTATTTTACAATCAATTTTATAAACATTAAATAATCTATTTTAAAATATAAATGCGTATGTGTTTTAAATAATAATAAAAAAAATTGAGCATTAGACATTTAATGAAAACGAAGTTGTTTTCCCTTTTTAATTTTAGTAATAAAACCATTGAATCGGAAATCAATCCGGCTCAATATTTATATATATATAGACACAATTACAAGATTTTCTACAACAGAGGATCTTTTTGTGTATTTTATTCATAAACTTTAGCCCTGATATAACCAAGCCAAGTACCAATTAGAAACTGGCTTTACGAGCTGCACTCGGTCATGTGATCCACTTTTATTTAATGTCCCAGATTACTTAGTGTCTGACTTATTTCTGATATAATAATCTGATAGTTAAAATAAAACTGAATTCACTTTTGGTTTTAACTGGGATAGACAAATACTATTACTTGTTGATGTGATTTTGGTTGGCAATATTAATTTCTACTTCACTGTTTGATTCTATCAAAATTGAATTTATTTATAAAATAAACAAATTTTTGTTAAATTTATATATATATATACACATACACTTATTACTGAGTTATCAATCCTTAAAATCTTCATGCATACCATTTAATATAAAGGTTAATTATACTCAGTTAAAAAATAAGATTTCACTTTTCATCTGCTTCTAAATTCTTAAATAGATTATAAGTCACAGAATAATTTAAGAGAGCTGAATTATTGCACAAAGTCACTCGAATTGGCTTATAATTAAGACCTTGCTCACAGTTGATAGTGCACTCATTATTTTTTGAGCATAATTAGTTTTGGTAGTAGATGTTATAATTGTCAATTTAGTGATAGCATATTTGGTTATAATATATATTATAAATTTATTTAACGCACATTTGTAAGTAATATTTACTAAGGCAATAAACCTAAAGCATGTGCGATTGAAAATGTGAAGGTAGGGACCTCTACAGGTCTTAACCACAAGCTTACACATTGGAAAAAAAGAGGAAAACCCTTTCTTTACTTCAACCTATTTCTATATAAATAGGTGAAACTGAAGTGGTTAGATCTGAGAGTGCATGCTTTATGTTTATTGCCTTTATATATATATATATATGCTTTATGTTTATTGCCTTTATATATATATATATATGAGGCTTGAATTTGTTGTAATATAAAACAGCATATTCAAGTATTGTGTATGCATGCATATTTAATATATATGTCTAACTTATATTTCACCCATTTAAAACATTAAAAAAGGTCTATAGAGTTAATCATACTATTAGATATTTGGTAAAGGAAATATATTTTGTAAAATTATTATCAATAAAATGATAATCATGTAATGAATGACACAAAAGAGAAATTAGATAATTTATTTAAGATTTAGTGCACACAAATTTAAATTGCATAGCTTAAGAAAATGAACTGTATTTTGTAACTCTTTATGATTTGCCTTCTGGAAGAAGAATAAAAAATAATTTGCTTTTTTATTATATTAAATGTGATGGAAAATCTAAGTATGGTATTAATTAAAACAAAAACAAAAAAAAAACATTAAAATTAAACAAATCTAGGCAATGAATTTCAAATTCAGTCATAATTTTCTTTTATTTTGATTTCTTTTTAGCTAGTAAATATATATATATATCATAATTATTTACAAGATAATTAAAAAAAGTGTTTATAAAAAAAATATTGTCAAAAAATATATAAAATCAGGTCATTAATTCTGGAGAAAGATGTTTAGGAAAATATTCTAATATGTATTATTACAAACTTTATTATGAGTTAAGTATTAAAAACATATAAAAACAAATGATATAAATAAGTATAAAAACAATAATGGCCTATTCTTTCGTCAATGATTTAGTGAAAAGAGAGGAAAATGTTGTAGAAAATCAATGGTTAAAATGGAAAATTGTTTGTCAAACAGTTTTTCTCAGAATAGCTTTATATTGTTGTCCCTTGCTAATTGTTTTAAAGTATTTTTCAAACTTTATTCATCTCAGTAATTATGATGGCATTAGCTAGCAAAAGACTAGTTACCATGAGTGACTAGAAAAGAACATGCACACCAGTCAAAAGACCTGGAACTATGCAACTTTATCCGGATATGAATATTGAAGATATATAGGTTGCAACATTGCATGATTTAAAGAAGAAAACCAGGATGTAAAAAAAGAAATTGATTTGGCCATAACATATAACATTTACAATTCTTCTAAACACTTTATCAATACTCTTTATTTATATCAAAACTAACAGTTACCAATATAAAATCAAATCTTAATAGGGATTTTGGAGTAAAGACAATAATTTTATAAGCAATTATTATTAATAATAGTTTGAATTTGAAAAAGGTTAAAAGAATAAAGTTAATTAAAATAACAATAGAGGGAGGTGTTAAACAAGTGTACAAATTTTGAAAATTTTGTCAGTTATGTTTTTAGAAATAGGATTGTAAAATGGTAAGTAATTTCTGTAATGTAAAAAAGTAATTTATAATATGGCAAAAGTTAATTGATAATTATAAAATATTTAATAAAAATAAGAAAAGATTAGAAGTTGATTTATAATAAAAGTAAAATGACAATAATATGTATTAAATAGTAGAATAAATATTAAAGTTTATAATTATAAAAAATAATATTTTTTAAAAAATAAAATAAAGTGATATAAAATAAATATTGATAGAATTATTTAAGAGTAAAGTAATAAAATGGGAAATGATTATTTATAATGGTCAGGTTAAAATGTATATTTTATTTTTGTTTATTTTGTGTATTTAATTATGTATATGAATATGGGTATAACTATTAATTATATATTTGGATATTGTAGCTCTGATGCTGACTGCAGAACAATTGAAACTATTAGCTTTGCTATAAATAAAGAGTATTGATAAAGTGTTTAAAAGAATTGTAAATGGTATGATATGTTAAAGTAGAAATCATTACATAGGAAAAAAGAATAAAAATATATCTGCATGTAGTAGGAATTATCTACATTCTATTTCGTAAGTCATATGCAAAGAGGATAATCATAATCTAGACAAGATTAATAAAACTGCTATTAAAGATGTGTCCATATATATATATATATATATAGTAAGCTTTAATTCGCTACAAAAAATATAATTTAAAACATTTTCTTATATAGTAACACTTTTCTTTATATTTAATTATAAGTCCTTAAATATAATGTTTATATCTATTCTATTCAGCATTTTTATTTTTTAATTATTTACTTCTTTTATATTGTTGTAGTTGTGAAATTATAAGCATCTATTTTGTATTATATTTATTTGGTGTAAATAAATGAAGTAATTTTTTATTAACCAGTCTATTTTACTCATCAAACTCATTACAAACATATGACATTTAATATGTACTAATCCTGATAATCCATACAATCGACTGGAGACTTGAAATGATAAATGAATTATACTAAAATAATGATGATTTATAATAGTAAAATATCTAGAGGTAAGCTTTCTATAGAGACTGCAACATTAAGATTCATTTTAAATTGAATGTAAACAAAGAAATTAAAAAAAATACTTTTGAAATCATTTTCATTACTTTAACCTTTAGTGCTAACGTTATTTTGATCATCATCATCTAAGTGTTGCTTATAACATATTGAATATATTTGACTTCATTAACCATTTCTTACTGGAAGTTATATTTACCTCAAATCGAACCTTTATATTTGATGCTCATAATAATTCCTTTTCATATATATATATAGCAATACATGTTTCATTATTGAAAATTGATTTATTATATATGAATTATATTATGTATGTATTATTTTCAACTTTTCACATTTTTTTATAGTTATTAAAAACATAGACATTTTGCTTATATAGGTTTTGTCTAGTTTCACTTTTATATTCAAGCCATCTTCAGGAATATTTAACATACTTTCCTTTAATGTTTTTAAACATGGATGTATATTAAACATTTTTGAAGTTAATCTGCATGAAATAGTTCAAAAATAAGTACAAAATCTATGTGAATAAAATTTCAGTATTTTTAATGGATAATACAATAAAAAAGTGTCAAGTCTGGAAATATTAATAATACCTTTAAAATATTACTGAGGTAAGAGCAAATCAATAATGAGCAACAAATGTGAAAGAAATTAATGATAATTATTTATAAAAATAATATACATATATAAGGTGATACTTCATTCCTTTTTTTTTTTTATAAATATAAAAGCTGTATCTATTTATATATAATTTTACACAAGCATTAATTTATGAAAACACATATTTTCACAGCTATGTAATAACAAATATAATACTAATATCACACAAAGAATAAATATCTAATAAATTATAAACAATCATGACCACTACTACATTTTACATCACCGAAAACACCATGCTAACTGGAAAATTGTCAGTATTCATACATTTATCCAATAACTAATCCCAATATAAGATATGATTTGTTAAATATAATTTTAAATTAATATTTTACAAATATAAATTTTACATTAATTTAGTTTAATTTTATATTTCCAAAATAATAATTATTCATTTTTATTATACATTAAATGTATGCCAACATATATATTTATAATAAAGCTATTAAGTAATATATTTAAAATTGTGTTTATTATACACAGACATATATATGTTGACATGTATTATATTTTAACGTTTACACACGTTTATACATAAGAACAAATTTATATATATAAGCAGACACACTAGGAAATCATAAATTGATGTTAAATACATATTTAAATCAAACTATTAAAGCGACTTAAGGTTTAGAATGGGGAGTATTTCAAATAGGGTTTTAGCTGAAATCTTATTATACTGCAGTTTATAAAATTATTTAATAACGGTGCTTTTTCTAAAGTTAATGGTGCTTTTTACTAAATAGATTGGGCATTCTCACTTACTGTAAAGGATGCAAATTCGGTACTGGCAATTCAAAGAGGGTGAAAGCGACAGCGTTATGAAGCCATCTGGAAAAAAAATATTAAAACATGTCTTCGTAATAATGGATTGACAAATCTGGGCAAAATCAGCTTGGAACATGAAAATAATTGATTTTTTTTTCTGTGATTATAAGCTTCAGTGTATATACTTATGTCTGCAAGTGATAATAAATCCATACTTCAGTGACAGCTTAACACTAAGCGAATGCAATGCTAAACAAGCTTAATCAGGCACAAGTGGTTATATTCAAAGCGTTATTTCACACGAGGACATAATCAGGTTACTGATTGAGAATTTTAAATTATATTTTGAAAGTGAACTGAAAGCATTTGAATCCAGCGTTTCTGAATAACAGTTTCAAACTAAGGTTTTGATTATAGACAAAAAATATATCTTAATGGATCAGATATTATATAAAAATCCTTACGTCTTATCATGCATTTATATTTATCATCAGAAATTATGAATTATTTGTTTTATATGGTTCAACAGTCTATCTTCCCCATTCTTTAATTTAAATTGTTTAGTTTTGTTTGTACATTTTATAAACTTTTAAATTACATTTAATAAATAAATTATAAGTTAATTAAACGATTAAGTTCAAAATCTTTTTTTTTTTTTAAATATATATATTGAAAAAGTAAAAAAAAAAGAGAGAGAGAAAAAAAGAAATAATAGCGAAGGGAAGAAGAATTTAAATTATTTTGATAAGTTGATTTATTAAAATAACAATAGTAAATATTAATTGAAAGACTGGTTATAATGGAAATAAAAATCACAATAACAATAATAAAACGAAAAATTAAAAAAAAAAAAAAATCAAAACAAAAACAAAATACAAAAACGTAATTGTATTAACATTGTGCCTGATAATATGTGAATGTAAATACAAAATGTATATATCAGTTTAATATAAATGTATTTGTGTTTATGTAAAAGTGTAAGTATGTTTATGCTTATAATAAATGTGCATTAATAATATATATATATAGACACACATCTATTCAAAATTGAGTGAGCTCATGTTATACTAGTGTATTTACGACAACAGAGTGCATGTTCTTTAATTTCTACTGTTTAAAGATTACATAATAATTAAAAAAATAATTCCCTTTATGACTATATTACCATTAATCTGAAAATTTGAGTTCATAGTTAGAAAATTTCTAAAAAAGCTCAAAATCAAACAGAAAACTATAATTATAACGATAAAATAGCAAATGTCTATAAGTAAAACATAAAGCATTAGTAATATTAAAATATAAAATATTAATAAATATCCATTAAAAACAATTTAGTAAGAAATCAAATAAATAAACTTAAGTTTATTATTTATATCTATTTGATTACAAAAAAAAAATGCATGGCATTATAATAAAACTTTCCTACCAGTTAATACTTTACTAATTAGATTAACAATTCAACTCTGGTTTAATGAGCATGAGAAATACTTTTGAATTCAAAGCATAAGATATAATATTTGAAAAGATAAAAATAGATAGTCATATTCTTTTTACCCATATTCATTTATATACCGCAATCTTAAGCACTTTGGAATTAAAGTGTGAAGATCTTAAATTGATCATTTTTTTTTTTTTTTAAAGCTACATTTTAATTATTGACATTCTCAAAATTTTTCAATTTATAGCTTGTCGGTATGAGGTGAAACAATGAAATATGTAAATACAAACCTATTACATACTAATTAGATTAACAATTAAATGCTTGTTTATTAAGCAGTTTATTGAGTATATGAAATACTCATGTAAATAAAAACTTTTTCTTTATTTTCATCTTATAACTGTAAAATATATAGGAAAAAGTGACTGATACAAATAGAAATGTTAAGAAGTGAATATTGCTTTAAAAATATTTAGGTAAAAAATGCATTTAAATCTATTATGGGAACTCATATTTATTTGAAATTTTGTGTAGTTAAGTGTAAAAAATTATAATAAAAATTTGTATTTTCTTTTTTTACTTTTTTTTTTTTTTTAAAAATTGATACATATAATGATCAAATGATCACTTCATAAAAATTGTTTTCCTGGTTACATTTTAAAAATAAATGTTTACTAAAGAATTTTAAACATTTTTGTTTTGTATTAATGACTTTTAGAAATAAGAATTAAGAAACTGATACCACTTTCCAACAATTCAATTTTTTATAAAGATAAAATATATTTTGAGAACATATTTCTACATCAAATTAATCATGCATAAAAATGAAAACTGTCATCATGTTTTTGGAATATACTTTTAATATAAATTGAAAATGTTTTGTTTTCAATTATTAAAATTATGAACAAATATATTTAAACATTGAAAGATAAATTACAACTTGTCATTAAAAAAGTATTAAATACTCTTGTCTATGTCAAATTACATTTTGTAACTGGCAAAATCTTTTTAAAATTAATTTTTCATATAGAAAATCTCAAATTTTTTGCTTTTAAAAATAGCTGTTAAAATTGAGATTTTTACAAAGATTATAGATAAGTCAGTTTTTTTTCTTTAAAATATGTTGTAGATATTTACTTTTTTATGTTTTATATGAGATGTATGTGATTTTAGGGGCATAAAATAGAGTTACAATCAAGTATAGTGTGGCTCCCTTATGGTATTTTGTAGTATTCTTTTAATATGTATACATGATGACAAAAAATTTAACAAAAAATGTATATTTATTGATAATAATTTTCAATAAAAATAGATCATAGTAACATTCAGAGAAAACTTTAAGAAACTAAAGTTATAAATAAAAAGCATACAGGTTTTTAGTAAACATACAACTTTTTTCTATTTGCTGCAATATAATCATTATGTCTGTGTGAATAACTTTATTTCAAATCTGAAAACTAAAATTATCAGTTTATAGTTTAATTTCTTTGCTTATTTGTTTAATGCTTGTAAAATTAAATTCATTATTTATTGAATGTGTAAAATTTGAGTTCAGAAAACATCCAAAAGTTGCTCCCTTCAGTCAAGCACTCCATTTTATATGTACAATATATACATGACCACATACATGTGAAAAAGATAAATAATCTCCAATATACATATTTCATGTTGAACCAGAACTCATCAGTTCATCTGGATCATGATATCACACACACACACACATATATATATATATATATATATGTTAAAACGAAGATTTGCACGGGTTAAATATATAAAATACATATTTTATATATATATACAATCAGTTCTCAGTTTATATTAAAATAAATTAATTATATCTAATGTAAAACAGAAATTTACAGCAGAAATATATATTTTTTAAGATCATAAATGCTGTTTGCATTTACTTTTTATTTTTTTGAAACTATAGACTGAATTTTTAAATTTAAAGACTATCTGAAAGTGTTATTTATACAAGTATTCACTGTTAATATTTCCATTCTTTATTGCAAGGGCATTCTCACTAGAAATTGAGAAATTCAATTTAAATATACATTTGCTAACTGTTCATTAACATATATTTTATTCTATTATTTGAATTAACAAATATAAAGATGTCAGTATAAATGAAAATGTCGCAACTTCAAATATTTTTGAACTTCACATTGATAGCTTTTTATTGTTGCTAGAATTTCACATGCTTTGCATGAAATTACTTCTAGAAAATATTTTGAAGACAAAAAACATTTTTGTGTGTGAAGTTTATTAACATTCATGATTATTTTTGCACAATGTTTGTGTAATAATTATTAAAAATGAAGAATATATATTATTATATATTTGTTTTATATATAAATATTTTCTTTTAAACACAAAAGGTTACAGTTTTCAGCATAAAATATGGTTACAATTATTTGCTAACATGTTATAACTGACAATCTGTTAGAATATATTGCAATATTGGGAAAAAAATATTAAAAAATCATTATTTAAGATATAATAATAGATTTGTCAGATATTAATATTTATTTGTTCACATTTTAAATACAAATGTCAAATAAAAAGAATTTCATTTGTTTCTGAAATCAATTTGCTCCTCTTGAGTAATGAATACCAAAATGTTTATTGTTTAGATTTTTTTTAATATTTTCAAAATTCAAATGTAATTTTTTAGAATTTATTTCATTTCTAAATAAAAATATCTATGAAATGAAGACAAATTTAATATATTCTTTTATATAATAATGGTTTAACATTAAATGAAGTTAAAAGCTTATTTATAGCCAGGGAAAAGAAAACTGTCACAATACTGGTACACTATGAGAAGGTTAATATAAAACTGATTGATTATTATCATTTATTTATTGAAATTTATTTTGTTTGCTCAAAATAAAATGTATTTCTTCTAATTATTTATTTTACTTATTACTCACTTTATTTGTTTGCAAAATTAATGTATTAAATTTAAGATTATTTTTAATTTCTAAAATTAATATTATAATGAATATATTGAAATATGTAATCACTTTATAAAAAATAGAAATTAATTTAGTGAAAATAAAAAGCACAAAAGTTTATCAATTTTGTGCTATATTATCACTTTTAATTACACTGCAGAAGAGTTAACCTAATCATGGTTTTTATTTTAATTTAATCTTGGCTAATGTAATAATATTATTGAAATTAAACTTTTGATATATAATCAGCTATTTCTTTTTGTTTTGGTAATTGCAGTATGGAAACTTGGACTTTAAAAAAATATGTTACAAGTATAATTTTGATAGTGTTTTTTTTTTTTTTTCATTTTATCTTAATTGATGTAATGATTTAGCAATCTAATATTGGAAGCGACCATTTTATAAAAAAAATAATAATTTTATTTGTTACAGAACATTTTTTTACGTAATTTATTTGTTTTTAGATTATTCAGACATTTAATAAATTTGTATAGCTCATGATGTACTTAAATTTATTTATAAACACTAATAAGAAAATATATAAAATTATTTTTCTTTTTTGATACCAGCTAAAGAAATGAGTTTGACATTACATCTTAAAATCACATTATATTTTTCTTTGTTAATAAAAATAGACTTTTAGCACAAACTTGCAATTTTGTGGTTTCTGGACTACGCAAACAAATGGAAAATTTGTTTATTACATCTGTTTTTTTTTTCCTTTTTTTTAATGCCTATTGAAAAATAACATTCAATATTAGAAACTGCTCTATGTTTTTTTAAAAAATAAGTTAATAGCAATAAGTTTTTAATACAGAATTAAAAATCATTTTTGTTTACACACACACACACATATATATATATATAAGGGGAAATATTTACATTTACATATATTCACATTGTGTTTGGATTTTAGTTACTTTTTAACAATTCAACTTTCTCATTAAAGCAGGCATGATGTATTCAAATTTATGCTATTCAGATTAATGGTAGTAGACCTACATGTAATATAGAATGTTGTAGGACAAATATTGCAACACTATATTTATGACAAACTCCTTTTTTTTTTTCCTGAAATATATTTGCCAAATTACCACACTCTAAAAACATCTAATCAAGTAATCTTGTTTTTTTTTAAATAAAAAAAATGTGCAATAACCAATTTATAACTGATAACTCCTACAAAGCATTGCAACATCAAAACTTCACTATTCTGACTGGTGTTTTTCATAATAATGCTCAATTGAAACAAATGTCAAGACGTGTTAAAATATTAAATAAATGCTAGCACCAACTTAGGATATTGCAAGCAAAAATAAGCTATGGGGACAAGTTATCTTTTTTACAAAAATCTCTTACATATACATGTGTGTATGTGTGAACATTGTATGTACATAACATTCACACATTAATTATACTGCACACATGTACACTGACATATATAAACACATCACCTCTCATATGTGTATAATTTTTTAAACAAATTGATAAAATTATATATCCCAATATATGTCTTGAGAAATAAATATAAATTATCTACACATGCACACCCTATACATATAATATATACTTTTGAAAGTTATGTGTCTGGCGATGTGTACACATGTTATAGCGCGTGTATATTTGTGAACATTTGCCTTTAAGTGTATTTAAATTTATCTTATTGCTTTAAGTGCTAAGGCATAGACAACATATATTATTACTATTAATGTGAGTATAACTAATTCATATTTTTATCTATTTTTGAAAACAATTTAAGAAATATAAAGTACATTATATAGTATAGACAATATATTGTTTAACTTTAGAATTGGATAGCGCATATATTTAAGAATTTGGCAGAACAATTCTATAACCATTATTATTATTTTACTTAATACATAATAGTGAAATTAATATATATTATCATACAATTAAAATTTTAAAAAGATAAAGATATGCGCTAGTTACACAAATCTTATAAATATATAAAGTTTAATTAAACTAAAGCTATAAATTAATAATAAATCCTTAAATAAATAATCAATGTAATTTAAATAACAGGACAACAAACAGCCTATAAAACACTCTTTCCAAAGAGAAGCTTTCATTCATTGGACTAGACAACTTCACGATAGTGAGAGTTTTTATTTTTGTTATTTATTTTCTTTTGCTGCCGATTTATCACGCAATAATTTTCAAGTAATGGGAAGAATATTTGAAAAAAATCTTCCTTTTTTTTATAAGTTCGCAGATTCTTTTAAAATTTTCATATTTTAACTGGATTCAAATTTTAACGTTATAAATTTTTCTAACCACTAAACAACAGGCTCGATTTTTTTTTTCATTTTTATATTCCATACAGAAAATTCCTACACGATCTGATATTACAGAAAATTGCTATCCTTGATAAAATTAGCTTTACATTAGCCAAAAGTCTTTACATAAAAATAATAAAGCGAGTTTGAATTCTGGTTCTTTTTTAATCCTATTATAAGAATAAATGCTACCTACAAAGTTTAAACATTATATAAAATTTCAAGAAATTATTATATTTGAACAAAATCATTAATAAGAGAAATGAAACGTATCTAGATTTAAAATCATAAAATTAAATACTCATACATATTTTAAAAATAAATAAATTAAAATTTAAACTCACAGACAGAAATCTTCACAGTAAAATTTACATAAAAAATATAAACATAAAATTTATAACATTAATTTTAAATTGACTGTAATAAACCAGGGCTTATTTATTTAACTTAAAATATTATGCCGATTTAGTCTTAGTTTATTGGAGAGATTTTTTGTAATCTTTTTTCATTTTCACCTATGTTCTATTTCAAACAAAAAACGTAACATTACATTTCATTTGAAGATATACATATTATTAATCATCAAAACTAAAAGAAAACAAAACAAATGCCTAAAGAGTTTGTAAGGGATTTCCTGAAACCAAGATCATAACTTGGTAAATTAATAAATAAATAAGTACCCTAAATAAAGAACCTCTGTAAAAATAATATATGAGTTATTTCTAATTTCATTTGGGCAGGATCAGATTTTGAAAAATAAAACTCAACTCCAAAAAATTGAACGAATAATATCAATTTAAAGTAACCGAAATTTTAAATCATAAAAATTTAAAATCTAGAAATTTAGGTTTGCTGGCAGAAATATGCACGAGATCAATTAGAGGGTTTTATATTGTACTTGAACTTTATTTTATTTAATACGAGAGGAGAAAAAAATAGTTCACTCTATTATTATCTATATTTTAATATTTGAGTGAAATTTAGCTATATCTTTTGTCATTTGTCTATTTATCCACCTATCTACTTACCATAAATGTCTGTCTGCATATCTATCCATTTGTCTATTTATTTTTCATCCAATGAATGAATATGTATATGGGCAGATCTATTTAGCTAACCTTCTATATATATACTTATCAATATGTCTGTCTATCCATATGCTTATTCTATCTGAGTATTTATGTATTTACTTCAATATCTATCTATTTAATATTTATTTATACATCTATATTGAAACTATTCATTTCAATCTTAGTATTTTAGCACATTTATGCTTATTTTTTTAAAAAAAGGTCATAAAAATGATAATAATAGAAAAATTAATTAATAATAGTCAAGAAAAAATTAAACTTTTACTATAATTTAACTACTATAAAAATTAATAATGATAATTAATATATTTATTTATTTTAATTGATGAAGTTACTAAACCTTAACTATTAACAGTGTAAGCTTTTATAATGTCAGGAGAGTTTCATACTATTATTAACAGCATGTGTAGCAATATGAAGTGGTGATCATGTGATGTTTTGAAGGATGCTTGGTATACATATATATGCTTGTTTTATTGTTTATTTTATTGTTTCATGTCATATTTTTAGAAAAAAGTTTAAAAGAAACATTTCAAATTTCAATTTGTTTAAAAGAAAAAATAAATTAAAAGTAGAACCTTTTAAAGATTTCTAATTCCAAGAAAGCTTTAAAAAAGGAGTTTTATATTATCGTTCACCTAAACAAAAACAATAATAAATGGGACTAATAGAATAAAAATAACCTGGAATATATAACAGATAAGCAAGTGCATTATAATTATCATCATATTCATTCATTAACGATCAACAGTAGGATGAAGAATTCTCCGTGTTTAATCTAGATATTTAGATCTTTAGTCTTTTTTTCACATGAAATCATCAAACTTTCTATCTCACATAGGTCTCTTTCTAATTTTTTTTACAATCTTTTAGGATTCAATTTAAAACCTTAATTCTGTCACTATTATTGGCTCTTCTATTAAAATGACTAGCCCATTTCTTTATTAGCCTTTTAATTTTTTAATAATATCAGTGTCATTTGTTTTTTTAAATTTATCCATGTATTGTGTTTTTGATCTTTTCTTTTTACTCCCAGATTACATATTTTTATACTTCACTGAGTAGTCTGAAGTCTTTATATATTTTTTTTTGAAACATGTCTAAGTCTCAAATCCATAAGTAAGAACTCCTACAATGCAAATATAATATTTATTTCTTTTCAAATATATACATTTTTCTTTAATATTAAGTTATTTCTACCAAAAGCATCTCTTCCAAGTTTATTTCTATATAAAAAATTCATCCCTTATATTTCTATCTGTATTTGTAATGTGAAAAAGGTATTTGTAGCGGTTTATGACTTTTAATTTATGATTTTCAATCTTTTAATTTCTTATTATGTAGAAAAACAATTGAATATTACTTACCATCTTTTACTGCATTTATCTTAACTCTATTTTCATACCTTGATCTGATAACTCTTCCAACATTACTTGAAATTCTGAAGCATCATTTACAAAAATAGCCATATGATCTACAAAATCTAGATGATCTAAATAATCTCCAATGAGGTTTATTTCCATAACATACTATTTTAATCAGGAAAATGCTTCTAGTTTAATAGTGGTAAAAAGTTTTGGACATCCTGTCATGCACTGTTCTCAATGTTAATCTTATAATTTCTATGTAATCTAAATCATTGTTGTTTTAGTTTACTTTTCACTGCTCATTATAATTAAAATAGTTACAGGTGAGAAATTGTTTAGGCCATTGATTGTTTTTGATTTAATTATATTCATTACTATTATTATTATTATTATTATTATTATTATTATTGAATAAAATGTATTGCTAAAACCCTCTATTCAAATCATCATTAAGATCATTTTTAAATTTTATTATAGATTTTTGCACATTCAAAATATTACTTAGTAAAATGAATCACACTTATCACATAATAAAAATGAATATGTTAATTATCTAATATTAGATAATTAATTCAATATATAATAAATAAAATCTAAGCTTGTCTCAGTTAAAAATAATCTTCAAAAATTTTTAAGCAGAAAAGAAATAGGGATTTATATTAAATCATTGAGATGTGGTCTAATAATTATGGAAACATGTCATTATAAAAACTGTTAATGAAACTGGACTGATAATTAAATATTCTTTATAGAACATTTCACTAAATGAATATTTTTTCACTTTTTGTTGTTAACACACAATCTATGTTTTTGATGTTTTTCTCTGTTTGTAATTACATTTTGATAAATTTTCTGTTCATAATTTGGCCACCTTTTGACACAATAAAGGTAAAAATGGTCTGTCTTGAAAGTGCTGACATAAAATGCAAAGTGAAAAAAGATTGATTTATCACTAACAGTAACCCATGCCAATAATAAAAAGAGAATAGTATACAACTTTCCAAAAAGTGGAATGTGTTGTAATGGTCAGGATGGTGGCATTGGAAAAGAGGATCGAACTAACTACGATCAGACCTAGGATCTTCAGGTAGGATGCTGGAGACAATGTAATGAAGCACACAACCTATGATTGCATCCATATCCATTAGACTATCCCAACACTCATTTATTAAATCTAAATGCAATTTGGGTCAGTTCATCAACCTCTCACCCCTCTTTCGATTCCGTTATGCAGTAGCATTCAAGAGAGTTTACCTTTGACTCCATTAACAGGCATGTGCCTATGCAGACTGATAATTAGATTATCTCATGAAAGTCACAATTAGTGAAGTGCATTTATCTAAGATCTTTCTAATATAATTAGAAAAGAGTGAAGTGTGTGTGCATATACATACAGCATTGATTTTATTTGTGAATGCAATGATTGATTTAATAAATCAAAGAGACTATCTCAGTTCAACAGATTCTATAACATTTATTTTGTAAAAAAAAAATGAGAACATAAAAAAATTTAAACAGTATTTACAAATGTAGATAATAATATTAAAAATTTACATGTAGTTTAAATGTCAATAATAAGCATCTATCATGTTAACAATTTTATAATGCACAGTTACCTATCCCATGTCACAATAATAGATATCCATGTTGTTGACATTATATACAAGGCGATAAAATAAAATTAAAAATGACAAAGATTGTTTTAGCAAACTTGAATCTAGCTGGCTAAATTATATTTACATTGATACGTGTGTGTGTATATATATATATATGTGTAATTATATAACTGAATGTTTGTAAATACAGTAACAAAATATTCAGTTATATGATTACGTATATTGCTTTAAAAATACAGACATCGAATCATAATATTATGTATATATATACATGTATATATATATATATATTGGTTGCTGTCTGATTCTAGTTGTTGCAAGTTGATTTGTATGAAAGCCCCTTCTTTACTAGGTAAATGTAATTCTTAACATGACAGGAAAAAAGATTCACCCAGAAGGTTTCCATTCACTGAATAATATCTACGCTAACAAGTGTTAATAAACAAATATAATAAGAATCATAACTTTGTTTTGTCAAAGTGTGAGTAAAATCTTACCTCTGGACTTGTACAATAATACTGAGTGAAATTCACATGCTGCGGGAGAAGAATAGACCTAAATTTTATATAAAAAAATATTCAGCTAAACTAAACTTTCCCTCCCAGATCTCTTCGTGCTCTCTTACAGTGAACTCTCCGATAACATTGAATTGGAGGGCTTTACATTCCTGATTGATAAGAATGAATTACTACTACTAATAAAAATGTAACAGTATGTACATAGATGTTTAAAAATAAAAAAGCATGACATGTAACAAAACATAATTTCATTAAATCAATTAAATAAATCTTTGTGAGTCAACAGAATTCTTCATAGACTGCATACAGTTCAGACATCTTAAGCAAATTCCTCCATGCAGATGTAGATTGTTTATCATTGCTTCAGAATAGCACCTTCCAAACAACACTGTATTGGCCATTTTCTGCTTTCTTCCAATCCATGCATAAACATTCCACACTGAGTGATAGTCTATTGGGCATTTTGAAGTAGACAATACAAATATTTAAATTTTCATGGTTAAAAAATAAAATATCTCACTGACGACAATCAACTCATTTAGACAGACCACATTATATTATTTCAATATATATATAAATTATAAATTAATTGCAGTCTGCAATCTAAAAAAGAAAACTTTATACACAGTAAAATTGAATTTTTCACTCATTTGCTATGTTGACTATATATATATTTTCTTCTGAATTTACATTTGGTTAGACGTTTTGTTTTAATTTCTCTCCTTTTCTTTTAGAAGTTTAAAACGATTTTCTAGAAATTTATCCTGTTGCTCAAATTAACTTGCTCATTCTATTTATGTTAAAAGTTCCTATAGTTTTTTCCAATCTCATGTTAAAATTATATTTAGGGAATTAATATATTTGAATGAAGCCATAGAAAATGTGTAATTTTAAAGAAGAAAAGATTAGAATCGCATTTGCATTTATAGTCAGTGTCATTTCCATTTCTTTGTATACAAAATCTATCATTTCCTTTTTATTTGCTCTATGTGTCTATTGTTGCCTAGCTAGTATCGCAGTAGTTGATTCAAGAAATTATGTAACACATCATTATTTTATTCTTACACTAGGTTGCTTGGCAAAGTACTTGACATTAGTTCATTACCATGATTAACTCATTATAGTTTATGTCAGTGTTTTATTCATTTCATGATGTACAAAACATTAAGCATAAATTAAGTGTTTATATATATATATATAGCAATTATTTTAGTGTTTAATCTCACTTATTTTAACAATTGGAATTTCCTTCACTTCATATATATATATATATCATATCATCATATTATTATTACTATTTGCAGGATATTCTGTGTAGTGAAAAAGCTTTTTCACTACACAGAATATCCCACAAATAGTAATAATAATATGACATCTTTTATCTGTGGAAATATTAGAATTCATATATATATATATATATATATATATATATATATATAAGAAGATCTGGTTATATGTGACATTTTTTAGTTACCTAATAAAATATTAATACATTAAGCCTAAATATGAAAAACAAAAACTACTGCTTCTTTTTTAAGAGTAAACCCAAAATTTTAAAAAAAAAACTCCTTTTTTCCCCCCCTTGGTTTTGTGGGTTGGTGTCAATGGTTAAGTGATAAATTCTTCTTCTATGGGTTTTTTTTCTTTTTTGTTAAGAGTCTCGGGGGGGGGGTATATATATATATATATATATATATATATATATATATATATATATATATATATATCTTGACTCAAGTTTTATAAGCAGTAAATTATAACATATATTTCATATCCTGGCTAAACTAATTAGTGTAGTCAGACATAAATCTTGACTGGATATAACCTAACATCACAGGTAGTTAAGGTTGTTGTGGGTATGATTATAAATCTCCTTCACAAACTCCCCTCTTTTTACAGGGTTAAAATTTTACTTCATAATTAAAATTTTAACTCTTAATGAGTGTATAAGTGGATTCAAGATTGGACAAATTACTTTTGTTTATGAAAGAGTATGAAACCTATCCTTTATGCTCCCTCTTTAGTCCTTTACTTCTGACTATATTCTCTTGCATTTTGCTTTTTACTGCTTAGCATATTTCAAAGTGAGAATTTGATATAGGGCTTTTTATTGGTCTTATGGTTTGAACCAGACCAATAATGTATCTCTGCTATAGATGATATATAAATTTATTTAATATTCTCTCACCTGCTCTTTTGAGACTTATTGTATTTTAAGAATTAATTTAAATTAAAATATCCATCATCATGTATGGATTTATTCACACAAAAAAATTCTGGTAAGTTCTAAGATATCTCTGTAAATGTTTCAGAATATTTATTGGAATATACCGTCATAAATATAATAAAAGAAGTATCATTATCCTAATTACACATTTTTTGATGCTTACTCACTTCTCCTATACTTCACCTATCACCTCTCCTTTCAACTTTTTGTGCATTGTTAGGGTGGAAGTGGCAATCATATGTTCATATTGATTGAGCAGGGTATGGTTTTAATATTCTAGTATTGTAATTACCCCTAATTCCTCCTTTCATGTCTACCCAAAAAGTATTAGGACCTCTCTATTTTACTATGGTCTATGGTCCTTCATACTGTGAGTAAAATTTTTGTTACTTGTTTTTGCAGTGTTTGCTTACATGAGGAGTTTTCACAAACACTTTATGCTCTACTTGGAAATTATATGCAATTTTTCTTTCATTTTTTATTTCTTTGTTTGGCTCTTCTAATTAGTGGTTTATAGGCTTTTTGTCTAATTATTTTTACATTTATCTCAATACACACACACACATATATATATATATATATATATATACATATATATATGAGTCTATATCTTATTGCTTTACAAATAGTGTTATCACTTCATGGCATTATTGCATTGCTTATTTGGCTTATATCCTATGTTTATTGACCAGGTGATCATAATTTGTATTTCAATGAATATATGGGTGTGTTCTTTTATCTCCTAGTTGACATTAAATGTCTTCTTTCCATGTCAACATCATTGTCAATCTTTTGTTTTCTTATACACATATATTTATTCTTTTGTGACAACAACATAGTGGGTTCAGTCATTGTAAAATGACCATGTCCATGTTCCAGGGTTACAATCTATGAAGTCCTTCCATTTACATGTGCTTCTCCTTTTAAATACTTTCATTCACATGCTTAATGAATGTGAAGGGATCTTCATAAGTGTTGCACAATTTATGGAACTGGGTACCTTTTTGTTTCTTAGCAGGCAGTATGGTTGTTTTTATTATCACCTGATAATTTCCTATGATTTGGTCATTTTCTTGATTATGGAGAGACTTACTGTGCCATAATTTAAACCTAAGGTGACCAAATCCATTAACCCATTCAGTTGCAATTTATTTTACTGGCCAAGTGAGGTAAAACTCTAGACTTTTGATTGGTCAATTACAGAATCAGCAGTAAAATATATATTCATATTTTAATATTATATTTGTTTTAGTTTCATTTGTAAAAAGCAAATTAATAATTTGTCAGAATATGAAAATGAATGAAAGTTTTTTCAAAAATAAATTTCTGTGAATAATTATAAAAATATTTTATAGCAGAAAATTTAAAAAGAATGTTAGCAACCTATTAAAATATGTTGCTTATGTCAATGATTTTCTTTCTCAATTATGTTTGTATAAAAGTAAATAATTTTTACTAAAATCTTACTATTTTCCTAAAATAATTTATATTTTCAGCATATTTTACCAAAGTATATTATAATTTGTAAATAAATGCCAGAAAAATATTCTAAAACATTAATTTTTATTTGAAAATTAAATCAAGAGCTTGGGGCAATGTAAACTGTTGAAGATGTGAAAATTGTTGTTAGCGCTGGTTTCTTTTTCAATTTACGTTCCTGTAAAAGTATACATTTTTAAACTAAAATCTACTGTTTTTTAAATAATTATGTTTTCAATATATTTTATGAAAATAATTTATAATGTGTAAAAAAATACTAAAAAAAAACACTCTAAAACATTCATTTTCATTTTGAAATGCAAAACAAAGATGAAAAATTATTGACAAGCCTTGAATGACAATCAACCAATCACCATCTAGAAAAGACTGCCCTTCTACCGTTGTTAAAGTTTAAATGTCAAATATATTGATTTTTTACTTGTAAAATAATTTGAGAGAGAGCAGCATCTTATGGTACTTTTTTAAGCTTTAAAATGACCATAAATTCTTTACCATAGCATTTAAAATGCCAGAATTTGAGTGACTTGAAGCTATGATCATTTTAACTGGACAAGGAAGAGACAGGGTTAACTTCATTTCTGCCTTGAATGTTGGACTTTTTATTGATACAGCCTTTTTTAGGTTAGCCATTATAGTTAGTAAAGCTTTATTCAGATGGTAGTCATTCAGTTCATCAATATCATGCTTGGAGAATTCTTTAACTTTGCTTTGATGTTAAATATGAGTGCATGGGTATAATCCCAAGTACATATTCCATTTGTTTGCCATAATACCTATCTTCACTTATTCCACCATGATGCCTTCATGATGTGAAGTCTTGACTCCCATGGGTTCATCATCTAATTCATGGTTAGCCATGGGGTCTTGTGATCTTGGCCTCACTTGGTATTTGACAGTATTATCTGGCTTATCTTTCTTGAACTTCTGAGATTTATAATCTAGGTCACATTTGCATTATCTAAAGGTAAGTTGCTTGTGGTATGAGCTTTCTATGTGATTCAGTGAATTGAATTTTTTTTCTGTCAGTGTTGCCAATATTTTGTGGGATTTATTAGCTGGATAGTGACTTGTGTATTTGATACTTGAGTATCCATGATGGTTTTGAGAAAAAGTTCTCTATCTCAGACATTATTTGATGTGGGAGAGAGACTTCTGAACAAGAATCACTTTTCATATCAAGATCTTTAATTTTAATTTCCAGGGTATCCTCTACTTCATCCTTTCTCTTCTCATCACACTAAATCCTTTGGTCCATCTCTATTTGTTATGTTCCCATAACTTTTGTATTTTTGGAGACAATCTGCTTCATTCATATCTGCATTTTTAAATTTTTCAAATCGGGTTCAACTGCTTCAGCATAGCTGTCATGATTTTCTATGTCATTACTCTGTTGTGTGACAATGTATTGGATGTGACAGTTTTCTTTTGTGGTAGTGATTTGAGCTAGTGGAACTTTGCTTTGGAGACTGTCACAGTATGTGGAGTCCTTGTGTTCATAGCAGGTCTTTTGCTCTAAGTACTGGTTGCTTGTGCTAGTCTGTATTGTATAGTTACAAACATTTGCATTATTTGTGGGGTTGGTATTTGAGTATCTGGGTTAGTTTGATCCACACCTGGTACTATATTTTCCAAAATAATACTGGGAATATTATCTTCTATCACATCTTTGGAGACCTGAGACATCCAACCACCAGAAAATTCAGGGGCAAGTGAAGTTTCAGCAGGAAAAGAATGTTTAGTACCTCAATTAGATTCAAAAATAAAACCAGGTAAGTCTTCCCATAAAATAATAACTTGTTGCTGTTCATCTGAGTTGCGAATAATAATTTCATTAACTCTTTCACATGTAAAAGACCAATTTCCAATAGTTAAATGTGTAGAATCAGGTAAAGATATAATAGGTTGATTAGAAGTACCAGGTTTAGCTTGACTATGTGCACTCTGTAATTTTCTAAAATTCATTCATGATCTCTCAAATCATATGAGCCACCACTAGAATACATAGTAGTAAGTTTTCTATCTAAGCTAAATTGAAACCATCCTGTACTACCTTTGGATAATTCTAAAGATGTACATCCAATATCAACCATGAGCAATGCACCAGTTATGCCAATGATAAGGTTTGTCAGGTAAACTGTCCTTACCATCTTCTAGGGTAACATTGCCCATATTATAATTTGTTTTCTTTCCCATATTGTCCATTTTTGTTTTCAAACTATTATTGATATTCTTTGTTGCCAACTCAGCTTTCAAATTATCCATATTAGCCTTTGTTGCAATCTTTGCCTTCATACTATTTATATTAGCCTTTATCACTTGGAGCATTTGCATTAACTCTTTAGATATTCCATGGCTTGTGCTACTTGAATCCCACTCAGTTGAGCTGTCTCCTCAATAAGTTTTTTGAGCTTCAGTAATCATTTTATCCTCACTATATACCTGTAGGAAATGATCATCCTCAGTGATGGACCCCCCTCAACATCACTACTACCATATTCAAAATGTTTTGACTCCATATTTGATATTTTTTTCCAGTTCTGAGTATAACAAGTCCAGTTATTCAACCAAATATTTAAATAATCTTTTAAAATAATGCAAATGGATGAGTGTTGTTGGTTTTCATATTATCCCTAACCATTTCACATCTAGCCTTAACTTCCATATTAATTTTACTTCTGATGTTTTAATTGACTACATTTTAGCCTAATTTCTTTTTTACTTTGCCTGACTCACCTATTTTAATTTAGTTTATTAATTAGTTATTTATTTTAGTCTCTAATTATTAATCATGCATTCATAGCCTTATATATATATATATATATATAAACCCAATTCCAAATAAATATATATATATATATATATATATATATATATAATGCATTTATTTGGAATTGGGTTTAGATTTATCATGTTCATTCTTGATAATTGGATATACTAATTACTTATTAGGAATATAAAGTACAACAGTAGTTTTAGATTAAGAGGTCTGTTATACCGAGAATAAGTTCAAATAAAATGTTCAAAAAAATTTTTTTTAAAAAATCTCCAGTTCAATGACTGGACCTCCCTTGAAACTAAAAGATGGTGAGGTTTATGCTCATTCCCAACATTTTGGATACCGGATGAAAGAGTCTGGATGATGGCATTGGAAGAGAGGGTCACATCTAACTACAGTCAGACCTAGGGTCTTCAGGTAGGCTGCCGGAGTTGATGTGATAATGCACACAACCTATGATTGCACCCATATCCAACAGAGCAGCTTAACACTCATTTATTAAATCTAGAGGCAATTTGGATCAGTATATCCACCTGTCACCCCATTTTCGGTTCTGTTATGATGCAGTATTTGAACTCAGGGAGAATTTGACTTTGATTCCATTAACAGGGATGTACCTATGCAGACTGATAATTAGATTACCTCATGAAAGTCACAATTAGTGAAATGCTTTTACCTTTCTAGTATAAGTATAAAGGAGTAATGTGTGTGTGTGTGCATATAAATAAGGCATTATCTTTATTGGTAAATGCAACGATTGATTTAATAAACCAAAGAGACTTTATCAATTGAACAGATTCTATAATATTTATTTTGTAAAAAAAAAATAATAATAACATTAAAAATTTAAATAGATCCAAAAATTTAAACAATATTTAAAATTTAGATAATAATAATAAAAATAAATAAATATGTATATGGTGTTTAAATGTCAATAATGAGCATCAATCATGTCAACAATTTAATAATCTTCAGTTATATACCCCGTGCCCCAATGATAGATATCCATGTTGATGACATCATTATATACAAGGTGATAAAATAAAATAAATAATGACAAGATTGTTTTAGCAAACTCGAATCTAGCTGGCTAAATTATATTTACATTTGATACGTATATGTATATATATATATATTCTAATGGATGCTTAAAACACCATTACAGAGTTGAAGTGTTACTGGGCTAAAAATAAATTTATATAAGTTAGATTTTGTTTATAAAACTTAATTAAAAGTTTTTTTTTTATGTTTGTACAAATACATGGGAATTATATTTTAACCTCACAGCTATATTTAGTTTTTAATTTTGAAAAAAAAAAAAAACAAAAACTAAGCTTAGTTTTTTTTTTTTTTTATTATTTATGTAAAAATAAATTGTATAATAAATAGCTTTTCACATTTAAGATTTATATGGATAAGAGTGACTAATTAAAGAAAAAAAAGAAGTTTTCATTTGTTAATCCCTGGATCTGTAAAATGCAATTTATTTTCTTTAATTAGATAGTTATTGCTAGCTAGATGAAGAATTTTATAAATTTTAATTAAAGAAAAAAAATTTGTAATTGGTTCAGATATAAGATTCAGCTATAAAAGGCTTAATCAGGCTATTGTAGATACTTGCACCAACTCTGAGAGATAGACATCAACTCGAGGAGATGCACAAACTCTGAGAGATACTTGCACAAACTATTCTTGCAAGAACTCTGAGATATAGTTACACCAACTTTGAGAGATACTTGCACAAACTCTGAGGGATACTTGCACAAACTATTCCTGCAAAAACTCTGATTGAAGAATGATTCCTGCATATTCTGGAAGAAAGCTGATCCTGTATTTATTATTCACTTAGAATGAACCCTAAACTTACCACCAATATGTTTTCTCATATCATGATTGGCTAAGCTTTTCACCAGGACAGGTTCATGCTCTCTGTGTCTCCATTAACTCCCTATAATGCCATAAGAAACAACTACAAAGAAACCACTAACCAACTCACCCAACCCTACCGTCAGTGAATCCAGATCAACGAACCACCCTCAACAAGACTAATGCACTAGCATTTATAAAATTTATTAAGGTACCTTCCATTCTACAAGTTAAATGATTTTATTGTTTTAAGTTTGTTTGTTTTTTTAAATATACATGTGTTTCAAATTTTTATTTTATTTTGTGTAATTCGGTTTATGTGCATTGATATTTTCCTTTTAAATGATTGCTAATTTTAAATCTATACTGTATGTTTTGTTCATATTACTGTATGTTTTGTTCATATCTTAGTAAGAAATATAGTGTAGTTTAATTGTAATCTCACATTCCTTTTTGTTATAAATCACTCTGGATATTACAGTCTATTTTAATTAGCTTCTGGCTCATGACCTATTTTATTAATCCTACTTATGTCAAGAAACTACTGCTTGGAACTTCCAATTCATTTATTAGGGGCATGTAGGATCATTTTAATCCTCTAAATAAGTAGATCGTAAACTCCTAGCCTGTCTCACTCAGAGGGAGGTCAATTGATTGAAAGTAATATTATTCAACACTCTTTTTTTAAGTTACTGTTTTGGAAGCTACCTTCACATTTCTCCTGTTTTGGCATAAGCTCTCAAAAATCTCAAATAGGGAGATTTATTCTTTATATAACTAAGGATTATAAGCAAGAAGCTAATCCCCCCTTTTCTTGCATGATATCACTGTATACTTCTGCTACTGTCAGTATTTTTTGCACTCTTTTCACTATAATTATTCAGAGTGCAGAAATCATTTCTAAGCAATATTAACATATTTTATTTTTTCATTTTAGCTTATAGATGACAGTGCTGAGTAGAAATAGTTCCATTTCATTTTTGTATTTTTTTCTTTTTCTTTAATATTTTGAAAAGCTGCAGTAACTTCATAAATAGGTTTGATATTAATGATAATACAAAATCAGTTAAATGTCAATAAAATGTATATAATTTTTATGAAATTTGGTTTTTACATGAGTCGACACTTATCATTGATTTTGGGTCATATACATTCAATTCGCTATGACATTTTGATATTGACCCTGAGATATTAAACATGCATGCACTTTTCTTTTCTTTCACCTAACTATACTAAATTGCTATTAGATAGTACAACATTGTAGTATAAAAGGGAAATGATAATGTTTACATTAAAAATCACTTTAGGATTATATGTCTATCTATTTTAAATATATTTGGTGATCAATAAAATGAAATATGCACATATGTAATAGAAGAATTTTAGATGCAAATATGTTTATCTTTTATAAGTTTAGCTAGCCTGAAATGAGAGATTTATTATTATTGATCTATTATTTATAGTTACAGTTTTTGTCTGGATCAGTTTATAGAGAATATTAAATAGGAAAAGCCAATCTCACTTCCCATTATCTTTACATATATGGTACAGATTTGTTATTCAAATACATGGAATATTTAAAAAACCAGCTTCCCACATTATTTATCATTACAGGTTTGACACCCAGATGTAATGGCTTGATAAATATTTTATAAAGTTATAATTTTATTTTTCTTATTTTTAGCTATAAGTGATTTAAATGACTTTATGCTAACAATAATATTTTATGATAATATTTTTTGATTTGTGTATGATAATTATGTCAATTTTAATATAAGAGAAAAATATATACATTTAATAATAGAAAGTTATTTGGGCAAAATTTCATAACTTGGAAATGATTAACTATCATGGATAGGTAGATTATTTTTTGTGCTTTTGTTGGATGTTTTGCATTTTGTCAACAATGGAAGCTGTAGCAAGCTCCAGACTTACTGTATATTGGTAAATATATTTTGTATTGTAAAAACATTTATTTTGAAAAATGATTTTTTTCTGTGCTTTGCTTTACAGTGGCAGTAATCCTGATGTATGGGAGTGACCCCAAACTTCTAATTTTGATTGTATTTGCATGGTCAATATGAAAAGAATATTTCAAGATATGCCAATGATGCTAAGAGCTTTGGATGCTAATTTTAATAAAGTGAGAGCTGAAGCTAAAGCTAATAATAAGGTGTTAACTACTAAAATTAATGAAGTGAGAGTTAAACCTAAAGCTAATAACCATTCATTACATGCTAAAATGGTCAGTAAGTTTACTGAAGCAAGAGCTGAAGCTAACAGCCATGCATTAACAACTAAATTGGATGAAGTTATAGCTGAAACCATTGCTTTCAGACCCATTACAAAAGATTCAGTCAAACAATGATAAGTAATCTAGATAAAGATATAAAAGAGATATGAATCATGGTCCCATGGATAGTCAATGATAGTTTGAAATTTGAGGAGTCCCAAGATGAAAATGATAGTGATAAACTGTCTCCAGATACTGGTCTACATTATTTAAGTAATGTTTACAAAATTAGTGGTTTCCCTATAGAGGCAAGAATCTTAGATGCTCAGTAATTTTACTATCATAAAGTACATGACTACAAAGGTAGGAAATTTGGTAACAAAGATAAGTTTAAAATAATTGAAGATATAAAATTACTACAGGGGATTAAGTTTTCCAAGAAGTATATGAACAAGCTTTATTTTGAAGAGTGTACCATGATAAGTGTAGAGTATCTTGACATGTTTTATTTATGTAATAATCATAAAGATAATAGTTTCAATTTTTATATAAGAAATTAGAAGGCTGAAGAAAATGCATGATTATTCCTTAGAATAGGTTGTCAATGAAGTTTAAGAATAATGGATATTTCTTTGAATAAAATATCAAAAACTTGTATTTGATTGTATGTGATTATAGAAAACTATTTGAAAGGTGAAACATTATGAATAAGTTTAGTTCTTGGAACTCCATGATAATGATGTCAGGCTAAATACAAAGTGTTTAATTTATGATTGTGTAGAATTTAAAAGTATAATTTATGAAAATACATTAAAATGTGTGAATAGATAAAGTTATAGTCAAAAATATATGGCTCATTGTGAAGAAGGTTGTAGAGATTTTATTTACTATAAAGAATCTATGTTTTTAGATGAATTAGAGAATGAATGTTTTGGCAAGAACTTACATAATTTATCTGATCTTAGTGATTTGTTTTATAATTATTTGATAAGAATGAAATTTAAAGTGACAATCTTCATATTGATAACCTCCATTCCTTTTCAAAAATTACCTGCTTATATTTATAAGATCATAGCTAATAGAATGGGATCTTACAAATTTGGAAGGCTCTATGCCTATAGCATGTTATGAATTAAAATGATATAATTTGCTTAATTTGAGGTAATTATTCAATATAAGCTGGTTAAAATAAAATTTGCCTGTACATAAGCTTAGTTAAATTAAAGTAACTATATTTGGTAATATGCAAAATGTTACTATAGTCTAATTTACTGCTTTCTGTTTTTGGGAAATGTTTGTAAATATATATATATGATTTTAATAAGTAGTAAGAAAGCATTTTAATATAAAGTTAATATTTATTAAATCATCAGGCCATAAAATAATGTAATTTGTGTATTTGTTCATTATAAATCAGAAAAGATAGAGGAAATAGTGTGATTAAGTTATTAATACTTAGAATAAAATACTTGTTGTAGTGAAATGTTTTAATCCTGTAGATTAATATTCTTTGCAGTCAATTATTTCCCGTTATTATTCGTTTCATTGAATTAATAACTTTTTTTTAAATTTTCATGAAATGGGAGAAATATAGTAGTTAGTTTTCACTGTGAATTAAAAAAAATGATATATGCAATCTTTGAAATATTTTTTTTTTGCGTTTTCTTATCGTATATAGTTGTGCTCAAAATTATCATTGTATAAATAGAATTCTGATGTGTCTATTTGTTTCGTGCATAAAGTTGTTTTCGTTTTAAATTGTTTATTTTTTTGAAAGTTGTTGAGATTAAAATATTTTAGTCATATTTAACTGAATAAGTTAATTTAAATAGAAAAAAAAAGAATGATTGAAATAATATAGACAATTATTTTAGTTTTAATATTTATCTAAGAATATTTGTAAGCTAATATTAATTTAAAAGAACAAGTGAAATGTATGATTTAAATTTAATAAAATTATATAAAATTAATTATTTAAGTTCCATTTTTATTATTTTTATAATGTTAAAGTTAATTTTAGAAATAGTTGAATGCAACACATTCAAAAACAAATGTTCAAGGTGTGTGTGTAGGTTAACAAAGCAGACAATATAAAATTCTAGCACCATATGGATTCTAGGAGTTAAGTATTTTAATTCAAACATCATTACTTTTTCAGTAAAGAGTGTTATGTACCCTTAAAAAACTAGGTACTTGATAAGGAACTTTGAATCCAGCTAGATCAATTTCTTTTAGTATAGTTTTAAAAAGTGGCAGTAGTATTAAGTCATTAATTCCAGTATTAGGCTAGATAAAGATAATCCAGCAAAGCTTGTGAAGCTTCTGTTCCAGTTGCATACATTACTGTGGAATGTTAAAATAAAACAAAAACCTAAAATAAAATAAAAGCCTATCTAACATAAAAAATATATCTTTTCTAAATCTTAGTATTGAAGTTACATTTTAAGAATAACCAGAGGGAGACAGTCACAATGCAGACCAATTAATAGTTTTTTTTTTCATATATCAATAGTTTAACAACGTTTCTAAGATTTTCAAATGTTTATTTTCATTTAGAACTTTAAAAAATTTAACCTTTTAAGCAGCTGTTACTTTATTGGACAAGTGCAGTAAAAAAGTCAACTTTTAATTGGCCAAAACAAACTCAATTGTCAAAATATATTAATCTTTTAATATTAAATTCACTTTAGATTCGTTTGTAAAAAGTATATTAATAATTTGTCAGGTAATGAAAGTGAACAAAATTTTATTCAAAAATAAATCTCTATTTATTTATTGTAGAAATATTCGATAGCGGCAAATTTAAAAGTGAAAGTTAGTAATGAATTAAAAAGAGTTGCTGACGTAAATTTTTTTTTCAGTTTTATGTTACTGAAAAGTAAATATTTTTTTTGCTAAAATTTTAAATATTTTTACTAAAATCTTAAATATTTTTCTAAAATAATTTTGTTTTTTTAGCATATTTTATGAAAATGATTTGTAATTTGTCAAAAAATACTTTTATAATGGTCTAAAACATTTGTTTATCATTTTCAAAATGAAAATCTTAGCATTTTTCTTTGATTAGACAGTTTCTTTGACCTTGACAGCCAATCAGAATGTCCTTGATAGCTAAGAGCCAATGAACATCAAGCTTTGTTCTTTGTTATGCTTTATCGGCAGTTTTATTGACTTTTACTTGTAAAATAATTCAAGAGACGGCAGCATCTTACAGAACTTTTAAAAACCTTTCCAATGATGGTAAATTCACTATCGTAGCATTAAAAATGATGAAATTAAAGTGATGTCAACATATGCAAGACATCTCATAAGATTCGATCTAAAGATTAATCAAAATGAACCTTTTTTCTAGTAATTTTTGCTTCTTATTTTGTCAACAAACGTCACACTGGAAAATTGCTGAAAATTGGATTGAAAATGAACTTTGAATTCAGAGCTTTATGCACAAAAAATAGATATTATTCCCATTAGTAATAATTTTATTATGAATTGTTGCTATGAATTTTTTTTTTTCTGAAATCTCTACCAAAGAAAGGTTTTTTTTTAAAAAAATAACAAAGGCAATATTTTTTTTTGCTATGTAATACATATTTACAAGTATCCCATATAATATTTTAGGTGTGAATGATTATACTTATTAAGATTTATATAATATTTATTAAAATTTATTATTGTTTTAAATTTTAAATATTATAAATACATTGTTCCATGATAAAAGGAACCATGTTGATATTTAGTGAATTGTTAGAAATACAATTCCAGTACTAAAAAGTAAGGTAATGGTAAATTTAGTTTTTTCCATGAATAGTTTGAATAGAGGCTATCTATACTCAGCATTGTAATAGGTGGTAATATATATAATTTTTATTTTTATAAGACACAATGAATTCCTCTTATTACAAACTTGTTTTATATGAGAGATGTGAATTTCTCTCATTGTGTAGCTATTTCCTCTTTATGTAAGGGATAATAAAAGTCCTCATTATAAGTTTAATGAGAATGCACATGAATACATGCAGTAATATATTTACTTTACTTCTGTCAATTATTAAATAAGCCACTACTTGTGATCCTATATTAGTTTGTTTAGAAGCTTCCTATATTATATTTTATACCAGGAGATAAGTTTGATGTATTATTAAAAGGTACTGTGAAATACCTATAGAAACTTCATTATAAATTAGTTATTTATTTTATTAACAAATAATTATAATATTTTTTTATAACTCTGCTTAATTTTTTTTTCCTTTTTAGCTAATAAACAACAATGCTGAGTATAAATAGCACCATTTCTCTTTGGATTTTTTTATTATTTTCCTTTAATATTTTGAAAAGCTGTAGAAATTTTATAAATATGTTTATTATTAATGATAATATAAAATCACTTAAATGTCAATAAAATGCATATTATTTTTATTATATTTGCTTTTCATGTATTTTCTTTATAAAGTCGATATTTATAATTGATTTTGGTTCACACGTATCAGATTAGCTATATCATTTTGATATCTACTCTGAAATATCAAATATGCATAAGCTAATCTTTTCTTTACCCTAGCCATACCAAATTGCTATTAGATATTATAACATTGTAATATAAAAAGGTGAAAGGATGATGTTTACATAAGAAATAAAAATTAAAATTATTTGTCTACTTATTCTAGATATACTTCAGGATGAATAAAATACCCTTTGATTTTGATGTATATTTCTTTGAAATATGCACCTATCTAATAGAAGAGTCTTAGACAAAAATACATTTACTTTTTATAAGTTTATCTAGCCAGAAGTGAAAGTTTTATTATTATTGATATATTAATTACAATTACAGTTTTTGGCTTGATCAGTTCATGGGGAATATTAAATAAGAAAAGCCAACCTCACTTCAATATTATCTTCATACATATGGTACAGTTTTGCTACCCAACTACATGGAATATTAAAAGAGCCAGCTTACAGCAACATTTACCATTACAATTTTGGTGGCCAGACATGATGGCTTGATAAAAATTTCTTATCATTTTTGTTAATGTTAAAATTAATTTTAGAAATAGTTAAATGCAAGACATTCAAAAACAAATGTTCAAAGTGTTTGTGTGGAAATGCAAAGCAGACTAATGAAAAAAATTAGCATTGCATGGTTTTTAGGAGATAACTATAGTAATTTGGACATTATTAATTTTTCAGTAAGGGGAATTATTTCCCCTTAAAAAAGAACCTTGGTATTTGATAAGAAACATTCGATCCAACTAGATCAATTTCTATTAATATGGTTTTTAGACATAGAAATAGTATTAAAGTCATTAGCCACAGTAGTTGGCTAGATAAAGATAGTCCAAAAGGGCTTGTGAAGTCTCTATTCTAATTGCCTATATTACTGATGAATGTTAAAATAAAACAAAAACCTAGAATAAAATAAAACCCTATAACAAAAATGGAAATTATCTTTTCTAAACATGAGCAATGAAGAAGTTACATTTTAAAGATATCCAGAAAGAGAATGTTACTGTATGGACTAATTAATAGTTTATCAGCATTTCCAAGATTTTAAATTTTTTACATCTACCTTTATTCATCCCTCTAAACAAGTTTTGGGAACAATAGACTTTTATATAGAACTTTAAAAAAAATAAACCAAGATGAACTTTCTTTAATCACTTCTTATTTTGTCAACAAGTATCATATGGGAAAACCACTGAAAATTGAATTGAAAATGAACTTTGAATTCAGGACTTTTAGATTTAAAAAAAAATAGACATTATTTCCATTTATAATAATGTTATTATGAATTGTTGCTATGAATTTTTTTTCTCTTAGATCTCACAAAAAAATGTTCCTTTAAAATAGCAATGGTAATATTTAAAAGATTTTTTGCTTTATATGTAATACATGTTTGCAAACATCCATATAACATTTTGGTGTGGATAGTTATACTTATCAAGGGTTATATAATAATTAGTAAAATTTATTATCATTATAAATCCATCATTCCATGATAAAAGGAACCATGTTGATATTTAGTGAGTTGTTAGGGATACAAGTAGTAGAAGCAAGGCTTTGGTAAATTTAGTTTGTTCCACACATAGTCTAAATAATAGCTATTGTATACTTGGCATTGCCATACATGGTAATATGTATAATTTTTATTAATATAAGAGATGAATTACTCTTATTACAAACTTCTTTTATCTGAGAGATGCAAATTCCTCTCATTGTGTAGCTATTTCCTTTTTATGCAAGAAATGATAAAATTCCTTTTATTATATGGTAAATGAGAATGTACATGAATATATGTAGTAATATATTTACTTTACTTTTGCCACTTATTAAATAAGTCAATACTTATGATCTTAAGTTAGTTTGTTAGAAGTTTCCTATATTTTATATCAGTAGATAAGTTCTATGTATTATTAAAAGGAACTTTTATCTGTGATATATATATATATATATATATATATATATATATATATATATATATATATATATATATATATATAACTATATTCCTAATTAGTTACTTTATTAGTAAATAATTATGATACTCTTTTATATAATCCTAGTTAAGATTTTTTTCCAGCTTATAAAAAACAATGCTGAATATAAGTAACACCATTTCTCTTTGGATTTTTTAATATATTTTTTTAATACTTTGAGAAGTGGTAGTAACTTCATAAATATCTTTGTCAATTAATGATAGCATGAAATCATTTAAATGTCAATAAAATCTATATGATTTTTTAATAAATTTGGTTTTGTGTATTTTCTTTATGAGGTTGATAGTTATCGTTGATTTTGGGCTCATGTCTTAGATTCACTAAATACACATAACTATTATTTTCTTTTGCCTAGCTATATTAAAATACTATTAGCTATTATAACATTGTAATATAAAAAGGAAAAGGATGATGTTTATTCTAAAAGAAACTTTAGGATTATTTGTTTAGTTATTCTAAATATATTTTCTGTTCAATAAAATGCCTTTTTGATTTCACTGTATATATTTTTGAAATATGCACATATGTAATACAATAGTCTTAGATATAAATATGTTTTATTTTTTTAAGTTTAGCTAGTCAGAAGTGAGAGACTTATTATGATTGATCTATTATTTATAGTTACAGTTTTGGCTCATTCAGTTCATAGGAAATATTAAATAAGAAAATCCAATCTCACTTCCCATTATCTTTATATGTATGGTACAGTTTGGCTATCCAAATACATGGAACAGTTGAAGAGCCAACTTGCAGTATTATTTACCATTACAATATATATGCACATAGTATTTCTTGCTTAGAATAATATTGTTATGGTGTTAGTGGGCATACAATTCTGTAGACCAAATTGAGAACCCTTATTCAGATCCTTAGGAAAATGTGTAATAAATTCATTATATATTGTTTTTTTGCTTTTTTTTTTGTAATCAGAATTAGAATGAAAGACTCATATAAAATAATAAATGATCAAACTGGTCCACAGGAATATGTAGATCCATGTGTCTGACACTTCCATTTTACCTGACATGTGAACGGAGTTTACAGGATATATACTTAGTAAGAGAAAGTAATCTGAACTGGTGAACTTGTGAATGGTTGTGATAAGATAGAGTAGAGATGAGGAATACACTGATGGAAAATAAATAATGATAGATAATTAACAAAATATATAATAATAAAAATATCATTAGTAATCAATGAAAGATAACTATTTAATTAAAATATTACTAATAATTTACGTTTTAGATTAAATAAATAATTTTAATTAAATTTAAAGTAATGTCAATTTTACACTTGGCTTATAAAATTTTTACTGATTCGATTTTTCAAGTTAATGAAAGCAAAATGATTTTCTTTTGTAAATTTACAGGTACTTTATAATTGTGTTTCCTTTTTTAAAATTGTCTTTTTGAATACAATGCATAAGTGAAATTCATTTGTTTACATATATATATATTGGTCTAACTAAATAAATTTTAATTCTGTTCTAGAATTGTGCACAGTTTTATTTTTTGAATGCAGAAAGATGTTGTCAATTTCCAACCCTATTTGTTAATGGTAAAAATATATATATATTAAAATAACATTGTAAGTTATTTCTATAATTCTAAAAAAATTAAGATTATAGTTTGAATTATATTCCATAGATGTCACTATCTTTAAATGAAAAAAAAATGAAGAGATAGAGGAAAAGGATTTGTCAAATGAAACCAAAGTCACTATCGTGCATATAGACATTATTATTTATTGTATCATAAATAAAATTACAGTATGAAAATAAAGGTCATACCTTTGAAAGTGCTAGAAGAAATTTATTAATTTTTAATCGATAAAAGTTTGTCATTTATTTGATTTGATATATTTATATATAGCTAAATTATACATGCGTGTGTATTTTGATAGTAACACAAATACTAGAATTTTAAAAGTATAATTTTTTGACATATTTATTTAATTTTGTAAAATTATGAAATAATTGTTTTTCTGTAGTTATGTATTATTTATATTTGGTCTTATTTCAATATAATAGCTTTTCAAACAGAAATTAATCAAACAAATATTTAAGTTGTTTGAAAACAAATCTGCATCCTATTAAATACTTTTTTTAATTATTTTTTTTCCAATCGATGACTGTCTTTTTGTCTATTTCTTTTCTTATTCATTTTTTTTAATTTTCAAAGTTGATATTATATATTCAGTTTAATTTTATTTTTTAAAAATTGTTTTGATATATTGTAAATGAAGTAAAGATTGAAAGCAAAATAATTTTTATTTCATTACAAATAAAACTGAAAGATAAACATTAGCTTCTCCAAGGGGTAAAAAGCTGACTTTTAAATAGATAAAAGCAACAAATAATTAATGTGCTTCCTTTCAAGCAAATTACTAATTTCATTTGAATATGTATACGTATTAAGTGCAGTATATACTTGAAAGGCAGACATAAATAAAAAGAAAATATTAAAATTTTGTTATACTTGCTAAAATATAAATCTTCTATTTAAATTTTACGATGGCAGACGTAAATAAATTTATATTGTAGCTATAATTGTTGTGATGTCAGATATATGTCCTTCCTACACAATCCATGTAGATATGTTTTTTTCTTCTTCTCAATGTTGTAGTTTTTCAGCATAACATTTTACTTTGGTTTAGTTATATTCTAGAATAAATTAATTAATTTTCCAACCCAGTTAATTGGTAGTCCATGACCTTGGCTAGTAAAGCTTCATCATTTTATTTTCTGATGCATGCAGATTACTCTTTGGTAAAAGCATAATGAGGAATACACATGGGCAACTGATGTAAACATTTTGATTTTTCTAGTCTTCCATGTTTTTGATTTAAAACTCCATTTATATTGTTAGGCAGTTTAACTGTTCTCTTATTCTGAGTTGTATTTAAAAAAAATATTACATTAACTGATATTAGTTGCCCATATAGAATTTAATAAAAGAAATACAATAGTGATACTATTTGGTAGTTCCTTTCTTTTCAGATTCTAAGAGTGCTTGCAAGTATTCTTCAAGCTCTCAATTCATTGTATTGCTCTGAAAACAAATATATACTTTCCATTGTTTATGTACATTATTATTATTATTTTTGAAAAATATTTTACAAATATTTATTTAAAACTAAAATATTTATGATTTTAGTCAGTTTTTATTTTAAAGGTTTGATTTAAAAAAAGAAAAGTCCAAAAATTGTAATAATATAAAATAACAAGTTATAATTTGCTGAAAAATGAATACTTTTATTATGATTGTAGCAGATATTTTTGTGACATTTAATAATTATAAATGGAATTATACATTTTAAAATGGAATTATATGGCTTTATGACACCTTAGCAATAATCCATTTTGACCATTAAATATCAGATGATTACCATTTCTTATAATTTTACAAATGGAATTGAAATTATGAATATTTCATTCATTGAATATTTTTGGTATTGGTTAATTAGCAACTGTACATTGCTTGATGGCATTTCTTGTCTGCAAAAACAGATCGGTATAATGTCACCAGGCCTGCAACTCTGAAACATTTACATTATTGTTGTAATAGTAAATTATCTTACAATTTACACAAAATGTCATAAAAAAAGCCAACTTTTTTTTTTTATAATAATCAACAACTGCTTTTTTTGCTGCTGCTGCTTTAATGGTTTTTTTTGTTATCCTCTTATTACAGTAGTTACACAAAAAAAAAAGGCAATTTTTTTTTTTTTTTGATGGCACTGTTTCTGTCCAAAAATATATCAATATAATGTTTCATGGCTGGCCCAACTTTTTTTTTCTTTTAATAGGAAATTATGCCAGAGGGGGTTGTTTTTGTCAAATTTAAGCTATTTAAAAACTACATTTTTTGAAAATTCATTTAAAAACTACTTTTTTCCAAAATTACACTATTTAAAAACTACTTTTTTGAAACTCATTTAAAAGCCAATTTTGGAAATTATGCTGGGGGATTTTCTTTTTGTCAAATTTATGCTATTTAAAAACTACTTTTTTGGAAATTCATTCAAAAACTATTTTTTTTGGAAAAAATGTGGGGTGGGGGAGATTTTTTTTTTTGTTCCAAATTTACGCTTTCAAATTTACACTATTCTATATTAAACCAACAAAAAAAAAGTCATTTAAAAATATATTGTTTTAGTTCCTTCCTTCAAATTTATATTATTGGACTTCAAATTTACACTTTCAAATTGACGTCATTCTTTCTAATGGTACATTAAACATTTCTATAACCAAAAAAACAATTCATTTCAAAACTAATTTGACCTGATGCTTGTAACATTTTTCAACAAAATTGGGAAAACTTAACCCCCCAAAAATATTTCAATTGATTGTGTTACAAATCAATCACAGCACACATGCATTGATTTCAAAACTAACTTTATTGAAAACTATGAAATTAGTCCAATTCATTTGCAACAAAGAAATACAGATGCTGGAAACATTCATTTCAAAAAAACAATTTCACAGTGAATGAGCCAAACAACACTACAGAAAAAATAAAATAATGTCCTTGCTTTAAAGTAGTTATTGGTTATGGCTGTCCATCATCTAACTAGTATGGCTCTAAAGAGGTCCTCGCCTTTGTGAAGGCATATGTGGCAATATATTTTGGATTTTTATAGAAAGGCAACAGTGTCAGCTTCTGCATTGGGAAAAAGGCCCACAGTTTGAAATGTTCACTGTTGCCATCAGCCATTTTATTTATCTCATACATGCTACCATGAAAACATGAAATTTTCACAAACACTTTGAATCAAGCTTTGCCTGACCCCTCCCCAATTTCTTGAAGCTTCCAAACTGCCTAGGGATGCATGCTGACAGGCAAAAAATTATCATGGATGTAAGACAATAAGTTTTTAAATAGATTTTAAGAGTTCTGGGAAATTGAAGTCCATCTACCCTCATATGAAATGGTAGCAAACTGTCATTCCTAATCATATCCATAATGGATCATGATACAAAGCTGGATATACTATGTCTGTTGTATGCATAGGGAAAAATACCATCATGCAGACCATAAATGCCTATTACGATTGCAGTGTTGTATTAGCCATAGGTTCAGCTGTGTAAACAGCATAATTCTCTGTTGTTGCAAAGAAACAGCACCACCAAGTGATGTACAGTGTTTAATTAACCAGTACCATATTTTTATTGCAATATGGCAATCATCTAATTGAAAGAGCTATTGCTCTGATCATTTATTTCAATTAGTACTTTTTATTCTGTATTTGTAAATCTGAAATATTTTTTTTTTTAAAAAATGCTTTCATTTTTAAATTTATATTTGAAATTTAATGTAAAATAAAGACATCATTATTTTTTTTTCTTTTTAAAATTATAATAAAAATGTCATAATTTTAATATATAGAATATGTAGTAAAAATTTATAATAAATATAAAGTAAGTGATAAAAATAAATAAATAATAAAATGGCTTTATTTTTCAAGAGTTTATAATAATATCAATGTTCAAAAGTGCCAGATATGAATATGATATATTTATATTGAGGTCAAAATTTACCATTTTGCCATTGCACTGAAACATGCAAAGCAATAAAAAATTACAATGCTTAATCCAGAATAAGATATACTTCCAAATTTTTCAAAACTTGTAAAGTGGATGAGCAGCAGTTTTATGTCAAACTCATTTTTAATAGTGAATTAATATTAATAATACAAATTATACAATTAATAAAATATTAAATATTTCAACTTTTGCTATTATTAAAGTATTCATTGAGAATATAAGTTGAATTAGAAATAAATCCTGTTTTTATTATATTTTATATATACACTAATCATTCATTTTATTGGCTTCATTAAAAATAAATGCATAGTTTGTCTCTCATGACTTAATAAATCTAAAGTGCAATTTGAGTATTTTGAATGGCCCTATTGATGGATGAGTCTTTTGATTCTTTTATTTAAATTTTCTTTAGTCTCCACATCATATATGATAAAAGAAACAATAGCTTATTTCATTCCAATAAAATCATTGTGATGAGTGAAACTATAAAAATAGAAAATAAAAAAAAGGGTTTCTTACTGAATTCAAGTCAGTCTCAAACTCCAACAGCATACAGCTAAGTGACAATTAAAATTAGAATTAATAAACTGATGTATTTTATTTAATACGATTTTAATCCATAACTTATCTTAAACCACTACTTTATTTTTAAACATGTTTATTGATTATGAAATTTATATATATAAATAAATAATAACGACTTTAAAAGTCCATAAATAAATTGCAACTTACCGAATATGCAATACTGATAATATAAACTTATTCACATATCAATGAAGTCCAAAAATATTGCTGCAATTATTCACAAATTAAATTCCCAAAGAATCTTTTAAATGAACTTGAAAGTAATGCCTCTTTGCTTGTATAAATCCAATTCATTCATCAAATAAAAAACTACCACTTTTGTCTTACCTTCACTTTGCTTTATACAAATCAATCAATCATTAGTAATAAAATGGCTGGATCTTTTTATTACCAGCATTTTTTGTTTATATTAATCAGGCCAGCTTATATGTTCAAATAATAATTCAGATAAAATTCTAATAATTCTAACAGACCTGGAAATAAATTGCAGCTTATCAAATATGTAACATTGATCATATAAAACTTCATGGGACATCTAAGTCAGAAAACATTACAATAATAATTCATCAATCAGATTCCCAAACAATCATTTGAATAAACTTGCAAATAATATTGATTTTTTATCTCAATGCCAATTTATTTTTAGGATTCAAAATAGATTGGATCAACACTGATATAAGGAGAATTGTTTTAGAGTTCAACGAGAAGTTCAATAATTCTTTGGGAACCCGGCTTAAAAATTATCATAATAATATTATCATAATAATATTATTAAATTTAAAAAAGGAACATTTTATGATGAAACCATACAAAAACAATCAAAGCATAAGAAAATAAAATTCATATATTTATTTATATAAATTAAATTAAAATAAAACAAATTTTTTAAACAGAAAATACTGGATCTTTTAAAGAGGTTTTATGGATTATTTTTAAAAACTGATTTAAATCATGAAATAGAAGTAGAATTTAAATTCTAAATTTTTAAATTTTAATTTGTTATTTATTTAATATTAACTATGAGTATGGCATAATTAATGTGCATGTATAAAAGCTAATACCAAATGCACAAATGAAAAAACATACAATTATAATGGTTAAAGACTGTAATTCAAGCACAATACTACTTATTTGTAATTGCTTGACATTCAGAAAAAAGAGTTTTACTTTAAATTAGCTTGTCACAATACATAAAGACAATATATGTTAAAAAAATCACAAATATTATACATTTTAAATTTACTGAGATATTATTAAAACTGCAAATAGAATGGATTAAATTTATGTTATAAAGTCAGAATAAACATAGACTAGCCTTAACCCTTTGAACGATGATTATATAATTGGCCGAATGAGTTAAAAATCAAAACTTGTAATTGGCCAACTCACAACTTTAACAAAATCTATTGTTAAAATAGATCACTTTTAATAATATAAATACGTTAGTTTCGTTTGTAAAAAGTATATTACTGAATTCTCAGATTACGAAAGCAAACAAAAGTCTTTTCAAAAATAAAATTTGATTTATAATTTAAAAAATATTCAATTGCGGTGAAATAAAAGTAACCGCTATTCAACCAACCAAAAAAGATTGCTGACGCAATCTTTTTTTTTTCACTTTAACGTTACGATCAATATGTAGCAATAAATAAATAATTCTTGGTAATATCTTAACTATTTTTCTAAAATAATTTGATTTTTAGTATTATTTTATCAATAATAATTTGTAATTCAATTCAAATATTGTTTAAAATGTTGTAAACATTCGTTTATCATTTTCGTAATAAAAATCAAAACGAACGTAACTTTTTACTTTTTGGCAGCCATTTCCCTTTCTGACAGAAGTGGGACAGCCAATAAGATTCAAGAAAAGTTGGTGAGGAGGTGGTGCTTTGGTTTTGTTTGACATATATGGTCATTTTTATTGATTTTTTACTTGTAAATTTATTCTGAAGAGGGCACCATCTTACAGAACTTTTGATTTTCTTTCTAATGACGTATCATATGTATACGTGGGATAAAAAGTAGCCGATTTAGAGTGATGTCAAATCTTCTCGTTTTTAGATGAGTCATGCATTATAAGAGTTAAATACCTTTCTGTAATCTGCATAACTATTAAATAATTCAACATATACAGAAAAAATCAAACACATATATCAATAAAAATTTTGCACAAAACTTTTCCAGTCATACATCAATAAAATAATGCAACTATAATTTCTCTGATTTATACAATGAATTTATGATAAACACTGCATTAATTTACACTATTTTAATTATATGCTATTAAGCAAAAAATAAAGTTAAAATTTGTAAATTTAGTAAATTTTACATAATGGTTACAATCACACAATCACATTTATTACTAACCTTTCTTTAAATTACATTGAACACACATTTTTCTTTACTAATTATATCCTTTTTGAATTTTGATGTAATATAAGAATTCATATTATAAAATGCTTTGTATGTGTAAAACTAAATATTTTATAAAATTTAAAAATTAATGTTTTTTTTTTTTTTCATTTCTGGCATTCTAATTATTTTTAATTGAAAAACACAATTAATCATTCTTGAACATCTGGAGTATACTGTTCATTTGCCAACTACATACATAGCACTAGTGATAAAACAAAATTTTTTGATTTACTTCTACAAAAGAAATATAAAAATGTTATTGCATCTAGTCAGAAAGTTTAATGTTTTGTTTGACAGAGAATTTGAAAGAGATATTGATAAGTGACAGTGACTGAATACATTTTGGAATCAATAATGATATATTGAAGCAATGGATCCAGAAGTCCGATTCATGATTCACAGCCTCCTATAAACTTAATTAGTATTGTAGACCTGAATTAAGTTTATAGCCCAATATCAGCAGGGTTTTGCATTAACGCTAACATTAATTACGTTTATTAAATTTGTATTTGCATTTAAATATTTTGTTTTAAATAAATTCTGTTCCAAGATTAAATTGCTGTTTAAAAAATTACTTGTTAAAACTTTTTAATCAAACATATATATATATATATATATATATATATTAAATATACGCATATATATATATATATATATATATATATATATATATATATGCGTTAATGAAAAATTCTGCTGAAATAAAATGCTTATTTTATTAAAAGAAATAAGAATATATATTTTTTTAATCTTGTTAAAACTATGGCACATGATTTTATTTTGAGATAAGCCTGCCAACATTTTCTAAAAGAATGTATGTTTTTAACTAGTTAGCCCATTCAAGGCAAATTAAAGATGGCCTTGTTTTTTTTTTTTTTAATTAATAAAAATTCAAAGTTTAAAGAAAGAAATTTAGAATAAAAAAGTAAAAGTTATTTTTAGAAAATGTTACCTTGAAACAAAGGATCATGGAAGGGGGCTTATCAAGATCTAAGATCATATGCAAAACAATAGAAGGTAGCTGACAAAAAAGGTGTAAATAGGAGAGAGAACAAAAGACTTGGATTTTTCCTATTAGAGATTTCATCTGCTTGCTTTCAATCAGATTTCTCTTTGGAGAATTCATTGAGATTTCTCTTGCTGCTTTTTCAGATTTCTCTTTGGGAAAATTCATTCAGTTTTTTCAGATTTTGCTTCTTGTTGAGATTTTGTTCCAAAAAGTTATTTAACTGTCACCCTCGAAACCACGGAGAAGTATTAACATGCAATGAGTTAAAAGTCATATGAATTTGATGGATGCTACCATGCTTGGCAGTTAGGCAAATAACTTTGCCTGCTACCAGGATTTCTAAAAACCATCAAAATGCTGCAGTATCCAACCAATATTAATCTGAACTCTGTGCTGTGTCTGTGGGACTTTTCGTGAAAGGATGCTGCATATTTCAATTTTTTCTTGTCCGGACAAATACCTATCGACGGATGGATCAAGCCATGATCACCACAGGAACAGGACCAAGGAACCAGGATGGTAATCATATCTCTCCTCATGAACTATTATACCCTTTTTTCATCATACCTTTCTAAATTGCATTATTGTAGTATATTTCTGAATTCTTTTATTTAATTATATTTGTAATGTAATTATTTTTATTAGCCTAATCTTAGATGTATATATATATATATATATTGTGTATTTTTATTAGCCTAATCTTAGATGTATATATATATATATATATTGTGTGATCATCTATCTATTTATATTTCACCCTTTTCCTGCACTATTCCTCTTGGTTTAGCATGTTATCAAAAATTCATATTCCATTGCAGTGTAAGTAAACGTTAATTTTTATTTAAAATATCTTTCCAGTTTTTATTTATGTTTGTAAATTCAATACGAGCAAGTTTTCTTTGTTTGCCAACTTGATGCCTCGAAAATGCTTCTTTTGTCCACCATTACCTCATTATGTATATCTTATTTAGCTATATACATCTTAAATAATTTTAAACTGTTTTTAGTGCAAAGCAATTAGAAAATGCTTTGCAAAAGATTTTTTTATTGTACTTTATCGAGGAGATTCGAGTTGACAATTTTATTAAAATTGGGAAGAAAAGACTTAGACCACAAAAATATTATATCATTTATATCTGTTTTTATTGTCTGATTTGTTTTTCATTAATCCACAGGGGAATAGCGGAGGCCATTAAAACATTACTAACATTTTAAAAGTCATTAATTAAATATATTATTTAACTAAAAAGCTTGAGTTTTCTAATTTTATTTTAATGCTTTATTTTACTTTTCCAATGATCCAGGCACGCAAAACACATTTTTCATAGATTTTATGCACATTTAACTATTTAGTTCTATAAGTATTCTTGTCCATGTCTCTCCCCTGATGCTAAGTTTGGGCCGGGTAAGCAAATAATTTATGTATGTCTCAGATAATGTTGTTGGTTTGTAATTAGACTCGGTAATAGGTGAAGAGGGCAGAGGTCATAGTATTCTTGATTTAATATCTCGTATATGGGTGGCCTCGAGGTACTTTCACCTAGTATTCGAACTGAGTTAAACCAACATACATCATCTGACTGGCACAGTAAATTTTTTTCCTTGCATTTTGGCTGCCCAATCGCTGGTGCATCAATTTAATAAACTCCACACCCTGTAGGCAGCATTTATGTTTTAATAATAATATATATGTAGAATTTGTTTTCCCGGATTTCTACGCATGTATATACATATAATGTTTTTCAATAACATGAAATAATAGATATATGTAAAAAAATTTCTTCGAGTTTGTCACTGTGGGATGAATGTCATTGTTTGTTAAAAAATTAGTATCCTGAGAAGTTTTGTTTTAGTTTAATACATTTATATAAAAATATATGTATAATTTTTCCGAGTTTTGTTTCCTAATGTTAGCCAAATGTCATTTTTGTTGGATTAATTAAAAAAAGTTAAATGTGTCATAAGGTAAAAAAAAATTTCCCGAGTTTAGTATATATGAAATGAAGATTTTATATTTAGAAAAGTTAACACACCATTAGTTTGTTTTATTTAATGAATATATAATGAAAATAAATTTCAAAGTTATAGCAAATTTTTTTTCCTAATTATTTGAGTTTTGTCATGGCCAGTCACCATATTTTTTGTTGTATAAAGTATATAGCATCGATGAGGCAGAAGTGTCAAATAAATACCCACCCGCCCTTCCTTAAAATAGCTTTTGTACTTTATGTTATTTAGTATTGCTTAAATATGAGAAGTTTTGGTTTAATAATGTTTTTCAAAATGTATTGTATATTCGTAGTGTTAATATTTTAGTAAAAAGCACAAATAGATAAAAAAAAATTTCTGTTTATATAAATTTTTGTAAAGATCTCAATAGATAACATTTTTTTCTGTTAATAGAAACTTTTTCATAGATCAAAAAGTTTGATAAGATCAAATTAACACGTGTCAACGTACGGTGTCAGCAAATTTTTTTTTTCACTTTCTCTGCGTTTCGTTTCTTTAATGAATAATTATAATCATGCAAAAAATTTTTTCACTTTTAAAGATTTTGCAATTACATTACCTCACAAATATATAAATATAAGTTTTGTTTTTTTTTAAAAAAAAAAATATCAAATTTGATTTTCAACTTATGAAATAATATATATAAATGTTCGTTTTAATAAATATATTTATAAGATATATTTTCTGTATAACATATATGTCAGCCACCTTTAGTTATTTTTTTTCTCAAGTTGGATTATGCTATTGAATCATTTATTGAGCCCTTGTTTTTTTAGTAACCATTTTTGGTGAAGACCCCCTTAGTAACCGTTTAGGTGAAGACCATTTACACTTTAGAGTTTAGGATTGCTGAGTAGCCTGCAATAATAGGTCTACATCTGCAATTATTGTTTCCTTGTTATATTTGTGACTGGCGTTTACTAGCCTGAAATAATAGGAGTATGCGATCTGCAATATGACAAATCATTTCTAATAAAATCATGTACATGATAAGAAAAAAATATTTGTATAGGTATATTTAGTGAAGTATATATTCATATATAGGGGTATATATGGTATACAATTCATTATAGTTCGGTAAACCCGTTTTTATATAAATGTTTTTTAAACAGTTTTTTATTTCAATGCGTGATTCTGTAAAATTGCTTGATAATTGTTAATCTATTTCGGGTTGTGACCAAAATGGTAGTTGGTTTCAATCCCAGGTTCATAATTCGGAGTCGCGGTTATCATGGGGTTTTACTTTTATTTTTAATTTTTTTTGTGTATATTTTGTTATGTTAATCGTACTTTAGGCTGTTTAAATTGATTTTTTTTGTGTCATTGACCAAAATGGTAACTGGTTTAGAACCCAGGTCACACATGTTACTTTACTGAGTTGTATACTTCTTAGACTTAATTAATAGTGTCATTTAAAATAGCATTTACTTATTCATGCAGAGATTTTTTTTTCGTTTAGCAGAATCATATTAAATTTTTTTTTGAAAGTGAAGTGAAACTCAAAATAAATTTTAATCACATTTAAACTTTATAAATCCTTATCAATGTGTGCTTGGATCATTATCCATTAATATGTATAGTTGATATGGCCTTCGCCTTCTTGACTGGCACCCTCATCAAATAAATTTGTCAGCAAGTGGAATCTGTCATATCGGATTACAAATAAACAAACCACAGGAGGTAGATGATCAAAATAAAAATGTATGCCTAGTGAGCCAAAATAATTTTTAAACATGACTTATGTATATTTTGCTCACATATTCCTTTTGATATATATTTCCACCAACCAAGAGAACAAGCTGGATTTAAAAGTGGTTTTAGTACAATAGATCATATCCAGGTATTGAGAGAAATCATAGAAAGGACAAACGAATATGAGTTGTCATTATGTTTTGAATTTGTAGATTATGAAAAGGCATTCGATTCTATACACATTTCTTCAGTGATTAAAGCATTGGATCATCAAGGTATAGATCCAGGATATTGTCATATTTTAAAGAATATTTATAAAAATGCAACAGCAACAATTAGATTACATAATGATACTGGAAAAATCAACATTGAGAAAGGTGTAAGACAAGGTGATTCCAAATCTCCAAAACTCTTTACAGCAGTGCTGCAAGAAGTATTTTGTGGATTAAAATGGGAAACTAAAGGAGTGAAAGTAAATGGAGAGTATTTAAGTCATTTAGATTTTGCAGATGATGTAGTTGTTTTTGCAAATAATGCTTCAGAGCTGCAGGAAATGTTGCAGGAGTTAGCAGATGAAAGTAGAAAAGTAGGACTAAAGATAAATGTTAAAAAGACTAAAGTAATGTTTAATCAATTTGCTCAAAATATGAAAATAAAGATTGATTATGAAGAATTAGAAGAAGTTAACAGTTACAAATACCTTGGTCAGATTATTAATACAGATGGAAACATAATGGAGGAAATTAATCATAGAATTAAACTTGGTTGGAGTGCCTTTGGTAGAAATAACTTGATACTAAAAAGAAATATGCCTATGTGTTTGAAAAGGATGGTTTTTAACAAATGTGTTTTACCAGTTCTTAATTATGGATCTGGGACTTGGACACTTAATAGAAGAGCAATACAGAGACTTCAGACTACTCAAAGGAGTATGGAGAGATGTATGTTGGGAGTAACAAGAAGAGATCGAAAACGCAGTGTATGGGTAAGACAACAAACAGGTGTTACAGACCTTATTGAAAAAAATAAAAAGATTGAAATGGAGTTGGGCTGGACATATTGCTAGAAGAGATGATAATAGATGGACAATTGAAGAAGAGCAATACAGAGACTTCAGACCACTCAAAGGAGTATGGAGAAATGTATGTTGGGAGTAACAAGAAGAGATCGAAAACGCAGTGTATGGGTAAGACAAAAAAACAGGTGTTACAGACTTTATTGAAAAAATTAAAAGATTGAAATGGAGTTGGGCTGGACATATTGCTAGAAGAGATGATAATAGATGGACAATTGAAATTTTAAACTGGATTCCAAGAGATTGTAAAAGACCCAGAAAGAGACCACATGTGAGATGGATGGATGAAATAAGAAAATGTGCAGGGGTGTTGTGGAGAAGAGAAGCTAAAGATCAGAGAAGATGGATTAAACTTGGAGAGACCTTCATCCTGCAGTGGATTGATAATGGTTGATGATATATATATATATATATATACACACACTTGTGTATTAATGTAAATGCATTTTTTTAGTTGTTTCAGGTGTCAGAGAAAGCCAGGTCAAGCTGTAAGTGTATTATTTTAATAAATATAAAAATAAATAAAGTAAAGTGAGGAGAATAATATGTAGTATAAATAAATATTAAAAACAGACATGGCAGGATTTTATATATTTTTTCTCCATGAACAAACTGATACATATAGGCATAGGTTTAAGATAGGACCTCATGAGGTAGGCAAAGTTGATTTCGAAAACCATACAAATAAAACAGATAGTTATATAAAATAAAGAATTTAGAATACTGATTTATTTTAGAAAGGTAAAATTTTTTTTTTTGATATACAGAAGTATATAGCTCTTAGACACATGTGATAAAATACACTTATCTAGATTGTTTATAAAAGACTAAAGTACATTTTAGAAATAATGTGTGATTGTTGTATAGCAAAATAGCCAATAATTAGACAAAAATAAAACAACAGAAGAAAGATGAAGATTATGACAGCAATGAAGAGAGTAGTGCTCAACCTTCTAAATATGGCAACATGTATTCATTGTGACCAAAAATATAATTTGGAAGATCTCATCAAAGAAATGAGGGAAGAAACAAAAATGATGATAACCATGTTCCAAGAAGTTACAAAAATGACATCACAAAGATTGAACTGTTTGGAGGAAAACATGGGTCTCCATCAACAACATACTAGTAGAACAAAAGTATTTCCAGATGATGACACTCAGCTTAAATCATTGATGGATAATGAATTAAGAAAGGATATGCATTCCTTGGACGTGTCAGACAAGCATCAAATACAGGATGGAGAAGACAATGGACAGATGAATGAGGATAGAAAGGGAAATCAAACACTGAACCCAATCCAGGTGCAACAAGGCAACCAAATCCTTACACCAATAATAATTAATCCGGTAACATCTCCTTTGGCAAAGTTTGTCCAGTTACAATGTTTTAGAGGGGAACTGGGTGGAAACCCCAGACACCACCTAGACAGTCTCAAAATGTTTTTTTCAATTCTAGAATATGACGAAACAAGAAAATGTGGCAATCTCCAGTCATCATTTAAAAGAATCTGCCAGAAACTGGTGGAACACTCTGTCTATACAACCATTAACATTTATGGAATATGAGAATGCAGTGATGTCGATGTATTGGAGTGCAGAGCAGCAGGAAGGTCTGATGTATTCCATAATGCATGAAAGATACCCAGCTAACCATCAAGAGACTTATGCTCAGTTTTTTGTTAGGCAGGTAAATCAAATAAAAGTGCTAAGTGCATTCAATTATTCAGAAATGCAGATAGTAAGGATGATTAGGCAAAACATGCCACCATGGATAAGGAAAATATTAATAAGCACTTAAATGCAAGATATTCAAGGCACAATACATATACTAACAGACATTGACTACGGAAACTTAGAAGAAAACCAAAATGATAGGGTCATGAAACAGTCCAAAAGCACAAAGCAGTACATATCACCAGACCCCAGAAAATACTGACATTAGATTATATATAATATATATATATATATATATATATATATATATATATATATATATATATATATATATATATATATATATATTAAAAGGTGTGAAGGTTGCCTTGACAGCAGTTAGAAATATTGGTTGCTATATTTACTGTGAATGTTTAGGTGGTTACTGGTTGGAAACTAATATATATATATATATATATATATATATATATATATATATATATATATATATATATATATATATATATATATACCTTGTTAGACTAGAACCAACACTGACCTGACTCTAGTTATATGATTAAGAAAAAGAAAGACCGTAGTTAGTAACAAGTTAAGTATTACAGCAAATAAAGAGTAGGCTTGAACTCACCTGGCACAAAATTTTTATCACTGACCTGAAGCAACAGCATTTTTTTAACATTTTTTTTCTCATTAACTATTGGGAAATGAAGCAATGGAACCGGAAGTCCAATCCGTGCTTCACAGCCTCCTATAAACTTAATTAGTATTGTAGACCTGAATTAAGTTTATAGCCCAATATCAGCAGGGTTTTGCATTAAAGCTAAAATTAATTACATTTATTAAATTTGTATTTGCATTTAAATATTTTGTTTTAAATAAATTTCATTCCAAGATTAAATTGCTGTTTAAAAAATTACTTGTTAAAACCTTTTAATCAAACACACACACACACACACACACACATATATATATATATATATATATACGTCAAGCATATATATATATATATGAGTTAATGCAAAATTCTTCTGAAATAAAATGCTTATTTTATTAAAAGAAATAAGAATATATATATATTTTTTGAATCTTGTTAAAATATGGTGCATGATTTTATTTTGAGATAAGCCTGCCAACATTTTCTAAAAGAATGTATGTTTTTAATTAGTTAGCCCATTCAAGGCAAATTAAAGATGGCCTTCTTTTTTTTTTAATTAATAAAAATTCAAAGTTTAAAGAAAGAAATTTAGAATAAAAAAGTAAAAGTTATTTTTAGAAAATGTTACCTTGAAACAAAGAAGCATGGGGGGGGATTCAAGATCTAAGATCATATGCAAAACAATAGAAGGTAGCTGACAAAAAAGGTATAAATATATTGAAGAGACTTGGCTTTTTCCTATTAGAGATTTTACCTGCTTGCTTTCAGTCAGATTTCACTTTCTATTGCTGCTTTTTTAGATTTATCTTTGGGAGAATTCATTCAGTTTTCTCAGATTTTGCTTCTCATTGAGATTTTGTTCCAAAAAGTTATTTAACTGTCATCCTCGAAACCACAGGGAAGTATTAACATGCAATGAGTTAAAAGTCATATGAATTTTATGGATTCTATCATGCTTGGCGATTAGGCAAATAGCTTTGCCTGCCACCAGGGTTCCTAAAAACCAGCAAAATGCCATAGTATCCAACCAATATTAATATGAACTCTGTGCCATGTCTGTGGGAGTTTTCGTGAAAGAATGCTACGTATTTCCATTTTTCCTTGTCTGAACAAATCCCTATTGATGGATGGATCAAGCCACGAATGCCGTGGGAACAGGATCAAGAAATCAGGATGGTAATTGTATCTCTCCTCATGAACTATTTACTATTATACCCTTTTTTATCATACCTTTCTAAATTGCATTATTGTAGTATATTTCTGAATTGTTTTATTTAATTATATTTGTAACGTAATTATTTATATAGATGTGTATATATATATATATTGTGTGATCACCTATCTATTTATATTTAACCGTTTTCCTGTGCTATTTCTCTTGGCTAGCATATTATCAATACTTCGTATTCCATTGCGGTGTAAGTAAAGTTAATTTTTTATTTAAAATATCTTTCCAGTTTTCATTTGTTTGTAAATTCAATACGAGTAAATTTCCTTTGTTTGCCAACTTGATATCCTCGATAATGCCTCTTTTGTCCGCCATTAGCTCATTATGTATATATTATTTAGCTATATACATCTTAAATAATTTTAAACTGTTTTAGCACAAAGCAATTAGAAAATGCTTTGCGAAAGATTTTTTTTATTGTACTTTATTGAGGAGATTCGAGTTGACAATTTTATTAAAATTGGGAAGAAAAGACTTATTCTGCAAAAATATTATATCATTTATATCCATTTTTATTGTCTGATTTGTTTTTCATTATTCCACAGGGGAATAGCGGAGGCCATTAAAACATTACTAACATTTTAAAAGTCATTAATTAAATATATTATTTAACTAAAAAGCTTAAGTTTTCTAATTGAATTTTAATGCTTTATTTTACTTTTCCAATGATCCAGGCATACAAAACACATTTTTCATAGACTTTTATGCACATTTAACTATTTAGTTCTATAAGTATTCTTGTCCATGTCTCTCCCCTGATGCTAAGTTTGGGATTGGTGAGCAAATAATTTATGTATGTCTCAGATAATGTTGTTGGTTCATAATTAGACTCGATAGTAGGTGAAGAGGACAGAGGTCATAGTATTTTTGATTTAATACTCGCGTATGGGTGGCCTCGAGGTACTTTCGCCTACTATTCAAACTGAGTTAAACCAACATACATCATCTGACTGGCACAATATAAATGCATCAAAACTATTTAAATGGTCATAGTCTGCTAGTATCAAGATTACTATTCCTAGGAAAAAACATCTAGAAAAAAAGATATGGTTAGAGCTTCTTTAATTATGACAATAACCTGACATCCAATTCTTTAATTTTATGAGAGCATCTTTCACTTAATTCTGCAATATTACAATTATCCACCAATTCAGAAATATCAGGTCACCCTTTCTCACAATATACATTTCACACCCAATCTTTGCTGAAAATATTGATGAAATAGTATCTCTTAGAAAATACATCAGAATTTATGGAATGACATTGTTATTATTTAGAGTTACAATAGTAATAACAACAATAATAAGTGAATGTGCTAACAGTTAGGAGGACATGTGACATTAAATCAACAGAAATGAAGTTGTAATGTATGAACTTTTAACTCTCAAACAAACATTTTATTATTGCATTAATCCATACAGAGTAGGGATCAGCTTTCTAAAACACATCAATAAATTATGATGTTCTATATATATCTAAATTAAAAGATATATATTTAATTATTAAAATTATAATCAATTAAACAAATAAATGTTTAGTTGTGCAAAAAGTATGATTGCTTTATATTTTGTAAATGGTCAAATAAAAAAACACACAAAGATGTAACTTAAGTCTTTTTCTTTTTATTGCCATAGAACTTTCAAGGTGATTTTTTCCAATGAGAATGTTTATCATATATGTATAGTTAATGGTGTTGAACATTCCATCATCAGATTTTCAATGATATTTTAAATTGCTGAAGAGTTGAGATGATTCCATTAAAGTTTGAAAATTTGTAATCTTAATATAAACCAAGCAGTATTATATATATATATATATATATATATATATATATATATATATATATATATATATATCATACAACCATTTCTCCCATCTCTTTGTTTTCTTATCTTGTTTTTTTTTTTTTAGTTCTCAGGCACAGTGAAAAACAATAATTATTTATAAAGTATCTACAGTTTATTTTGATTAATTTTAAAATAATCTTTCAATTAAATCTCATAATACAACTTTTAAGCACATTTGCAACAGAGTAAATTTCTGACCTTTGGCACCTTGGATATAATTCTTGGTATGGCCAATCTCAGCATAGTCCTACACATGTATGTTACATTGGATAATTTTAACCAATACTTCTTTTATATAATGATAATTCTAGGTATTTGGCCATGTTAGATCCAAATCCTGGTGTAGCAATAACATTCTTTAAATCTAATTCTTATTTACTACTAATACTCTTAATTAAGTGAGGTCATATTTGTATATCTGGATTTCCACAAACCATTCATCATATAGGTAGGCAGGGGTAAATATAGACTGGAAGCTAACATGATGCAAAAAAAGAAGATGGTAGCTATGGAGTATTATATTTTAGCAGCCATCCACTATTATGGTTCAGAACCAGTTTACTGTGTGGTTTGGCATTTCAGAAATTTATGGCAAATTTTTGTTGGTTCAGGGGCAATTGTGAAACCAAATCTTAAGAGTCTGGAGTTCTTGAACCACAGTTACCTCTAAGATAGTCTATTAATTCAAGGGAACTTTATCCTCAAAGAGTTTAATTGCTCCAATCCAGTATTGTAGAGTGGCAGAAAATGTGGTAGCTGCCTTGTTGAGCCAGAACCCAAACCCATCATTATTAAACCATTTAGAGGTAGATGATTTCATTATAACAACAATGGAAATGATAGAGGATGAATCTGTAGAAGATTTGAGACAATTAATGAAATGACAGAGACAATATGCAACCTGCAGGCCCATTATAGATAAGCTATAGAAATAGGAAATCAATAACCAGGGTATCAGGGAAGAGGATACAGAGGAAACAAGATGTGAGATACAATTTCAGCCAAGGGATACTATAGTACTTGTAAAAGAAAACAAGGAATTATAGTACTCAAGGAACTAGAAGAAAGATACTCATTATATATATGCACACTATGGGGTAGACAAGATATAACATTTGTTAAAGACATGGTTCTACTGGGTGGGGATGAGACTGCAGGTGATATGGGTAATAAAGGGGTGTGAAACCCATGAGATTAAAAAACACCCAACATATTTTATGGTCTCCTGTCAAGCCATTATTCCTCAGAGATCAAATGCCCTGGTGGCAATAGACTTCCATGGTCCTTTGCCTTGGTACTGAAGAATGAAATATATCCTGATAGCTTATGATGTATTCTCCAAATGGGTAACCACATACCTAATAGCCCAAGACAATGTGAAGAATGTTATTAGAGTATTAGAAATCCAGTACTTTGGTAAGGTAGGAAAACCTCAGGCCATATTATCTGACCATGGTACAACCTTTCCATCTACAGAAATGGCAAGGCTGGTCAGAAAATATTTGAGTATGACATGGACTTATCATATATCAGATACCCTCTATCCATCACATGTGAGTAGATTATAAAAGAATTGGTAAGGCTTTTCAGGGTTTATACCTCAAAAAACCATAAAGGGTGGTTGAGACAACTGCCATGATTTGTAAATTATGTAAATTGGACAAAACAATGAATTGCCAGGCTTTTCTCCTATTTGACTCAATTTTAATCAACCTGTTCTGGTGTTATACAAGGTAAGATTACCACTGCTCCAAAGCAAATTGACCAGGAGACAGACCAGAAAAGAGCACAAGAATGACTGGCACTATATGCATAGATAAGGGCATAAAACAGGACATAGGTAACCCAGTCAGTCATGCAGACAGACACATTTTCAAAAAAATTCCAAAATATATATGAAGGCCCATATTGCATAGTAAAAGTGAATAAGCCAAATACTTTACACTGACGAATTATAAAGGGGAAAGAGGCACATATAATGCAAGGACTTATAAAAACATATAATCTAAGACAGTGAATCAAGATTGGGGAGAGAGAGAAGGGGTAATTAGTAAACAGAAGTATACTAGAAACATTAAGTAGAATAAACTAGCTGAAACACTTAGTTTATTTTCATCATTAACTGTGGGGTGTATTGCATTTGTGCAAGGTATGTTAGCAATTGAATTTGAAGATTTTACTCGAATGAATATAAATGAAATAAAATGTTTAGAATAAATATTTTGTTGGATTAAAATTAGAAAAATTTATTTTCCTTGAGGTAATACACATTGTGTTTTTATTCATTCAAAAAAAAAAAGAAATGAGAAAGTTTAAATAATAAAAGTGAATACTAATTGTAAATGCTGATAGAAGTTCTACAAAGGAGAGATTGGTAAGTAAATATGGCCATGGTAACTAAAAAAAAGAAAAAGAAGAACTTTAAGATCAAACATTCAGAGAAAGATAAAAGTTTGAAGAAAGAATGCAGGTAGTATTCAATGTACACATGCATAATGAATTTTTGTGAAAATATAAAAGGAATATAGATAAAGAAGAGTCTCTCTTTGTTCTTCAGTATTCTTGGCAAGATGGTAAACTAGCCTGTGATCATTACTGATTTTTAGATGGGTGACTAGAATGCCTGTACATCATCAATTGTTCTATTCCCTCAAAGACACTTATGATGATTTAGAAGAGTGAAGCTGTCACCCACCTAATTTAAAAGCCTCTCATCAAAGCTGAAATCTAAGGACATATAACAAAGAAAACCAAAGAATTATATGTATTACCAATGAATGATTGTATGAACTATCTTACCAGTTAAATTTTGAACTTACATGCTTATTGAAATAATGTTATGGAGTACTCACATCTTACACAAACCAGGAGAAAAAGAAAACATAGATTAATGGAGCATAAAAGAACTATTTATATCTGTATTTTTATATTGGACTATTTCCATCATCTACTATGTGTGTTGAATGTCTTGAGAAAAGTTTAATTTTATTTAAATATTCCAAATGCATTCAACTGTTAGTAATATGTTAGTAATATCACAGAAAACAAGTTAGTATATGCACTAACTGTTAGTAATATCACAGCAAAAAACTGTTAGTAATATCACAGCAAACATGTTAGTATATGCACTAACTTTAGTAATATCACAGCAAACAGGTTAGTATATGCACAATGCTTTGAGAGGTATTTTTCTCACCTCTTGATTAGCAATATTTACATGGAAAAACTTGAAACCACAGCCATAAAAACTACTCCATATCCACCTAAAGTTTGGCTTCACTATGTGTATCATACATTTGTTGTATGGCCACATGGTGAAGCATTGCTACAAACTTTCTGGACACACATCAACAACATATTCCCTTCAATTAAATTCACAATAGAACCAGAACAAGAACAAAAAATGGCATTCTTAGATGTTCTTGTGACAAGACTCCCTCATGGCAAAATCAAAACTACAGTTTACCAAAAACTTACACATACAGGAAAATAACTAGCCTATACATTTAATCACACCAGAAACACAAAACATGGAGTTATACTATCACTGTGGAACAGAGCAAAAGAAGTTTGTTCAGAAACTGGAAACTTGGAAAAAGAAAAGATCTGTATCCAACAAACTTATGAAAAATGGTTATCCATCAGCTGTTATTAAAAAAAAACATTAAATAGACAACAAAAAGAACCATCAAGAGAAAAGACAATTATTGGTACTGTAGTGTACCCATACATTCCAAAAATAGCAGACAAATTAAGGAAAATCTGCAATCAGTATAACATCAGAACAGCTTTCCAGGGCCATACCACACTACAAAGAATTCTAACATCTACAAAACCTAAACTTGAAATGCTGAAAAGAAAAAAACCGCATCTATGAAATACCATGTGAATGTGGAAGAACATATATTGGTGAGACTAGCCATCCCATTCAAAAGTGCTTGCAAGAACATAAATTGGTGATTAGAAGAGAGAAAACAGATGTGTCTAAAGTAGCAGACCATGTATGTACCAATGAACATATATTTGATTGGGAAAATACAAAAACATTGAATAAAGAAGAAAAGGTACAAAGAAGAAAATTTCAAGAAGCTGCTCACATGATAATGGCAAAAAATACCATAAGCCAACCTAGTGTGACTATACATAGTGCACAGAAACCACTAGTCAACTTTGCTCTGAGTAAAAAGTGGAGAAATCAAGAGGAAGCTCATAGATAAGTATATGAAATCACTACATACTGTTGCCTTTGGCAGGATGGCTCAGTTGGTTAGAGTGTTACCTTAAAATTCAATAATCAAGAATCCCATGCTAGTACTGTCACTGATCAAGCCAGCAACACCTGAAGAAGAGGGGAGAAAAATACTTCTTGAAACATTGTGCATATACTAACCTGTTTGCTGTGATATTACTAACAGTTGTTTGCTGTGATATTACTAACAGTTGAATGCATTTGGAATATATAAATAAAATTAAACTTTTCTAAAGACATTCAACACACATGATGAAAATAGTCCGATATATAAAAATACAGCTAGAACACCATCACCACAATCCTTCAGAAAACTATTTATATGGTTAATGAATCCAAGAAATAATTTTGCTATGATGATATACATTTTCTTTTGTTATTTTGCATTTATTAAATATGCTCATGAAAAAGGATAATAAAAAGAAGAGTCATAATGTGTCATTTACTTAAGCCTCATAATTATCTTCTTTCAGTGTTCTTCTGAGTAAATTCAAGTGTTGATGCCAACACAATACTGTTAGATATATAATATTCTCACATTAGTTTGTGTAAAAATTATAGAGATCAAGTTAATATAGGAGTTATTTGTTCATTCACATTATAGAGAGGGTTTTAGTGTGGGGTAAAAAAAAGAAGAAAACTTACCGTCATTGTCAATTTAATAGGGGTGTGTAACAAAAAAATCCTGGTGTCTAATAAAAACAAATTTAAACTATTAAAGTTAAAAATATGGGGAAAGTTAGATACTTATAATTAGGGCCATATTACCTGTAAATATACTACTCTTATGCTAAAATTTGTAATGGTTAACTGCATAAACTAGATTAGATATGAATGTGGGAAGTAACAACTACATAAACTAGATTAGATGTGATTGTGGGAAGTAACTGGTATATCTTTAACACACACACATATATATATAAAACTCATCTTACTGCCATTTGTGTCTAATAAATGCCATTAAATATATATAAAACAGTACAATATATATACAAATCTTTTTTTAACTTTGGTTGGTTTAAAACACAACTAACTTTTTTTAAACTTTCTCTTCTTGCTTCAAACAATGAATAAGGTGAACTGTAATTTGTTAGTATAAATATAAAATAAGGAACTATAATTTGTTAGTATAAATATAAAATAAAATAAAATGTAAAATGATTTATACATTAGGATAACAATATAATTAGTTTTTTTTTTTTAGTTATAAAGCAAAATTACTACATCTGGGTTTTGATTTCTCTCATGATGGTGAATGTGAATTAATTCATTGTTAAGTTGCTATAATGTCATTTAACAATCCCATCTTTGAAGTTCAAATTATAAATACTGATTTTTTTATTTTAATTAGAGATTCATTTGAAAAATAGCATTGTCAGATTTCAGAGATTTGTTGTAGATTTCAGGAGAAAGCAGTTTTCCTATTCTATTCAGTCACCAGGACAATAAAGGTTGAGGTAGTTTGAATAAAGTAAAAATCCAAATTTGTCTGATTTAAAAAAAAAAAAACCTGACCCTCTACAAGTTTCACTTCTTGTTTTTGAACTCTTCCATTACACTTTGACCTTGAATACATAAGCTTTGATTATCTTACTTTTAACACTTAAATATCTTATTTTTGACACTTTTATTGTCTGATATATTTTAATGAAAAGAGTTTTAAAAATACTATTATTTTTTAATTCATTGAACTTGCAAAACATGGTCATTATTAAATAGATTGACTTTTTTCTTTGGTTTTAAATATTGTATCAAAATAGATTTAATCTTTTTTAATTTAATTATTAAAAATCTATTTTCTAACTGAGTTGTTTCAGAAAAAAACTTTACATTTCTTAATAAGAGAAAGTTTTAACATAATTATTATAATTTACAAGTTTCTTTTAAATGTTAAATATTTTTAAACAAACCTATTACATTATTTAATATTATTTTATATGATATTTAATGATTTTAACATTTAAATATACATATTATTATATTTCATTTCACTTTTTTAAAAAAATTGAACTGCTGTGCAATTTTTACAATTTGAACTAACGCCCAAAATATGTTGAAGACCTCGTGCTCACAGTGAAATAATGAATAAGACATTATTCATTTTCATATATAATATTTTTAAAAAAGATAAAATATCCAAATGCAAGCTATATAAAATTTAATTAAACAACTCTATAATATAATCATTCAGTGGCATGGCAGATGTTATGGAGTCAATTTTATCTTGATCTGAATTATTTGTTAAGCACAAAATTATATATAAAAAAACATTCATGAGTTTAAAAACTGTGAATTAAATTAGAGTTAATTAATATCCACTTTTTAATAAACTTGTTCATTTTATTAAAATACATTGCAAAATATGAGCCATTAATCAGTCAACAATTAATATAGTAACAAATAAGTAGTGAATGAAATATTATTTAAATTCTTCATTTCAGAATAAATATAAATCCAACTTCCAAAGATCATCAAAATTATAATAAAGATAAATGCATTATTCACTGAGCTTACTTATGTAGATATTAAAACAGGCAAAACTCTCCATACAGCAGTGGCACTTAGTGCAAGCCAGAGTAATCAATCGATGCCAGAAGGCTTGTGCATAAAATCCCTATCTAGTGCCAATCATCCAATATCCCCAGACTAGTTTCTAGCTTGTAGATTTTGTCAGTGAGCTTTGATCTGAGAGCATTGCACTTAGATCTTAGGATATAATGCAACCCCCCCAGAAGCCACATTTTATTGCTATTTAACTACAAAACTATGAGAATGAAATTGAAAACACAATAATATTTCCAATCCAAGCTCATTAGTTTATATAGCCATATATATCTGAACTCAGTTCAGTACCCATACATTTTGGTGTCTTTGGTTTTTTAATAACCATATTCACCACTATCCTATTAGGCAGGATTGGTATTAAACCACTAAACATCACATGATCACTATTTCTTATGCTTGCTCATAACTGTTATTAAAATATGCACAAGCCTTCTATCATCAATTGACTAATCTGGCTTGCACTGAATGACACTACTTATAGAAAGTTTTTCCTGTTTTAATAACAATTATAAGCAAGCATAAGAAATGGTGATCATGCGATCTTATCTAGATATACAGACTTTTGTGTTTTTTGTCTAAGAGTAAAGATATTTATTTACCAATTCATTTTGTATGTTAAGCTAAGTTGAGCATAGGATAGCTAATTGAAAAAAAATACAAGAGACATTTGAACTTGAATACTATTGCAACGTAAGCTATAGACTTGACTGCTAAAGTACTAGTGCTAAGTAATGAAGCTTTTATTAGTTTATAAATATATTGTAAAAAATTGCAATGTTTTTTCTAAATTACCTGAGTTAAATATTATTGAGACTATTGCTCAAATCTTAACACTTACTAAAAATAATATTTATCTATAGATCAAGTGAGATTATTTATAAAGAAAATGGTTTAATATTATTTTAAAAATTGTCCAAATATTATGCCATTCAATTTTATGAGGAATAAAAAGGCTCCTATTGATATACCAAATGCTCTTAGTCTATACCAATAAAGATAATACTAAATATATTAAAAGGGGAACTACGTAAGTTTTATTATATATATATATATATATATATATATATATATATATATAAAGTTATCGTTAACATTAACTGAAATAATCATACAAATATATAAACCATTATACAATTACAACTATCCAGTAATGCCCTCTGTTTAAAAGTTTATATCTCAATAATAGTGAACTTCAAAATGATACCAATTTGAAGTTGTACGCTAAACGATATTAAATACTGAAATACAAACCAACTCAAACACAGCATGAAATTTTAGATAAGCAAACGATCTTAAATTTTGCTAATAAACTAACATGTTTACAAACTTATTTTAAATTTCATGCTCTGTGTTTGAGTTGGTTTGTATTTCAATATTTAACATTATTTAGCATACAACTTCAAATTGGTATCATTTTGAAGTTCACTATTATTGAGATATAGACTTTTAAACAGAGGGCATTACTGGATATTTGTAATTGTATAATGGTTTAGATATTTACATATGTAATGAAGATAAACAACATTTAAATAGTTCACTAAAGGGCAAAATTGTGTTCAGAAATCTCTTGCAGAAGTACAAAGAAAGAAAAAGTACTATTCATCAAAATTATCCGCTGCCATATGGTATGTGTTTGTGTGTTTTATTCCCATTTTAACGTCTCACTAAGAGTATCTAATAACTATTTGTTAATGAAAATTGGTTGGTTATCTGAATTAGCTAAAAGTCGCAGGATTAAATGGATTTTGATTGTTTTTCACTTTTTTTTATCCTCAGCTAAAAATAACTATATGCCTAAATTTCTAAACGGTATTAGACGTTTCTTTATTTGGATATGTGGGTTTGAATAGTTTTATGTTCTCTCTGGTTTTAGTTCTATAGCAGAAAGTAAATAATTATATACTTATTTACCTAATCTAATGAGTAGCTGTTAGAGTTGATTCTGTGTTGTGTATTTGAATAGATTTTATACTTATTTTACCCTCTAGCTAAGAATAACTAGATATCTTTTCCTCACCTAATTTTGTATGATTATTTTGATTGGATATGCACCATGAAACAGCTACCTAAAAGAAACCCAAATCTGTGGATTTATTTTTTGTTTATTCAGCCAAAAATTCAAACGCAATTGTTAGACATTGCATGTAGATGTAATACCATTATACTACAGAATTTACCACTCATATATACACACATATAAACACATACTTATTTAGACTTAAATACAGTAAAATTTTTCACAGTCGCTAATGAAGTCTTTCAAACGCACAAAATTTGTCAAGTGGGGTTCTATATCTAATCAAATTACTTGGAATTATAATTACATTTAAAGCATGATTTAAAAAAACACATACAGATAAATTAATACTTTTATGATACTATTAGAAAAAATGTATTAATAAAACATTAGATATAAGATATATGCACATATACTTGTATGTAATCATAAAGTTTAGCAATTAGTGTACACATCTAAACTGACATTAAGACTATATAAATTTGTACCATCACTTTATATTTGTTTAAATCACCAGAGTTTTATACTATCCTATTTATAACTTGATTATCCAAATATTAAAATTTAATATGAAAAATTATATATATAATTAAAATATATATAAATTATTTAAGACTGAAAAATATATAAATACTCACGGTGGTGGACTGGGTAAAGGAACCATATGCGGTTTCCAAGTTGCCACCGACATGGAATTTTCATCCGCTGCATAGCAGCGCCACAGGCACTGAATAAGCGCGGCTGCTGGCTGGCGCCGCCGGATCAGATGCTTTTGCCTCTGTTGCTGTTGAACTTTCAAGGCAAACCCAGAGCCTAGAATCCCCTAAAATAACAAAAAATAACTAACTATTATTATATTAATTATATATATATATATATATAACAAACTCAACATACATATTTAGTTTACAATAGTTTTATTTTATATATATATATATATATATAAATGTAGACTCTGTAATAAAAAGCTTACATATTATTGTACTAGTGAACTTTTACCTACCAGGATGCACATTTTTACTTTATTTTACTAATTCACCTGTAAAGTAAATAAATAATTTATTGTTCAGGAATTGATAAGAAGTACAAACTGGATCTGTGATTCATATAACTCTTAACTCCAGAGTGCACCACTCTACCCTGTCACTTCGATCAAGTACCATACCACTTCATTTGGAATAGAAAATTGGGAAGTAAAAAAACAACTTTAAATTTAAGTCTTAATTTGTTCATGGTAATTTACTGAAACTCTACAACTAAATAGTGTTAATAAATATCAAAATATACACCTAAATAGTGTTTACATCACACATGTATGTATGTAAATGTAAAAGAGTGTATGTAAATAGATAAATGTTCACAAAAAAGCACCAGCATTACTGATGAGTGAACACTGTTATTCGTTTCTTTATATAGTATATCATAGAGCCAATGTGATATGGTTTAGTATGGTTGATAGAGGTGCATTTGAGAAAAAAGTTCTTTGGATGATAGTTCAGGCTTGGATATTATACGACCTGAGCAACAAACATTTAGATTATTATTTAAGTAAACTTATACTAATTAACAAAGTATCCATTTATTAGTAACACTCGTAAAAAGCGTATGCACAATAGCTTGACAGGCTGATCTTTAATGTATTACTAATTAACAATGAAAAATGTACCAAAAACAATCTGTTGCAGATTACTGATAAATATCAAAACAATTGCAAGAAGCCCTTCAGTTATTGATGACAATTTATCCCATCACAGAATGGCTTTGTCAACCTTAAACTATGGCTCAATTTTTAAGCAAGATGAAGATACGTATCAAATTAGGTAAATAAAAAATACTAAAGCTTTCTAACTGGATTTCTTCCCTAAACATATATTTATAATCATATTTTATGCACTCTAATAAATAAACAGAAATAAATAGAACTGAGATTATAAATATCTTTATAATAAATAAAAAAAAACATATTACTTACTGCTGGTAAAGCAAAAAATGATATTCCTAGGAGGGCACAAAAGGCAGCAATAAGCTTTCCTATCCAAGATTGAGGCACTGTATCTCCGTAGCCCACTGTGCAGAGAGTGATCTGCAAAACAAAACTTATTTTATACACATGCCATAAATGTAATATATAATTTTATATATAATCAAATCGAAACTGATGTTCAATAAGCTAATATTAAGTCTATAAATATGCTAAGCAGAATAGAAGTTGTGCCATCTGAAATTTATACATTATATTTTAAATACTTCTCTAAAAGAACAAGACAACTATGATTTGTTTGATGCAGTGTAAATTGATGGACTTATGAGCTAAAGGTTTCTGGATTGAAACTTGAAAAGATTATTTTTTGGGTGATTTTTTACATGATCTTTGGAGCTTTGATTATTACTATAATTGAAGAATTTACAGTCAGGTATTTTAAAGCCAAAAATTGTTACACTTCTACAAAGAAAAAGTCAGATGAATAAAATATTTTAAGAAAATATGGCATGGTCAATAGCTACTTTGACTAATACTAGTATCTCATCTTAATGATGGAGAAACAAAAGTGAATCTTTCTGATTTTTCAATTGTACTTGTCCTAGCTTCAAGAAAGGTATCATTATTATTAACTAATTTAAAATCAGATGTTTTCATGTGAAAAAACCTTGCATGCATTATTTCTTTTAAAAACATTGAGCTTTTAAATTTCAATCCTTGATAACTTATGATTCATGGAATAACAGGTAATCAAAGACATCCAATTGAAATGTGATGAACATTCTTTACAATGTAAACTGAAAAAAGTGGTTATCATATATTACTGGCAAGGGAAAAATGAAGCTATTCAATATTGAAATGTTAATTTTCATATGGTTAGTTTCTTTTATTTATTATGTGTGTGTACATGTGTTATTGATAAAGTTTACTCAAATGGATATAAAAGATCTTGTTGAGTAATATTTGCAATCTAATTTCTATTTTACTATAATGGATGGGAAAAAGTCTGGAGACTAAGATATAATGCAGATGTAACAGTCTAAAACTATGGTACAATGTGCAGTGATTGGCTGCCCAAAATGAAATGGTTCACATAATTCTGCCAGGCTGGGAAAGGAAAAAGGTGCTTCTAACTATGGCCGGACTTTGGGTCTTTGGGTAGGATGCTGATAAAAAGTTGATGAAATGCCTATACAATGATTGATTGTACTTTTAATTGACTAGCACTAAACCTATTTAATAATATAAGATACAATTTAGGTTAGTTCATCCACCTCTTACCACTTTCTGATTCCATTATGCCCTAATATTCGAAACCAAGGAGAATATTGCCTTTGATTATTTTAACAGGTATGATCAGATGCACAAAGCAATTTCCGCACCTCTGTATAGGTTACAACTAGCTTTTAAAATACTTAATTTATAATAAAACTTTTATATAAAATAAAACAAGTGTGTGTGAATATTATGACTATTAGTTGACTATTGAATGTCATGATAACTCAATAAACCAGAGACCGAAAGAATGTAAACAATGTAACATTTATTAACGATAATAAAATGAATATTGTAAAGTATTTTAAACAATAATAAAAGTAAATAACATGTATATGTGTCAAATATGAACATCCCATTCTATCAATTAATAATTTTATAGTTCCATATCCTTTTATTCTATGGTAGAAATCCATTTATGATGCTCATTATTTACAAAGTCATGAAATATATGAAGAAATAAATATATATTAATGATTTAAAATGATTGCGATTCTGACTTACTAAATTAAACATCCATTGTCTTATTTATAATAATATTGTGATTTATACTTGCAGAAGACGATCTATTTGATATAAGTTTCCCAATCTAAGTTTAAATATATATATATATATGATAGATAAAAGAATTTATACCAGTTAATTAGTCATTCCCACTGAAATAACATATAACAAAGGTTAATCAACAACATATAACATATAACATGAATTCTGTAATCTACCACGTGTTGTAATTTAATCTGTGTAAAAATAGATGCATTTACCTCAATATATATATAGATAGATAATCTGAGGTTAAGCAGCTAGAAATTCTATGAGCTAACCTAGATTTTATTTACAATTATAAAAAGGAAAATAACCAAGTTAACTATCCTCCCTCTTCTTCTCTACTAACTCTAAAAATGAAATCTTTCATAGCATAAACTGTGAAGTTCACCATCTGAATATGGAAATAAAACAACAAATAAAAGAAAAATCAAATAAAATGTACAATATTAATCTCTTGATAAAAATTAATAGTTGAAACAAAGTTTATTGAATCGTCCTAGTAGTTGTTCATGATGTTTAGATGTGGAAATCTCCAACAAGCAGTTTAGCTCACCATATCACTTTCTTTGGCAAAGGATTGATCATGCAGTGATATCTCCTGATGTCACTTAAAATAAAACACATAGATTCTTAGCTGATCTATCTCTAAATATTCCTGTGCATGCTTCTTCTTGGACAGTAGGCATCTTCTTGGGTGTTATAATAAAGTAGAAAAAAAATAGGTTTTATACGTCATGTTAGGAAAGAAAGCAATCACACCATAGCATGTTTTCTTTTACTCCATTTGCATCTCAAAATAATATTAGATAAGTATTTATAATCATAAATTACTTTTTTATATGTAGAAGAACTTTTATGCATATACATTAAATAAATTTTTTCATTTTTGCTTTAATTATTAGCAGAATTAGTTTTATTTTTCTTACAAGATTTAAAGTACCAAAACTCTTCCACTAACGATCAGAAAATAAATCTAGTTATTACAAAAATTTAGAGATTGTTCTTAATTTTCAGTTTACAACTCTTTCTGCTAAATTTGATAAAATTTATAATACAGTACTTGATTTAAAACTCCTTGTAATTCGAACAAAAGACTCAATTTTGATATTAAAATTTTTAACTCAATTGGTGTTTCATGATAGCAAATGTATTATTTTCAAGAAGAAACATTTTTAAAAGATTTTGCTTTTATATTGTCCATGTTTATGTCTTGTGGTACACTAATATCTTCATTTTCTGTTAGATTGATGCAACTTCCTAGTGTTAATTACATTTCATTGATAAAAAAAAAATAGTAAAATCAGTTTTATTTTCATACTCTTTCTTAGCTACCTAACTTGATATCAGGTCATCTTCAAGTTCCTTAACTTCAAATTGCATCACACTATTGTTCAGTTTAAAATGTATTACAATCTATTAAAGCTGTACTAAGCGATTCACTATAAAAACAATAATTTATTATGACTTCTCTGATTAAATGTTAATATCAATAAACATATGTGTTGTAAATATACATACATGTTAATAATAATCAATAACATTCCCATTATTAGTGCAAGTTTCATAATGGACTTAATTTAATAAGTGGGCTAATCTTGGCAGGAATAATTGAGTTGTAAGCTACTCTTTACATTACATTACTTTTGACATTTTGAAATAAATCTAACCATTTATTTATTAGAGTAACTTGCTAACTGATACAACATTACCAATCCTAACTTGTATTTATATTTATCATTTACTTACATTGTTTGATTAATATTAGTTTGATGTTCTATAGAATTACCAATCCTAACTTGTATTTGTATTCATTATCAGCTGGTATTGTTTGGTTAATATTAGTATGATGTCCTTTATCTTATAATTTACAAGACATCATGAATAAGAGTTAGTGTTTTTTTATTTATTATTATTTATTTTAATTTAAATTGTATTGGTCTAAATTAGGAATATATGAACAAATTTTTTCATTTAATTTGCTTCAATATTTTTTTAACATTATAGATCTTTGAATTTAGATCTGATTTTGAAGAGGTTCTATCACTTGGGCATCCTACACTATTGATTTTGTCACCTCAATTTATAAGGCTTAACAAAAAGTTTTCTTGTATTTTGTTTCTTTACACAATAGGATAATACTTCAATTTGGGTAAATAATGGTACTCATTCCACTGCTTTGATTCTATACTAGTACAGTTTTTGCCATTCAAATATATAGAACATGGAAGGGTCAGATTTTTTCATTTTATACCATAATGGTTTTTGGCATTCAGCCATATGGCCTGCTTATAACCCACTGATACTTGAGATTAGTGTTAATTGCATATAGGATATTTTGCATGTAACAAGAATAAAATTGTAAATCTCTTTTATATTTATAAGAGACATCCTTGACTAGTTTAAGTAACATGTGATTAATAATCTTATCCAAAAAAAGTAAACTACGTAATTTGGTGGGTTTACTCATTAGTGTGTTAAAATCTTTAGCAATAAACTAAAGTTTTTTGGCACTTGTTTAAAGTATATATATATATATATATATATATATATATATATATATATATGATCACTAGATGAAAAAAGTGATTATACATATATATATATATATATATATATATATATGATCACTAGATGAAAAAAGTGATTATACAGAAAGTGAATTATTGGTTTTTATGCTGGGTTTGGGAAAAGATAAAGGGGATTTAGATATAAAGGTTATAGAGTTGTCAAAGATTATGTTGTGGAAATGGGATGGAGCAGAATATGGGAAAATTTGGAGTGGGGAATGGAAAATAAAGTGGCTAACAGGTTTATCTGGGCATAGTTGCTGAGATATTCTTGACTTCGTTTAAGGAGAAGCCACAATACATCACATCACATCAAGCTTTTGTTTCCATAAACGCTGAGAGAGAGAGAATTCAAAATCTCTATCATTGTCACACACCTCCAGACCAGCTGGTGTCAAGCTTATGGCTCACATTAGCTGATCTGGAGGTGGGTGACATTGATAGAGATTTTGAATTCTATCTATCTTGGCATTTATGTAAACAAAAGTTTGTTAGGAGATATTGGTAAAGCTCCATCTAGTGAACATAAAATAAAAGCTTAAAGCAAGTTACGAAATTTATGTGTTTTGATTAATATATATATGTATAATTAAAACAAGTTATAAATTTCATAACTTGCTTTTAAGTTTGCATTTTATGATCATTAGATAAAGCTTAACAATGGCTGTAAACAAGCTTTGTTTTTATAAGTGCCAAACGAGATAGAATTCAAAATCTCTGTCATTATGCCTACCTCCAGACCAATGGTTTCAAGCTTATGGCTCACCTCAGTGAATGGCTGGGAGTCTAGAAACTAGATCTCTAATACTATCTCAAAAGTCAGCACTTATAAAACATGTTTCTATCAATTTGAAAGCATGAATTTATCAGACATGTAAATGTCATCAAACCCAGCATTACAAAGTAGATAAATTCATGCTTTCAAATTGATAAAAATGTATCTTATAAGTGCTGACTTTTGAGTTAGTATTTTAGATCTAGTTTCTAGACTCCCAGCTCTCCACTGAGGTGATCCATAAGCTCGAAACCATTGGTCTGCAGGTAGGGATAATGATAGAGATTTTGAATTCTATCTCTTTCGGCACTTATAAGAACAAAGCTTGTTTAGAGTTATTGGTAAGCTCCATCTAGTGATAATATATATATATATATATATATATATATATATATACTTAGAAATCTTTTGAATACTTAAAAATATTTTTTAAAAAGCCCTCAATTGATAGGGTTTGTTCCAGGAGTAGATGTTAACAATAAACATTATTTAATTATATAAATAGTTTTGCATAGTTATTATTTTGAGTAAATAAGTTTTATATTTATATATTTTTTCATGTTAAGTATAATTATGGATGCCACTTAGCAAAAACAAGAGCCCATAACCATGAGTTCAGATCTTGTAAAAATAATATTTAGTCAGTTATCAGAAGTAAAAGATGAAATTGTAAAATCCAGAATTAATTTTGATAAAAGATTGGAAAAGTAAAAGGCAGAATTTAAAGATAAAATAATACAATCTAAAAGAAATTTTGATAAAAAAATTAAAGATATAGGTAAAGACATTTGAAGAACAAAACGTAGAATTTAGTAAGAAATTTTAAAGCACAAAAGATAGAGTCTGATAAAAATTTTGAAGGATTAAATAAAAGATTGGAAGAACAAAAGATAGAATTAACAGATGATCTTAGTGATAAATTCAATGCATCCAAAGCAAGATGTGAAGAATTCCCATATGATTTAGATCCTAAGTTAAGGTTGTCTAAAGAAAGATGCATTATTATACATTTGAAGAATTAAGAGATGAAACTAAAAAAAATTGAAAATAAACTAGATTCATCTCAGGAAAAAATTGAAAATAACCTTAAATATTTAAATGATAAGGCTAATATGACTCAAAAGAATTGTAATGGAGTAGTAAAAAGAGCCAATAAGCTTGAAAAGATAAAATATGATTTTTAAAATTAAAATATGTACTGAAATAAATTGCATTCAGGCAGAATTTGAAAATATTAAGATGAGATTGAATACTGAACATTGAAAATTAGTGAAAAGCAGAGCAAATCTGAAAATGAAATTAAGGTTTCAGAAAGAATTTAAAAAGCACAGAGTAGTATAAAGAGTGTGAGGGACAAGATAGTTAATGGGGAGTACCTAAATCAAGGATATGTGGGAAATATTGCTAAAAACAGAAATAGGTCATTTAGGATAGATGAAACGATAATAAGACAATTTATTCAACAAATACAGAAGGGTTTGAAAATGAAGGAAGAAAGTTTCAATAACCAGATTTTAGGCATTGGAAATAAAAATGTTAAAAATAATACTCAGGAGTGATAGACAAAAGAAGGATCATAGAGTCAAAGATAATAAATGTATACTTCATAAAGAGGAAATATATTTATGGAATAGTCATAGAGAGGATAACCAGAGTGAGATGGTGCCTGTGACCTTAGATAGTACCAGTAGACATGAGAATGAGTTGAGTGATAGCCAGTAGGGAACAAAACAAAACATAGGTACATTTATTTGACTGAAGGTTTTCAAAGGGGAATTTGATGAAAATCTGATACAATATTTTGGTAAGTTAAAGGAACTATTCACCTTGAGTAGGTTAAGCAAATCAGAAAAATTGGCTATTGTGGAAAATCACTTGTACTCATCTGAAAAATATTGGTGGCAGTCTCTGTTTAGCAAATCTAAAATGTACGAAAGTTTGAAGTGTATAATTTTAGGTAGATTTTGGAGTGAGAATAAACAAGATAACATTAGATACCAAATTATCCAGGAAGCAACACCAAATTTTCTCCAAAACAGGCAGCTAAATTTAAAATGCTGACTACATTTTTCATTATTGGAAGATCAGATAAGGTGAAACCTGCCAAAACATATTGGGCAAACCATAATTGCTGCAGGTAGACAGTTGAAGATATATCAGAAATATTAAGTGCTCTAGAAACAAGTAAGATACTTTTAGAAAATAGTTATAAGATTAGAAAGGAAAATAGTACTTACAATATATCTCAGATAAATGTAGAGCAGAATCAAGGGAATAAAAATAAGAGAATGTATAGACCTCATATTAATAAAAGGTCCCTTTATTTGAACAATAAGGTACATAATAACACTAAAAAAGATAGTGCATTAGAAATGGGAGCCTGTGCTGCAGGGAGTTATCTTGTCAATAACTAATGGGATGTGTTAGGGGCTAGGCCTAAATTCCAGTCATCAAATTAAAGTGGGCCTTGTTGAAATGTTCTGACTGCAGAAGCCTAATGTTATTATTCATTTGGTATTATGAAATAAATGAGTTTATTGGACTCTCAGTTGATCAAGATGATGTATTTGCTATTTAAAATGAAAGTTGCACATGATATTTTTCTTTAGAAATTAGTATTATAGCTTATAGAGATATCAGCAAAAGCATTATTAGATACAGTGACTTAAATCTCAATTATTTCAAAGGATTTATTTGTTAAAGTATAGAAATACATTCTCATATCCCTGTATCACCATTAAAACAGACACAAGTCACTTTAGCTAATGTCTACAAAGCTAAATTGTTTACTCAACATGTTTTGTTAGATATACAACTTAATCATGATTATTTTAAGCCAATTTTTCAAATTATAGATTAACTTATTCATGAAATTATTATAGGTTTAGATTTCATGAATCAGTAAGGGTGCATAATGGATTACAATAATTAGCAAGTAATTTTTAGGGAAAATTTAATTTAGTAAGGTGGTCCACATGTCTGATTTTAATTTGTTGGCTATCTAAGGGGTATCCACGAAATTAAATATAAATCTCATGAATTAAATGATAATTGTAAAAAAATATTTTTTTTCAATTGTTATGTGTTTATAGAGATATATTTTCCAGAAAGCCTGGTATAACTGAGTGATATTCATAGAATACATTTAGAGGATAATAATTCATTTCAATGCAAAAGTTATTCCATCTTTTACCAGTTTTGATCTGAGGTACTAAAACACATTAACCAGATGTATGAATAAAAATTATCCAGAAATACCCCTCAGCTTATAATAATTCATTAGTAGTCATTTGTAAAAAGGTTAGATCTGTGTGCATATGCTTAGATGCAAGGTTATTAAATCAATTAATAATTCCAGGATGTGATGTTTCTCTGACTATTCAAATTATTAATTCCTTTTAAAAGTAAAAAAAAAATTGTATACTTAACAGTTAACTATTGGAAAATATACTTACATGATAATAATCAAAAGTGTAACAATTTTCAAATATGAAGGTTATTCATATGTATTTGAAAGAATGCCTTTTGGGATACTAAACAATAGAAGTAGTTTAATCTGGTGTCTGGATAGTGTTATATCAGATGAAATAAAAAGTATTATTACCATATAAGTAGATACAGTAGTAATTGCCTCAGAAAACAACTTGAAGCATCTACATCATTTAAACATATTTTAAAGGAATATGAGAAAAATAATATAAAAATTAATCTCAAAAAAAAAAAGCAAAATAGCTGTTAAGGAAATTGACTTTCTTGTAGACATAGTAGTTATTGACAGAATAAAACTGCATCCTGATAATTTTAAGGCTATTTTACTTATAACACCATTTATTTATCAAAATTGCAAAAGAAAAATGAAATATGGAAATGGACAGATAGCCATTCAATGAAATTTAATAAAATAAAGCTATAATTTTTAGATTCTGTTATTTTGTACTACTGAAACTATGAGGAGGAATTTTCTGACCAAACAAACAATAATGGATATAATCTATGGCTGATTTTGTTCCAAATAGTCATGAGCAGAAACCATTTGTCTTATATTTCCTCAGTAAGTTATTAAAAATGTGGAATTTTACTACACTACTATGGAAAAAGAAGCTTTAACTGTGATGTGGGACTTTCAAAAACTCAAACAGTATTTACTAGAATCTAGAGTTATAATCATTATTGATTATAAAAGTCTAGAGATTATTAATAAGAGATATCTGAACAGCAAAAGGCTCATCAATATTCTAAGTAGATATCTGGTTAATGTGGAACTGTAATACCTAAATACAGATAATGTTTTCATTATGGCTATCTGTTTTAAGTGTTGATAATTCAGTTTAGAATGATTTAAATATTTTAGCAGAATTACAAGTAAAAGATTCTAAACTATAGCATATTGTTAATTATCTAGTGGACAAGGTAGACCTCAGAATGATCAAAATAATAATTGATAATAAATCTATATTAAGATATATGGTATTTCAGGGTTGCATTTCAAAAATGGGGAAAATAAATATCAATTCTAGAGAATTGTCATACCTTCTTGTATTGAAAGTAAATTGATTTCCTATGTTCACTGTCTATATGAGTATTATGAACCAATTTAGGTATAATATGTTGAATACAGACTATTCTACTGGCCTGGTATGTATGCCTCCATACTAAATGGACCCAAATGCTGTGAAATTTGTTTGAAATGTAAGTACACCAGTCGTTCATAAGTTGGCATATTACAACCCATAATTCCAACAATCCCAATGATCTTTTAGCTAGATTTTTATGTCCCATTGCCATATTTTAGAAAATACAAATTTATTTTAGTCATATATGATATTGCCTCAAAATTTAATAGTGCATACACCATAATGAAAGTTAACTATAAAAGGGTTTTCAAAAGCCCACACACCTCTGTTTGTATTCATTAGAAAGACTAAGGCTATACTGATAAAACATGCTACATAATTTTTGTCCAAAGAATGCAAAAATTGGATAAGAAATAAAAAGATGCAGCACATATTGTATTCCATTAGAAACCCAAAATCTATAAGAGAGTTATGTGTAAATTGGATATGTTGTTTAGGATATATTTAGAAAATAACCATTGGTATTGAGTAAATAAGTTGAAAAAAGTGGATTATTATATCACTCAAAATGAATCAACTAAATTTGCCCAAGTTCATCTTTATTTTAAATATAAAGTGCTTTATGTTGATTAAGACTCCATTGTCCACTATATTTAAAAAAGAAAGTGATCATGACATATATTTTGGTAGCTAAAAGAATCTAAAAGAGAGGTATTAGAAAAAAATTGTCCAATCTTCTAATAATCCCTCAGTATTTAAAACCACAAAAAAATGTTTTGGTAAAGACTACTTAAGTCAGTGATTCACAAAAGTACAAGAAATTCTTGAACATGTACAAGAGATTCTTCCAAAGAAGAAGAAAAGTGGTGAGAATGCCTTATATTTAGAAACTCCTGTAGATGAAAAAGGCACCTTCAATATTCCTATCTGAAATACCATGGCACTGCCTGAATTTATAATGTAACAGTAATTGTATGTAAAAAGATTATTTTAATATATATATTTAGTGGTAATGTTTTGTATAGCCAGTTAACAAGACCAAAAGACCAAGTGGGGACTCTCAACCACCAGACATAGGGTTACCCCGATGTTTCTAGTTTAAGTTCCCAGCTAAGCTTCCTCATCTCAACTACCTAATTAACATCCTTAACATCCCTTCTTCATACAGCATGACATAACTCAGACTTCGAACATAAACTCTCTCTCTTTCAGGATTCTTCAGTAATCACAACATTACTACACACTAGCATCATTTAAGTCTTCTTTTCTCATTTATTAATCATTTATGTACATGATTTACAATCCATAACCATATCTCAGGGCTAAGATTCAACCTATAAGTTACAAAACCATGGATGCATTTATCTAACATTTAACTGATTTATTTAGTAGCATCTTATAATAATTAATGAATAATTCCAACTCACAATATAGATGTACACTTATTTAATTATAATCCTCTAGTTTATCAAAACATTAAAATAATAGAGAGAATAACTTACAAATATTAGGTTGGAAGGATCTACTGGCTTTTACATGGCATTAGAGAAGGTAGTGGCAGCTTACATTAATGATGTACTCTATATTATCTAAAAGGAAGGTATAAACCATTAACCAATTTCAGGTTTGAACATATAGTTAACAATACATATTTATTTACTGGGACCACTTATATATGGGTTTGCATTTATGACTTCCAGAGACACTAATGAGCATAGATGAAGACTAAAAATAAACATTAATTGAGAAGGGCAGCACTACCTATGAGAGTGGGATCAATGGCATATATAATGGTGATAAATTTAACAATCCAGAGGTGTGGTTTAGCACTAAAGAGTGGATGTCCCTGGCTGCAGAGATACATCTGCTTCTAACCAAAGGTGCATACCAATGGGGAGTGCAAAGATGTGCTAAATCCAGGATTTAGGGGTGCAAGGAGTCTCCAGCTCTTGTGGAACCTGGACTGAGGCTAATCTATGTATTAGGAACCTGGGCACAGTGTCTGGTCTGCCCTTATGAAGTTTGACCATTAGGATGCATGAACTGTATAGAAACATGATATTTTTAATATCAATAATAATATGACCATTGCCACGTGTATATATAGGCAGGAATGGTAATACAAGTTACGAAGCTCTCCACCCACATGAATAAACATTAAGAAATTTGTTTGTGTATATATATATAAAATCATGAACATCCCCAGTTAACCATATATAATGCATTGATTCATAAAATAATATTCAGTTTTGGGAAATAATTATTTATTTTTTGAGTAAACTATTAGCACGATTGATTACTTTATAGCTTTTTACATGAATTGCAGTTTGTCTTTATATAAATATTATATTGCATCGATTAGTGATGCAATGTATACAATTAAAGAAAATTATTGATGTTACTTTTACATAATACCATAGGGGACTATAGATAGGACCACATTTACAATAGTTGTTTACAGAGAATGATTTATTTTATCAAAGCATTATTAATTTAGTGGTTTGTGAAGTAACAATTTGAATAAACATATATTATATTATGAGTATTTTAATAATATTATTTCTAACACTAAGGTTAAATTACAGATGTATATAGAGCCATATAATAAACAACAAAATAGTCTAAACTTAATTGAATGAAATAAGCTCGCCACTCTTCATTGATTCTGTACACAATTCTAAGAATTAAAATAATTTTCTTGACATGATGGGAGGGGGGACTTCTATAAAAATATTTATAAACAGCTTATTATTTTTACATTTAAAAGTTTTAAATTTGGTGTTTTCTCTGCGCGTTCATCTCTAGAGATTTTGAGAGCAGGGAAAATGTAAACACATTTAATGAATTAAAATTCTCCCTCCATCACTCAAGATAATATTCATAAATACATTTGCATATATATATAAATTATTAAAGAATTAAGCCAGTAGACTTAACATTATTAAATATGATATAGATATATGATTTATGAGGTTAAGACTAGTGAAAGATTTTATTAAATACAATTGAGTTACAGTTATAGCTTTGGATAAATTGAAACATTTTACTGGCAATAAAGTATTAACTTCGTGACTTTTGTGGATGTGTAGGTGAGTGGATCTTCAGGCTTGCATTACGATGGTAGGATGTGGATTGGTTTACATCTTGATGGAACTTCTTGGGAATGCCAAATTTCACCAATGATCTTGAAGAAGCTGACAACCAACTACTCACTCATGATGGTAGTTACAATTGACATAACTTATTCTTCTTTTTCTTAGGCAGTGTAACAATAAAATATCTTCTAAATTTTTAAAATGACTTTAGAATAATTTTGAAATAATAATGGAAAAATTCTAAAATAATAATCGAAGACTAATTCTAAAATATTAGTGGAAGAATTCTAAAATATTAATGGCAGAAAAATAAACAATGCCCCTTTCGATGCTTATATATTCTGTGAAATGCCTGGAGTTACCTCATGAATTTACTTAATGGATTTCAAACCCCTTACTCTAATTGCTATCCATCAACTCTTCGCTTCCTCATTTCTTATATGTCGTGTGGTTGGTTTCCTGATCTTTATATTTTATTTTCTATTTAACACCTTAAAGCATCTAAATGTTCAATTGTAACTATTTTAGTTGATGGTATGTATAGACAGAGAACTACGGAACTTATGCTCCCTTCCTTAATAACTCCCTGCCTCTCTCCCATTATATAAAATATTTTAACATTTTTCTTTAATTGATTCTAACTTTTCTAAAATGTAATTTTTTTAAAATGAAATCGTATGATTTAAATGATCAACATTTGGAAATATATATATATATATATATATATATATATATATATATATATAAGCATGAAGCAAGTATATCTGTGTACAGACATACACCACTTCAACATATATTTACCAGACACCACTTCACTTTTATTATAACCAAGGGCGCTACTAGGCCACTGTTGACATAGAAAATTTAATTGCAGTGATTAAAAAGATAATGATGATGACTATAAATGCTGCTAGCTAGACCCAGTGAGAGAAAGAAATGTTAAACATTATTCAGACAATTGGGAGACAGGACACAGAAACAAACAGCAGTCAAAAACATATATAATTATTAATAATTTTTAAGTTTTATTGAATTCCAAAAAAAAAAATTAGTCAAAGAAAAATATAAAAGTTTGACCTAAATATTACCCATTATTTCTCTGAAAGTGTATGAGAGTTTTGTGACATCAAACATTTTGACAGATAATTTTGCTTTCTCACCTAACTTATCGAGAATTATAATGATCTTTTTGCTATCAATTTATTTTCTTTTCAATTTTTCTTTTTCTTTATTGTAATGGCCACTGCTCTATTAGGATTTTTTACGAGTTAACTACCCATACTGGGTGACCAAATTACGTCCTATCTATTAAATTTGTGTCATCAGACAATTCAGTAAGATTTAATGGATGCAATTATTTTTCCTGGTCACACAATGCCCTTTTAACTAGTGTAACCACTAAAATAATAGGATCATGTAAGCCAGCTTTTAATTTATTTGAAAGGTGCCAGAATTCTGTATCAGAATCCACTGGCTAAACCGCTTTTATTTGTTTAGTTACGACGAAATTATCTGGAAACTCCGGAGGATTGAGTCTCGGTACAGCATTAGCAAAGGTAAATTTTATTTTCAAATCTTAATAATTAACATTAATAAATTTATTAATAACATACAATGAATAGTTGGTATTAGAAATAAATATTTTTATTCTAACAAATTAAAATATAAAATAAAAAAAACACATTATTAATTAATTGGTAAGATGACACGCATACCAATCCAGATATGAATCAATTAATAAAAAAAAAAAAATCAACAATTATAGTTCTTAGGTAAATAAGAGTCTCTTGAAGAATAAAAATTTAAAATCTTTATCGGGATTATTTTGATCTTATATTTAAGAATTGTTTGCAAACTTTGTCACAATCGGGAAAAGTTACTCTTAACTTACTGGTAAGTTGGTGTAGGGTTTTGGGATCCTGAGCTCATAAGAATTTCCAATGGTCTCTCCTGCCTGCGTCTTCCATTATTGTTCCGTTCTATAGCTGGAGAAAAGGCACGGTTTTATTGACTCTTTCATTGCAAAAAGCAGTCTTCACAAGGCCCATTTCTATGCTTGCATAACAGCTTGGTACAGCAAGTAGCGTACCTGTGCAGAAGTATATTACTGCCTCAGGTTGTGCTCAGGAAACCTCCAATTCTCAGACTCATAACTAGAAGGTAAAGAGAAGACTCAGATCGAAGTTGTCATTCTCTTTTTATACCTCAATCCAGTTTTTGAAACTTCTGTGCATCCTTTTGTCTTTTTATCAGCATATAAGATAATAATCTTGTACACTCTCTCTTAAATTTAAGTTACAAAGTCCTCTTTTCACAAAGTCCCTTTGCCATCTTTAATTAGTTAAAAATATTTTTCTTTTAACTTATCTGGATTAGTAATTTGTGTGTCTTTTGTTCTTTTTAATTTTTACTTAATTTGTAATTAGATACAAAAAAAAATATGGACAAAATTTTTACTTTCATTGTACGTTTTAAAAAAAAAAAAGATTATACAAACGAAAAATTTAAATTCGTCTTTTTAATAAGAACGTTAAATTCATTTTTTCTTTTTTTTTTTCTTAGCTTGTAAATATCTTACTGGATGCCAATATATTTGTACCATATAAACTAATGGTACATTATTTAGATATTTAGTAAAGATGATGTGCAGACGGCAACAAACAGCATGGAGTGATCTTTCATCCCCCCCCCCCAAAAAAAAAAAAAAAAAACACATCAGAACAAAACAAGGATGTCATATGCTCCATAAACACTCACAAGAGGTCATAACTTCTTAATCAATCTCAAAATCTCTACACTTCCAAGAAAAAAGAACTGTATAATTGATAAAGTTTTAGCCAAAAGATCCACGGTCAACAGGAAACACGTACACACATTAACTAAATTAATTTCAATTAAAATAGGGAACAGATGAAATAAAAAAAAAACTAAATATACATACACTGAATCTATATTAAGAACAATTAAAGAAAATTGAGTTAGAATTATATGCTAGCTTCTATTATGAATGCATGCATAAAAGTATATGAATAACAATTAGAAATTTTAACAATAAATTAACAAATACATCAATGTGGAATAAAAGAGCGAAAAAATAATACATATATGTGAAGCTCAAAAAATAAATAAAAGTAAAGAAAATTTGGTAAAATTATTTGAAATCACTTGATTATAAATAAATATTTGCAAAAAAACTATTTTTCTCTTGCATTAAAAATTAATGGGTTGATATTTTTAATTTTCATTATGAGACTAAATTCACGTGGTACAAAAGAATTTAAAACTTTGTTTTAAATTTCATAAAAAAATTGTTATTATTAATTATGGGATTGAAAACCAATCAAATTTTGTAGAAAATTAATGATACATGCTTGAATATATTGTCATATATATTTCATTTTATTGACTATGTAAGTATGTAAATGTAAAGAATGTTAAGTGGTTTATATTCTATGATTATTGTTGTAAAGAAATTGTTATTATTAAAAGTATCATTTTCTCATCAATTTATCATCTGACAGGCAATGATTTTATTTAAATATCATGAATAAAATACATTTTGATTTAGCATTTCTGATAAAATTAGTTTAAACACCTAATTATTAAAGTAATATATATATATATGGAATGGATGATGATCAGATAATATGATTGGAATTGCACTTGATGTAAACTTCAGTCTGATCATTATCTGTGGCAATAATCAAATAGGATAAAATTTAAGTTTGTAGTCACTCCACCATGTATATGGCCACCAGCTGGTTATTGATAGATGAATTTTGTTATTTTATATATATATTGTGACCTTTAGCTTTTTCCTGAAGCTAAATGCCTATGCATGTCTTATGCTAAAATATATCAAATAAATTTTTTTATCTAATTTAAATTTTATCATAAATACATTTCATTAGTGCCTTATAAAGCTATGATTTTATAGTAGTAAAATAATTTTGACAACTTAACTTATGATATTTTAGTCTTGAATATTATATATTCATATCCAAAGTATTTAAAATTTTAATAGCTGATAAATTAAAATGATAGGTAATGTGTTTTAACATTTAGTAGTATTGATTTAGTCATAATTTAGACTGCTAAAACATTTTAGTAAGGTTATATTATTCTTAAACTTAAAAATCCCAAATTCAAACTCTATATTTAGATTTATCAACAATTAAATTCAATTCATTATACATTAATCTAACTTTAATCTTAAACAAGATATTATAATTAAGTGTTTTAAAATGTATTTACTTAGAGGGAGTTTAATAAAGTTAATAATTATTAAAGACATGATTTAAAAAAATAGACAAATGAATGCCTGGATGCATAAATAGATGTAATGTTTTATTTCAACATTTATTTAATTTAAAGTATTTATTAAATGTCTAATTTTAAGAAAAAAACTATTTAAAATTTATTCTGAGAAACTTATCCAGCATAAATTAATAATAAATGAATGTATTAAACATTGTAGATAATATCTTTATTTTTAAAACAATGTAAATTTAGGTTAAAGTTCTCATAATATCAGTTTATGATATTTGTATATTTTTAAATAGTATGTGTTTCGTTTTTATATGAATCATTTAAGTACAAAAGGTATATATTATTTATTTTATTGCCTATTTATTGCCTAATTTTAATCAAGCTATATTAGCATTAATTGTTATTCATCCTCTTTCATATCTGTTAATTGCATAGTATTTGCTTAGGCATTGCAGCATTAGTCTTTCTCTTTTTCTTTAGGAATGCCTATTTTTGACAGCATTTTAAAAGCATGTGTATCTTACCCTTATCATTTTTTCTTGTTTATTTCAATACATATGGTAGCATTGCATCTCTCTAATATATTTTGTCTTACTAGCATATATATTTTGGAAATTGTAGCTTAGACACTCTCTAGTTTAAGCCAACTCTATTTAATATTATTGTCTGTGATGTGCATTCTCATTATTCCTTGACTAGTGACAAAGACTTAGATCCATTTCTCATTGCCCTCAAAAGTAAGTGCACTTATTTTGAGTTATGCCATTATACATTTACTTTGCCTTTTTTTAGTAACATAGCTTGTTGTTGAAATGTATTTTGAAAAGCCTGTGTAATATTTTACCATGACTTTCTTTGGAAATTATATATTTTTTATGTATTTAGAAATTCCACTCTTACCTCTTTTAGAATTTTTGTTTTATTTAGATGTGAATTACATATTGTTGATGTGGAGCTTCTATATTTAAGCAATGCTGAATTAAGATATAAATAACATAAATAATTAATCTTAAAATTTTAAATTGTATCTTAGGCAGAAATAGACAATATATATCACTCTTATCACCCTTTTAATGCTGGATTGGTAAGCTTGTTTTTCTAAGTAATGTTAAATATTCAAAAAAGACACACTACTCATAAAAAGGATATTATCATTGTAAGAATGATTTAATATGTAAGACTGTATTAGAATCTAAATTAATGAAACATTTTTTTGGCCAACCAGATTATTTTTGCTACACCAAATTTATTACTTTCCATAAAACCAGTTGTAACTTAACCTCCTGACATAGGTTTAAAAAGAAAGCAATATTTGTAGAAGCCCTTGGCTTTGTGGACATAAAAGATGATATTTACGATTTGTTATTGTTTGTATTTATTTGTTGTAAAATAAATATTTGTTTTCTTATTAAAAATTTTTTTATAATCATTTATCTTTATCATCCACTCATTAATCAGAAATCTAAACCATTATAGAAATATCATAAATTATTTTAAGTGTTTTGTCATAAGAGTACATAACATTGAAACTGATAAGTTGCTCTATAGAATTATATTTAATTATGAGAATTACTTCTGTGAAAGAGGTATTTTGTTTAATAAAATCATTTCAGCCGATTTAGTTTTCTTATGCCTGCTAATTTATTTTAAAACTGTTTTCACAAAGATGAAAGACCATATTTATCGTTCTATGATACATTTAAATCAATAGATTCCTTTACCAGATCTATCAGATATTTATGTATATTTGTTCTATGGTATTTAGAATGGCTATAAAGTCCCTTATCCATTCTTGATATCTAAATATCATCCTAGATTATCATTTAACTTATTCCAAATTAAGATATCATGTTGTATTTTATTTAAAATTTATAATAATTATTATTACTGTAATTGTGATAAGGAATTAGCTTAGAGATAAGTATATGTCTTAATTTTATTTAATAGGATTTTATTCTGTGAGGAATAGATCTGAAGAATGAAAAAAATTAATTGATGACTAAAATAATTATATTTCCTTGAGATACCCATATTTATTTCATGAACTACATTATTTAAAAATTATTTTTTTTAAAAGATGAATCTTTTGTGGCAAAGATTTAAGATAACACTTCCAAATTTTATAAAATTAAGTATAATGCTTTACCTGAGCACAACAAATAGATAATTAAGACATGCTTATGATGCCTATAAGAAAGATGTTAGAGTTAGTAGATGTTGTAAGAGAAATATTTTAAATGTAACCTCATTGGCATATGCTTGCAATACTAATAGTCTTGAATTTGTATTAGAGTGAGCCAAGAGGTTTCCTTCTCTAAGTTATTAATAATATTGCTTAATATTTTAATATTAGATTGTAATTGTTTACACCTGCATCTCTTCTTATTGTGGCATATGACTTTTTTTTTAAACCCATTGAGCTTTTGGCTTATATATATATATATATATATATATATATATATATATATATATATATATATATATATATATATATATTTACTATTATTAACCACATGTTACTAGGTTACAATTTGGTGGCTGCCTCATTGATCTTCTATTTTTTTTTTTTTTTTATTACAAATTTGGCTTGCCCAATGAGTTGGACTTTGATCATCTAGAAGTAATGATCAATTGTCCTGAATAAATGATTGGTTTATATATATATTGACTAGTTTCCTCATCATCGATTTGATCATAATATTTCCAGGTTATCATTTTGAATAGCATATGGGGATACATATTAGCAATTTATTTAATGATGATTTTTATTTCTCATTAATTTCTTGATTATTTCCTGGTTACAATATATACATAATATTCGAGATTAGAACTCACATCATTGTACAATAAATCTTTTAAGAAACTATCTAACTTACTATAAGATAATAAGTAATAAGAATAGAACAGCTGTCTATTCTTATAACTCATTTATTAATGCTTCAATTTTTTTTTTCAATAATTGACAAGCCTGAAAGTTTTTTTAACTTAAACATTGTCAATCACTATTTTATAACACACACATATATATAGAGAGAGGTGTAGATAGATAAACAGATAGATGGACAGACATATAGATAGATAGATCGATCGATCGATAGATAGATAGATAGATAGATAGATAGATAGATAGATAGATAGATAGATAGATAGATAGATAGATAGATAGATAGATAGTGAGTCTCAATAAATAGATGACTGATTTTTTGACTAAACTGTTTTCAGTGCCATCTGTCTTTGTATAGTTATTTATGACAAAAGTTTTAAGACATTGCCAAGCGTGGATCACAAATTGTAACAATAAATATCATAGTGTGATTTGTATTTATATAGATTATCTTCAATGCTCTTCCTATCAAATTGGAAAAAAAAAATACTTGTAAAAATTCTTGTGACTGAAAGTTTCACTACCATACACAGGTTCACTCATTTCAAACTTTCGTTAACGTACAATTTAGCCCAATTAAAAACAAAATTAAATATGAGCTCATCCCTCATAGGTTGTGATAAACAGATGCATTGATTTAGGGGTGACACTAGAGTCAGCTTGAAGAGAGAACTAGTCAATTTTTCATTGGCTTATATTTGTATATTGGATCCCTTTTATCTGTAGTAAAAGTTCATTATTTTGCAACCACATTTTACAGCGCGATGTATTAACATTCATATGATCAAATCATATTAACGTGATGCCTTTTTCCTTTACAAAATATTAGACAAATACCAATTCAGTAATGACTCTTGGTTAGTCAAATGAAATAATAGTAGAAAGTTGTCTGAAAGCCAAATCTATATATGTTTATAACTTGAAAAAAATTAAGATTCTTCTGGCCCAGAGATCAGAATCATATATTAATGCTATCAACATGATCCCGTTTCAAAAGATTGAAAATATTATATTAAGCACAACTTTTCAGCACTCTTGGGTTATCACAAACATCAAGAAAGAGGAATATATTTTTAAATAAATTTACTATTCTCATCTGAAAAATATGCATAATTATTTCTTAATTCTAATTATACTTTAATAATATTTTAATACTTACAACTCCCCACCAAAGTGCGTCAGCGAAGGTTTGAAATTTTTTATTAGTATCTTTTTCGGCCAAATAAACCAAGAACGAGGAAAAAATCAACCCTAAGAATCCGATATATAACGTGGTAATTAGTTCCTACAAAACAGATTAAAAAGTGTAAATAAGTGACAAACTCAATTTTTAATAGTCCTATATGTAATATTCTATAATTTTAATAAGCTTCTCTAAATAAATTATGGCTATAAAATATGTAATACTGAGAGGATAAAAATTCAAAAATATTGTAATAACTTTTATCTTTATTTTTATATGAAACATTAAGCTAGTTTTATTAATAATTATAAATGCAGCCGACAGTATAAAGTTTCATCCATTCAAATGTCAATGTTTAATTTCTTCACCACACAACGATATGTGGCTTATTTAAAAATTGCCATGTTTGTATCACCAATACTATGATATTGGATTGAGTTTGCAAATTTTGTAAAAAGAAATGACTATTTAAAATGAAGCTTATGAATTATTGTAGCAAAGCAATCAGATTTAAATGTTCATGAATAATTTGATCTCTAATACATACATATATATATATCACCCATACTTTTATATATATATATATATAACGTATACACTTTTTATATTTAATATATACATATATAACATGTATACTTTTTGTATCTAATATTTATATGAGTAATATTTTTTTTTATATTCATTGTATATATCTCATCCATATATTTTTTTTGTTTAATATATACATATAACAAAAAACTCCAGAATAAACTCTACAATATTCAATATACCAATATAAAATAAATAAATAATAGATATAGCCAGTTTATGGAGCTTGTATGCCAACCTGAGTAACATTTAACATGCATATATATATATCCACTTGTACACTTTTGATTTTATATCTAAAATAACACATACAATCCATACATTTTTAAGTCATATATACATATATACTGACTATATATTTTTATATTATATATATATCAACCATACACTTTTTATCCCATATATATATATCATTCATAACTTTTTATGACTAATATATGTCACCCATACATTTGTTATATCTTATACGTGTATATATATATATATATATCCCATATTCCTAATGTATATAACACACATTGTATTTAATATATATATATCCCATCTATACACTTGTTACATAGATATATATCCCTGATATCCTTTTTTTATATTTAACACACACACACACATATATATATATATATATATTCCGTAAAGAAGTATGAACAGCGTCATTACATGTATACATATAGATCACTCACACATTATTTTATGTCTAATATATATATATACCATCCTTACATTTTTAAAATTATGTATATAGTACCCATACTACCCATGTACTTGTTATATCTAATATATATATATACAGTGTTTTAATAAAATATTTGGTCTAATTTCCCGTTTTTGACTAATCTATTAAACTCTATTAATAAACTTTTAACTTCTTAAGTACTTACTAGATCACAATCGGAATGTTAAACTATCCACACTCTTTCAATACCTAATATATACACCCACACACTTTTACCTGTCGATGGGCCCACACAACTGAGCCCAACAACTTCCAAGTACCACCCCGTCGATCCATTCGCACCATTCGTAGAATTTGGAAGAACCTTAAACCTCGAAGAGCTGAGGCGGCGAAAATTTGCCCACTACTGCCCATTGCAAGTACTACTATTGACGCAATAATTACAATACAATCTGTAACAAAAAAGCAGAACTGAATTCTTATTATCAATTTAGACAAAAAACATTACATAAACTCAAAAACATTTCTCACATGTCAATATTTTTATTGAATAATAGAAGCTACAAATAACATTTTTTTTTAATTATTAAAAATAAAGTAATCGAGTTCTTATAGTTCAATGAATTTTGTAAAATGTTTTGTCATCAGAAGCGATATAGCTCAGCTATGATTTTTTTTTTTTACCAACTCCAGAATCGGCCAGTGTATCACTGCACTAACCAATGCAGGGCATAAAAATTGAAAAAAATAATTGCTAGAGAGTAATAATACTTGAATAGGTGAAATGAGAGCGGATCCTTAATTCAGAAATCTTTAGCTCTCAAGTTTGTTACTTAGCCATTGTTTTAATTTAAATAGAGCAAAAAAAAAAAAAAAAAAATCAAGATTATTTGATTTAACTTCAAATCCAGATAAGACATGAAATTATCTTAATAAAACAAAGAATAAAGAAATTGAAGTAAAAATACGTAACCAATCAATGTTTATTATTTCTATATAGTATGATTTATTTTGATTTTCGTCTTTAGTAAATAACTTTTTTAAAAAATAAATTAGCATACACGATCTTCTCTTCCTAATTATCACTGCAATAGAAATATCTATTTTTAAACATTACTGTAAAATGTCATCTATTTCTCATAACAATCATAAAGTTTTCCCTATATATAAGAATTGCTTTTTTGTTTGTAAAGAATCTTTCTTTGCTTGTTAGGTTAATTACAGTACAAATACTACATCACCTTGCTTGAGTTGATAGCTCAGTATTCCTCAATTACACCACTTCCATGCAATTGGATTGTATTTACTTTTAACATCTTGTGGACGAGCCAAATATTTATTGTACTGCAAATATGTTTTCAAGTGTGTATATAATTCAGAAACCATCAATCGAACTCTGCTTTGGAGAAACGCTACTCATCCATACAAATATAAAAACAAATCATGTATTTCACTAAAATACTGATAAATTGACTGAATTAATGTCAGGAATGAGTGTTTGTTTCTGTAGTAATTTTCTATAAATAAGCCTTCTCCCCCCCCCCCGTATAACAACACTAATGAAAAAAGTTATTTGGTTAATTACTAAGAAACTTTGTGTCAAAGTATGTGGTCAACAGATACCATTGAAATACTTATATGTCAACTTTTAACATTATCAGCAAAAATATCTTTTGTTTTGTTGTCATTTTACTTGAAAAATATTGACAATTCCTCATATAGTATGTATAAGCATTTAAAAAACAAAAAAACAATGACACATTCATTTTCTTTAACTGCTTTGAAGTGATTCCACCATTCTCAAAAATGCAATAATTATTTATCTTATTTAATATGGAATTGCTACAAGCTGGTGACCTATGTTTCTAAAATGATTATATTCTGCAGAGGGATTTTTAATATTTTTATTGTGCTATGAAAACTAGTAATTGATGTTTGATGTTTAAGGTTTGGCGGCTGGAGTTGATAGTTCATCAGGTTTTTTTTTTTTTTACATATATTTCAAGATATGTTAATCTGTAATTAGATATACTATAGCACTATAGAAACAAAAAGAAAATGTAAACAGAAAATATGGTTATTTATCAGTTCCTCTTCATGCTATGAGAATGGTAAATTATCAATACTCTTTGTAATTTTTTACTGAAGATGACACTGTACTAAAATGAATTATATTTGTGTCATTGTACACATCTACTATTATTGATTATATATAGAGATATATTAATATAGGGATTCATACTAACTGGTAATGTATTTGCCTATTACACCTACAGCACGAGTTTTAACCTAAGATAACAAGAACTTGGATTTTTTTTTTTACATTCTAATCAAGCATGCAATTTTTTTTTTCATATATACAGTTCGTAGGTAGAGCAACTAAACTTATTGGTCATTAAATGATTATCCGATTACTTTTAACTAAAGAGCAAATTGGGGAGCTGGATAAGTAATGCCTTAACTTTTGCTGTTTCTCTGGGGACTGCAAAGAGCATTTCCTACAGGTAGATTATTTAACAATTGCTTTACATAAATATACATATGTAAGAGACTAAAACTTATTAATTTATATAATATAAAAGTCATTACAATATAGTATATAATTTAATTCTATATTACGTTGTTTGACTTTTTCTATACAATTGTAAATGATATAAGCGACAGGAACACTAAGTAAGAAAAGCTTAAAAATATATATTTTTATTATTATAATATGCTGAGCAGATTTCAATATCTTAATCCTGGCATAATACTTATATAATTTAATATATATATTATTTATTATTTCATCACATTATCCAACAAGTCAGGGTCAACAAAATTGTAATATTTCAACTTTCAATAACATTTGGAAAAGCCATTATTTATTCATTTAAATGCTATTGATTCTCTAATTCATCACATGTTATTTGGTGTCATATACAAACTTTCTTTAATTTTTGTCTTTCTATTGTTTCATTCTTCATAAACTATTCCAGAATTATTGTATCAAACTCATTCCCATATTTTATATATTTCAATATTTTTGAATTTGCCATTAAAGCAAAAAAAAATAAAATATTTCTTTAAAGTCATGTCGTTAAGAATTCCATTTCTTACACATTATTTTTGACAAAGATAAAGCTACATTTCAAATGAAACATTTAGCATGCTTCCTTTCTATATATAACGTTAATAGAGATTTAATTAAAATCAGATTATTCCTTTAAATATTTATTATTTTTTATAGGTATTTTTTATTATGGGTTAATCAGTCTTACTTATTTTAAAATAGATTGTGAAGTCAATTTTAAATCTAAAATAAAAACACAAATTTTTATTATGGATAAATGTATCGGTTAATTAGCTTTGTTTAGTGCATGAAATTACTCTAGTTTTAGTGGGTTGAATTAAGATAAGCCGCTCATGAATACAATTAAAAAAACAAACAAAAAACAAACAAACAAAAAAAAAAACAACAATGTATTCCAGTTTGATTACTAGTATGTTTTTTTTTTTTTGTTAAATAATAAATATTTAAGAGATTATAAACATTATTTTTAATTATAGTATTTTTATTGCCACGTTCTGTTAAATATATATTATTAAAATTATTTAGAGTAGTTTATCTTCTTTCTTTTTAATAATAATAATAAAAAATTGCATTACGTATAAGTATCTTTAAAAATGTATTCTTTAAAACAGAAACAAAGTAATAACATAAGCTCACTTGTATAGCCCTGCCATCTATTATTTAAATATCAGACTAAAATTTGTATTCTCAAGGATGTTGATTCAAAAAGGGAATTTCTATAAAATTTCAACAATCATTTTTTATAACATACATCAAACATAATAAGAGATATATTTCTAACTTTGATGGCCAATATCAGTTCATGATATTCTATATAAATATTATGCTTGAACGTCATTTTCTATAATTAACTATTGAAATAATGGCCTCTTAGTTATGAAAAATTCAAGTTAACAGCATATTCACATCAGATATTTATAATCTGAAGATGTGTGCTCACACTGCTTGATCATCATCAGAGTAATTTATAAATGAGTGGGTCATTTTAATTCCAGAAGGCAAAGAAAAAAAAAAGATAAAGATGAATTTTGCAAAAACTATACAAACCAATCAATTAAACAAAAATGCATTCATATATATCATTTGTTGATTCTTTAGTGTGTTAATTTGACAACTTAACTTTTAATGGTGGTCTTGGTGGTGGTGGTGGGGGATTTACTTTGAAATACTTGACCACTTTATTTAATTATGATTTTCATTATATTATATTCTTAGTACGCTGTATGATTTAGTACAATGGGAAAAATAGCAAACCCTGGAGCTCAGTATCCTTGGATCAGTGATGCTAAGGAGTGGTTATTTCATTATTTATTTTTATCTTCAGACATACTTTTTCAATAAAAGCAATCTGTATGGCATTTCTTTACAAAGTTTAAAATGATTTTTATGAAAGTGAGAACTGTTTTTCCCTTATTCTCTCTCTTAAAAAATATGGGGCTATAATTTAATATAAATTCATTTTTATAAAATCTTAGGTCAGCTTACATGCTTCACATTTTTAAACAAATTAAAATAAATGTTTCTAATAGCAGAATTTGTAATAGTACATTGACCAAACCTGACAAACAAACCTATTTATTAGTATGATAATTTTAAACTTGCTATATATAGTTGGCATCTTGCAGGAACATTTGTAAATATGTTGTTTTAGTAAAAATTAATAAAATATTTATCTGACTTTCATAGTATAATTTGAAGAAAACAGCAACTCTATGTACAATATCAATTATGCAATGATAATACAATAACACATATTTAAATTTCTTTTAATGCAAGAAAAGCATAAATAAACTCTGATTCAAAGTGGACATACATTTATTATTTGAATGTTGCCTTAGTAACAAATTATTGATATTCTTTGGTTAACTTTAAGCATTGGCTGGAATAATATAATTTACATATTTAACCAATTAGCTACTGTTACTATTGTATGATATATAAAAAAAACCTTCTTTCTAGCCTTGTTATCACAGAAAAATTTTGGTATAACTATAGTATGATTTTTTCCCTTGTTTATAAAATATTTTTATTTATTTTTACTCACTAATTAATTGATTATTATTTAAAACAAAAACACACACTGGTACATTAATAATTTTTATTAGATGTTCATTAGACTAGAGATTATCCAATAATGAATAATACTTCTGTAGCGTAATTGTAACTACACCTCTCTAACACAAGGTAATTTCTTATCTTGTGTGGAAGTGGTATAGTTAAAATTACATTACAGAAATATTATACATACAAGTACACTTTCAATTTATTCATCTATTTCTTATTTTTAGTAATAAAAGTTAACAAATTTGATTGTAATTTAAATAAAGAAATCTATGGTATAAGTAGCATCATTATATATCAGAATTAAGATGGTATTAAAGTCTTTTCAATTATTGTAAATATTATAAAGAAAATATGTCATTTTATAGCAGAACTGTATATATCTAACATAAATCTACTTTGATTCACATTAAAAAAAGATGGAAGAGGGTTTACATGAAATTTATTGTTGACATGTATTTACATTGTTTGATTTGCAAATCAGTTTTTAAATATTTAAAAGTTTGCTTTTTTAAAATATTATTTATTTATAAAATAAAAAAAAAATCCAACTTATTGAGTTTAGTATAAAATAAAGATTTGACAGATTAGAGAAGGTTGAACATTCTCAAAAACTTTCACCAACTAGAACAAAAGAAAATATCAAATTGTTAATTTGTTAATTTATCTACAAACAGTTTATCCTGCCCTTTTTAATGAAATTTACTTCAAAACTTCTAGACCATTTTAAGTTCAATCCATTTAGGTCAATTAATTGATGCCACACTAAGTCTATTGAAGATCTTAGTTCCTGAAAAGTCAGTATCCATTTATTAATTCATTGTTGCCTTGGAAACATATTGTTCATTCCTATAGATAAATAGTAAGCATTGGTTTTAGTGATATTATGTATCCCTACCTTGTAATATCATGGTGTAGTGAAAGTTATTAACTATTAACATGGACATAGTGATTCAGGTTCTGATATCTCTATAAAATTATACTCATATGATTTTTTAACTGATATTTAAAGTTTACGTTTTAGCAAGGGATAATGTTTAATTTAACAAATGATATATATATTGTGATGAGCGCACATACTGTGGTCACACATGTACCTACAAAACATCCACAAATTAGAAATGTTAGGGTTGGAAAGAAAGAAATAAATAAGAAAGAAAAAATGAGCTTGGAAATTAATAAAACCAAGAAATGTTGAAAATTAGCACAACAAAGAGAAAGAGAGGGAACTAGAGTTAACAAGATCGTTATCTTTTGCTAGTCAAAGTCCGAATTTTGATAAAAGTAAATATTAAATTATAATACTACCAGCATACGGTAGGAAAGTTAAAGCAGTAAAGAAACATAAATAAAACATGTAGTAAAATATGATTTAGGAAAAGTAAAGTTTTAAAAAAAAAAAAAAGGGGGGGAAAGAAAAAACTTCGATAGCGCGGAAAGAAAAACCTAGAAAATTAATATGTTCGAAAAGATAAGAATCTGGGCTTCAAAGTACACATTTGACGATAAACGAAATGCGGGTTTTATGGAGTAGAGTTAAAGCAAGAATTAGATAAAAAATAAATGATTACTAAAATTTATATAAGAAATAAAGAAAAACATGCGTTAAAATTTGTGTAAGTAATCAAAGAAAAATAAGGAAATAAATAAAATGTACGTAGTGCTATAAAATCATATAAAATAAAGTTACATATGGCCGAAGGCATAGCATGGGAGGTGTCAACAACAAGTGGAAACAAAGAATCTAAAGGACAAATACCATTGGAATGTTTTAATTAAAAAAAAAAAGAGAAAAAAATTAGGTGGAGAGCTAAGGAGATTAAAAGAGAGATTAGAGCTTGAGACTTCGAGTCGACAAGGTGAAAAAATCGCGACTCCAAGAATCAGCCGATATAGCTAACCAACATGACTTTTACCGTCGATATCTCACATAGTATGACCGGCTAAGGCCATCATGATCGCGGTCAATCCGGACTTCTGTACCAATGGTTCTGCAATAATGTAACAGCTATGGTAGTAACGCCTGCCTATGGACTCCTGTAGTGGCCCGACCTGTGATGCCTAGTCCTCCATGCCTTATTAACCAAGAAGCTACATCCCGCAAAGTATAATCTACGACCGTCCTAAAGAAGTGGATAATCCATGTGACGGTCGACAACACGTCGGAATGAACTCAAAGACTAAACCCTAGGTAACTTAAATATTATTTTATATATCGTCAAATGTTTACATAAATTCCATAGACAATGGCCAAATGCCTTTCATGAATGGTAATGACATTCTTTTGATAGACAGCTAGGCTAACGAGTTTTAAATGTGACAGCATTTATAATGATTTCAAGTATTTATTTATAAGAATTTCAAGTATTTATTTCCTTATAGCACTATAGAATATAATATGTTTAATTTTTATGTTAATGTTTCTTATATCTTTTATTATCAAATTATTTGTTAGTATTAAAAATATATTAATTTATTTAAATCTGTCTTGTCTCGTTCTTCGCCACTCCACAAAATAGTCTAATACCAGGAGGGTAGAAATATTATTTCTTTTTTTTTTTGCATTCTTTTAGTTATGAGATTAACACGTGAAACGTTGATGGTGCAGGGTTTTATCCTGTAAAATTTATAAATTAGCCAAGCGCTGTAACTGTAATATCTTACAGCAGCCGGGAGAAGGTTGATCGGGAAAAATAATCTGGAGGTTATATCCATATAGCGTACAGATTCAGTCAAGTACGGAAATCGGCTCGTCTGTTTCCGTATTTCTCTCTGCTTGAGGTAGCGGAAGGTGGAAAATTTTGAATAATAAGAATTCCCCATTACATATATAAGTGAAAGGGAAGTTGGAGCTTTTCGATCGTTCCGTGCCCGTTACATATTTTGGGGGCCAGTCCGGGATTTGAAACTTCTGCCCAATTAACAAGCACGTGTTGAATAATTATATAATATAATAAATATTTTCTAAAATAAAAAATTGGTTAATATATGGGTTTTCAAACATATAAATTTAGCGTTGCAAGTTAAAGTGGCGAGGAGCGAAGGCGAAGGGGATAAGTTTCTTTTATAATACTCCATATGAGCGTTTCACGTCAAATGTGTTCAAAGAGTAGCGAGGGGGAAATTTTTTTTTAGTATTATGAAAGTTATTGAAATGAATAGTGAAGGATAATCTCAGATAATAATTAGTCAAGTTATAATGAACAAAGAAATCATAATGTCAAATGATTACCGCCATGTAATATAAGTCGTGTTGAAAAAAAAAAAAAAGATATACGTATGATTTTAAGATAGTGAAAGGAATATAATTTACAAAAAATGTTTTATGTGTAATGAGGGAGATTATCCCAGTGAAGAAATATATGTGTATGATTTTATTCTAAAACAACCATAAAATAAGGGGAGTTTATAACGAAATATTAGAAATATATATGTCATAAGTACATGCGTCTGGAAACACAGTCAAAATGAATTTCTTTAGATATATCGATATAGTAGTGAATTAAAATTTAAAAATATATATATATATATAAATGTGCAGCATTGAATTAATTAAAGTGAGTCAGAGGTAGATGAGTAGGGAAAAACGAGGACAATCATCAAGGTGGATGGGCAGTTGGGCAAATCTAGGGCAGGCAGACAAGAAGAGGAACCGGAGTACAAATGTTTGGATTGGCTAGCGATCTAAACGCTAACTGATAAATCACAAATATTAAATCGTTAATCAAAGTAAAAGGAAGGCAGAGAATCAATAGAAAAAAAATTTTCGTTATATAAATATAGCCAGAAGAGTTTAGTAAAACAATATTAAAAATGTAGATTAAGGGTTAAAGAACATTATATTTATGCATACGAGATCCCAAGATAAAATGGACATTCAAGGAAAGGAAGTGAGAGAAGGGAATGAAGATAAAGAGATGAAAGCACCAGGTAAAATAAGTAATAATGATATCATGGATATGCTAAGGCAAATGAAAATTGATCAACAGCAATTCATGGAAGAATACATGAACAGACAGGAGAGAAGAATAGAAGAATGGAAGATCAAGGTCGAAATCGATAGCCAGAAAAGAATGGCTGCATTCAAGGAAGAAGTAAAAAATGAGATCATCCAGAAATCAAAGTCTAATGATACATGGGCTGGATTTCACCCAGAGATGGGGATGGAGGAACAAAGGAGTATAGGGCCGTGTGGATATGCGAAATCTGAAATGGTTGAGGAGAGAGTTAGAGAATTAGGAGAGTGTGATTGGGAAAAGGATATAGGACATCCAGAAAGGGAGATAAGACAGAGGAAGAGACGAAGGTAGTTAGAGATAAGAGTCAAAGAGTGATGATGAGTGTGCAGGAGAGTTTAGGTCAAGTGGCAAAAGTAGTAGCCAGCTTAAACACAAGAGTGGAAGAATGTGTAAAGAGTACAGCCAATAGCAGCAGTAATGCCAATATAGAGGGCCGAGAACCAAGAACTAATGGAGAAGACAGAATCACAGAATCTGGAAATTACATGGACTATCCTGTGGGCTTCCACCACTTCCTGAAGGTACAAGTTTTCAATGGTAACCTGGAGAAAGCCCGATGGAACACTTGAGCAGCCTGGAATGGTACTTCCAATTCAGTAGAGTAAGTGAAGAAGTCAAGATAGCAGTCGCTTGCAGCCATCTGCAGGGCGAGTCTCAAGTCTGGTGGAATTCGCTATTCCAGAAGCCCATTACGTTTGCAGCATACCAGAAAATGTTGAAGAGCAGTTATTGGAGTGAGGAGCTCCAGGAGCATATGTTGCATCAAATAAAACAGCACAAATGGGGACCGGAGGAGTCATTCGTAACATTCTTCCATCGACAGGTGGCTAGATTACGACTAATAACGGCAAACCTGTTATCGGAGACACAAATACTCCGTATAATTAGGTCCAGGTTTCCGAAGGACATTGAACGTACTCTCATCGGTACAGAGAGGAAAACGGTGGACCAGGTGGCGGAGATGCTGAGTGCGCTGGACACTACTAGGGACAACCAACAGAATGATGAATCGCCATCGGAACTGCATGTAAAAGAAGCACCTAGAATAAGAAATGACTGGGATCCTGGGGAAAGACGTTGGCAAGAAGAACAAGGATATTCTAGGGAATGGAACCCGAGGAGGCAAGGAAACGGACGACAGAGAGAGGAGACAGAATATAAGCATCCATATGACATGACAGTGAGTCATGGACCTCGAGAGCAACATCCACATCCCAGAGGAGGAAGAGGTGATATCAACAGAGGAAGACAACCACCAGATAAAATGTAAGAGCGGTCCCAAAATAAAAAAAAGGGGGACTAGATGATGACAAATTCAGAAATGGACATGGACCTCGAATCATGGAGAACGGATGGGCATATGGAAACTAACGATATAAAGAAATGACGAGCCAATAGATGGCCAAACAGTATGAGGGACTTTAGGATAAAATTATAAAGGATAAATTAATTGGCAGGATAGGGTTGTAGATTGAGGTTGCGGGAAAGTAGGCTTAGATATTTGTAGCTTGATCTTATTAGCAGTACTTGGTTTTGCCTTCTTCTTTGCCATGCTTGTGTGTTCTGCGGTGCCTCAAGTATTATCACACAGAGAACACAGGAACAGAGATCCCAGTATCACAATGACTCATTGGATTAATATTTCCAGTTAGATATTAGGCACATATATCATGAGTCAATGGTCCAGAGAACAATCTATGGGGAAAGAACCCCTTTTGGTATGAATATAGAGCTTTCAGAAATACGCTGGGCTCATGAATGAGCTGGACGGAAAGATGCCAGTCTCCCAAGCCACCTCAATAATAGTGTCCGGAGTTGGCACTTAGAGGTGCCTTATTGCAGAAATGCGATGTATGAACAGGTTTAATCGGGTCACAGAGATATCCTGTGGATTCAAACCTGTAGATACGAGTAGCGCAGAAATTAAATGCATGCATGGTAATGTTAGGATTAAATTGGTTTGGCTATACTGCTTGGTTCAGCAAAGAAAGGGATATAATTTACCTGGTCGCCTCTCTATAGATTAACCTCATCGCCACATCATAGTAGCAATAATAATAATAATAAAAAAGGGAGTTTGAATAATAGTTGGGAGCACTTAGATTTCAAGGCATAAGGTTAATTTTTTTTTTATGCAAAAAAAAATTTTAAAAGGGGAATGGTGTAATGTGATGAGCGCACATACTGTGGTCACACATGTGGAAAAAAATAAATAAATAAGAAAGAAAAAACGAGCTTGAAATTAACAAAACCAAGAAATGTTGAAAATTAGCACAACAAAGAGAAAGAGAGGGAACTAGAGTTAACAAGATTGTTATCTTTTGCTAGTCAAAGTCCGAATTTTGATAAAAGTAAATATTAAATTATAATACTACCAGCATATGGTAGGAAAGTTAAAGCAGTAAAGAAACATAAATAAAACATGTAGTAAAATATGATTTAGGAAAAGTAAAGTTTAAAAAAAAAAAAGGGGGGGGGGGAAGAAAAAACTTCGATAGCGCGGAAAGAAAAACCTAGAAAATTAATATGTTCGAAAAGATAAGAATCTGGGCTTCAAAGTACACATTTGACGATAAACGAGATGCGGGTTTTATGGAGTAGAGTTAAAGCAAGAATTAGATAAAAAATAAATGATTATTAAAATTTAAATAAGAAATAAAGAAAAACATGCGTTAAAATTTGTGTAAGTAATCAAAGAAAAATAAGGAAATAAATAAAATGTATGTAGTGCTATAAAATCATATAAAATAAAGTTACATATGGCCGAAGGCATAGCATGGGAGGTGTCAACAACAAGTGGAAACAAAGAATCTAAAGGACAAAGACCATTGGAATGTTTTAATTAAAAAAAAAAAAGAGAGAGAAAAATTAGGTGGAGAGCTAAGGAGATTAAAAGAGAGATTAGAGCTTGAGACTTCGAGTCGACAAGGTGAAAAAATCGTGGCTCCAAGAATCAGCCAATATAGCTAACCAACATGACTTTTACCATCGATATCTCACATAGTATGACCGGCTAAGGCCATCATGATCGTGGTCAATCCGGACTTCTGTACCAATGGTTCTGCAATAATGTAACAGCTACGGTAGTAACGCCTGCCTATGGACTCCTGTAGTGGCCTGACCTGTGATGCCTAGTCCTCCATGCCTTATTAACCAAGAAGCTACATTCCACCAAGTATAATCTATGACCATCCCTCCTAAAGAAGTGGATAATCCACGTGACAGTCGACAACACGTCGGAATGAACTCAAAGACTAAACCCTAGGTAACTTAAATATTATTTTATATATCATCAAATGTGCACATAAATTCCATTGACAATGGCCAAATGCCTTTCATGAATGGTAATGACATTCTTTTGATAGACAGCTAGGCTAACGAGTTATAAATGTGACAGCATTTATAATGATTTCAAGTATTTATTTATAAGAATTTCAAGTATTTATTTCCTTATAGCACTATAGAATATAATATGTTTAATTTTTATGTTAATGTTTCTTATATCTTTTATTATCAAATTATTTGTTAGTATTAAAAATATATTAATTTATTTAAATCTGTCTTGTCTCGTTCTTCGCCACTCCACAAAATAGTCTAATACCAGGAGGGTAGAAATATTATTTCATTTTTTTTTGCATTCTTTTAGTTATGAGATTAACACGTGAAACGTTGATGGTGCAGGGTTTTATCCTGTAAAATTTATAAATTAGCCAAGCGCTGTAACTGTAATATCTTACAGCAGCCGGGAGAAGGTTGATCGGGAAAAATAATCTGGAGGTTATATCCGTATAGCATAAAGATTCAGTCAAGTATGGAAATCGGCTCGTCTGTTTCCGTATTTCTCTCTGCTTGAGGTAGCGGAAGGTGGACGATTTTGAATAATAAGAATTCCCCATTACATATATAAGTGAAAGGGAAGTTGGAGCTTTTCAATCGTCCCGTGCCCGTTACAATATATATATATATATGTGTGTGTGTGTATGAAAATTATTCCATGTGTTTCTGTTCAACTCATTTGAAAATGGAATTGGTGTGAAATGCATGCATAGGGAAAGAAACTGGTTTGACTTTTTGGGGGGTGATAGATAGTTTTACTATGGTAGAGTTGAAAAAAGATACACTGATAAGAATGATATATATATATATATACACACACACTACAATTTGATCTGCAAGTATTAAACTTGCTGCACTAATAATATTGATGCCATAATTTTTAAATAAATAAAATATTTGCAAGAAATTTGATACATGTTGCTAAAATAATATAAATAAAAATTGATCAATATGAGATAAATGATGAAAACATGTGAAAGTTTATGATGCGTGCCAACTGAAAAATGCTCTTGAAACCAGAAATGCATCTTGGTATTATTTATCTAATTCACATGTCATAGTTTATATTTCAAAAACATAAAATTAATTAGAAGTTATGTATGTAAAACACTGATTATAATAATCTTTTTAAATGCCATGAATACCAATATACTTCCTTGTTAAATCACGCTCGTTCAGGTATTTATCATTTCCATGCATAGCTTACTGCGGTGATAAACTGAAATAATAATTAAAAGTTTATAGATTACACCTTGAATTTATTACTTCCAGTTCTTAAATGTCATATGATACGAGTGGAAAACTATTTGGATACTTATGTTCTGTATATAATTTATAATACAGGGTAGATCAATTTATTTAAGATATCGAAATTGATGGATCATGAATAAATCTTTATATCAGAGTTTGAATCTTTTATGATTTTCCATGCCACACACCATTTATTATTTATGTAAGACAAATGTGTTCATGATATTAAAGATAAATGCTAAAAAGACTAAAATAATGTTCAATGGATTTTCTCAGAAGAAAAAAAATAAAGATTGATAATCCTGAGTTAAAAGAACTTAGCAACTGCAAATACCTGGATCAGATTATTAATACAGATGAAAACTTAATGGGGAAAAATAATCATAGAATTAAACTTGGATGGATTGCTTTTGATAGATATAACCTAGTATTAAAGCTATATGTACCTATGTGTATGAAAAGGAAAGTTGTTATTAAATGTGCTTTACTCAGTTCTTAATTATGTATCTGAAACTTGAACACTCAAGAGAAGTGGAATATAGAGATTTGGGCCTATTCATGGCATATGAAGATGAATATATTAGAAGTAATAAGAAGAAACTGAAACTGAAATATTTGGGTGAGAACCAGATATCATTGAAGTCATTGAAAAAAAATTGACTAGTGGAGTTTGGCTAAACAATTGGCTAGACAAGATGATGATAGATAAAGCAACTGAAGTTTAAAATTGTTTTCCAAGAGATTGTGAAATTTAGGAAAAGACTGCATGTGAGATAGATGGATGAGATAAAGATATTTACTGATGTATTATGAAAAAGAGGGGTTATGAATGAAAAAAACTGGACTGAAATTAGAAACACCAATCTAAAATATATTGATAGTAAATGAAAAAGATGATGATATACAATTAAATCTTAAGTCACTATTAAAGTTTATTCATTTTTTTCATTTAAATGATAACATTTATTATACAAAAATTTATGCAAACATAAATGCTTAAATGCATTGTCAAACTTAACTGAAATGATTATGGGACATAATGATAACATATATATGTATATATTTATCAGTATTTTATATAATTTATTACCTATTATACAAAAAGGCCTCCTGGCAAATTTTAACCTCCCAAGCAATCCTTGATATCGAGATCTACACCCCGCGGACCACATACGGCAAAAATATTCTATTGTAAACCAGACTACCATTACCATTTCCTAAAAAAAAAATCATATTACATTTACACATGTTTATGTATATATTAAGTCAAAGATAGTCTATGCATTGAGCAGAAGATTAAATGACTAATATTTTTATATGAAATTATTTAAATATTGGGATTCGAACTCAGACTTTCACACAACCCTCAATTCTCTATGCCATCTCATATTGCTGATTCATCTGATCACATACATGTTGAAAAGATAAATAATCACCAATATAGATATTTTGTGCTAAACTAGCACTCATCAGTTGATCCAGATTACCATCTCCAGACATATATACAATCAGTGCTCAGCTTTATATTAAGATAGCCAATCTTCATACTTTAATGAAAGGGTCATCAAACTTTTTTGATCATAGACCCCTATATAATTTTTCGAAATCTCCATCAACCCCCATAAAAGTAATTTTCAGTTAATTAAAATAAAACTATCTATTAGGTACTGACTGTGTTTGTACATTTATTTTATGATTTTAAACATTTATTAAAGTAATTTTACATTGTGTAACAATAGTTTTATGAAAAATATCTTAATGTTGAAATTTAAATACCTTGATATTTATTAAATAATAAGTAATTATAAATAAGTAAAATAACTACAGTATTGCTTCTTAATTAATGAGATGGGTGTGCCTGGTGTTTCTTTGCAAGGTTCGCTATATTGGGCTCGAAATTGGTCAATTTTAATCTTAAATTCCCTGAAACTCCACATTTAATTTATTTCTGTACTTAGTTAAGATTGAATTTACGTGACTGAAACCGGCTTCCACCATATAGGAACTTGGAAACGCCAACATAAATGGCTGAGCTATTTCGTAAAGTTTTACATATTTTTGCATTATATTTATATTTGTCCAAAATTTGCTTATTTTTAAATTTTTAAGAAGCATCTGTGCTTCAAGATCTGATAATAATTCAGCAAGCTCATCTTGCAGGTTGATGTCCACGTTTTCAATTTGAGCGGAATATAGCGCAATCTTCCATTCAGGGATGTCAATGTTTTCCAAATCAACAAAGCACAGTTTAAAATCGTCACTTAATTTTTGAAGATGACTTGTATATATTGTCAAGTCTTCTTATTTTATTTCTAATTGTTGCAGATTTGAAAAATACTGATAATCCTTATGTAGCAATAAAGATGTAAATAAATTTAATTTTACTTGGAAACCTAACAGTATTGTCCGAGCTTGGATAATTGTTACATCTTTTCCTTGCAGCTTTGTTTGGATGTCATTAAATTTTCCAAATAAATCTTCTAAATAAAAAATATGGTTCTTATTGTTTTGGAGTTCATCACTCAGAACAGGATTTATTTTGCTGAGAAATTCGGTCGTGGAGTCAAATAACTCAACGAGCCGTTGCAAGCATTCATCTCTAGACAACCATCTAACTTCGGTGTGCAGAAGTAATTGGTTAAATACCTCATCATTTTCCTCACAAAGTTTGGAAAATAATCTTGATTTAAAAGGTTGGGCTTTAATTTGACTGATACACTTAATACAAAACTGTAAAACTTTATGTAACTCTGGACTCAGATATTTTGCTACTAAGTTGTTTCTATGCAACACACAATGAATAGTACGTATACCGGGCACTTTTTCTTTGAGAAATGTAGCAAAACCTGGTAATGCCCTACCATAGCGGGCACTTGCTGTCTGTGGCTACTGCTATTATATTTGCAAGTGGAATATCATATTTATTTAAATATTTTTGCAAACATTTAAAAATTGTCACACCTTTTGCATCAGTTTCAATATATTTAGCAAATAAAAATTCATCAATGACTTGTCCTTTCAATTTACGGAAATATCTAACATACGCCATAAGAATAGCAGGAATGCCAAAAACAGATTCATCAAGTTGAATAGAGAACTTGCAATTTTTTAGCACCGAAACTCCCGTATTTTCTATTTCTTCTGCCATTTCGTCAATACGCCATTTTACAGAATTTGCACTTAATGGCAAGGACTTTAAAATATTAACGGAGTCTTTTTTCATTACATTCTCAATGTCTTTAATTGCAGGTATAACAATTTGTACAGCGAGTGTGTGTGGTTTTCCCCTCTTTGCTATATTAAGCGAAATACGAAGCTACTAATCCTCCTCCAGTTTCAACTTCAGTAGACTGCTTCATAAAACTTTTTATAGTTGGTCGACATGTGAATTTTTCTTTAAGTTTTTTGAAAAATTCATGTTCTTTATTTTTTTTTATCTGAGTGAACCCTTTCAAGATGATCTTTCATTTTTGACAGTTTCATGTAGTCATTTCCAAAAGTTTTTTCTCATAGAAGACACATAGGAATCGTTTCATTTGTTGGTGAACAAATAAATCTAAATTTCAAATAATCCAATGAATAATACCGACATTTCTTTTTAGAAACTGAAGCTGCCATTTTTTAATAAGGGTTCTATAAATAAGTCAAAAATAAGTTGGTATACTATACTAATCCATATTATTAATACTTACCTTCTTTTTTACATGTATTGATAATTAAAATTGATATCTAAGCTAAACGAATAGTTTTATAGAAATTATAACTAATTATCCAATACTATAAAAGTAGTAATAATGACACTGCAAATATTTAACACTGTTCACACTTTGCAAAGATGGCTGAAACTGCGTATGATATTTGCGTTTGTAAAATCAACGCTCTTGACATTTGCACAAGCGCACATATGCATATGACTCATAAGCAGAAGTGCAGAGTTCATGCAACTGCACACTGGTATGTAAATACTTGCTTCACCCGAATAAATATACATTTATTAATTTATTTTCTATAAAGAAACTGATATTAAGTCAATTATAAAAATATTCACAAATTTTACATACACAGTTAGGTATGTGTGATTTGCATATTAAAAATTGTTTTTCCTTAGACCCCCCAATCGACCCCCTGGCTCAGATCGACCTCCTGGCTCATATCAACCCCCTGGCTCATATCAACCCCTACTTTTGTTAAATAGACCCCTGGGGGTCTACATAGACCACTTTGGCGACCTCAGGATTAGACTGAAGAGTTGTGGGTTGGAGTAGTTTGAAGCCTGTCTATTAAAGTATGAAGATTGAGCTAGCTTAATATAAGGCTGAGCAACTGATGAGTGCTGGTTTAGCTCAAAATATGTATATTGGTGATTATTCATCTTTTTAACATGTGTGTGATCAGGTGGGTCAGCAATATGAGATGGCATAGAGAGTTGAGGGTTGTGTAAAAGTCTGAGTTCGAATCCTGCATATATTATATATATATATATATGCAGGTTTAAGCCTGTATGGTGTATTAATTTAGATAAATATCATGAAGTTATACAATTATGATTTATTTAAATTAAATATTTCTAATGATTTAATTTAGAAATTTTTTTTATTTGTCAATAATAACACTGAATATCTCTTGTCCATAATTTTTCAATTACTTTTTAAGAAAAAAATGTTCCAAATTTATTGCATATATTGTGTAAAGAATATATATCATATAATTTACACAATCCGTAGGTTACAATATATATGTTCCAAATTTATTGCATATATTGTGTAAAGAAGACGATCAACTGAAACTCCTCATCGACTGAAAGCTATGATTAATTAATATGCTGGGCACTAAAAATAATAACAATACAGACTAAGCTCAGGTTTCAAATGCACATATGTCATAATAATAAGGGTAAATAAAAATAATAAGCATTATTAAGACAAATATATAACTTTAGCAAATTAAGAAGAGCTTTCTCATACTCTCTCTTTTAAAATTATAAACTCTTACTATTAAAAGAATATGTCATAAAAAGGGATAGGTTACATTAAATTTTCTTCTTGCAACACATCCTTAAATATCACTGCATCTTATAACCATAATGATTACCTTATTGTGATGATTAGATTTAATATCAAGCTTATTTTTTATTAAATAAAAGCATATCTTCTTATGTTTTGCCATGTTAACTTTTTTTTAAAAATGATTTTTTCTTAAATGAAATGATTTTTTACTTAAATAATCTTATGCATAAAATATATTTCAGGGTTTATATATAATTAATATTTTTTCTCTTTAATTTTTGAATATCTAACAAAGAATGAGATCTTACAAAGCAACACAGCAATAAGGCATACTCTTACCCACAAGATAACATCTCATTAAATTACAATTATAAATTTACTATTTAAATTAAACATGAGCTCTTAATTTTAAAATAAAAATAATATACTTGGATAGCATTCATGATATCAGAAGTAGATAAGGGATTTTATAGTTACCGAAAATATCATAGTAATATATTTTCTTCTAATCTTATTCTGAAGTAAAACCAAGCAATCTTATCATTCTAAATTTATGATGAATAAAAAGTCATCTTCCAAATAAAATAAAGTGATCTTCATTAAGAATAAAATTGACTAAAGTGATCTTATGTCAAATAAATAAAGTAATTATTTTAATTTAATGAATAATCTTTTCTTAACAGTCTTCTTAATATCAGACATACAATTTAAATAAAGTTATTTTCCTATCAAATTCTTTGTATTCATATATTGTCAATACATAACAAGTTAATAGAATAGTGTGGTAAATATTTTAGTATTAAGATTTCTGAAAAAATGTAGATGATGATAAAAATTGAGAAACTGAAGTTTATAATAAAATAACATTTATTTAACATTAAGAATATTCAAAAGACAAATACATAGACATGTTTACAAATTTATCAAAATAAACCTTCAAAAATAAAATAAAGTATAATATAGAAGAAAATTATGTATTATAGTTTTAAAATCAATCAATACATAATAATATTAATGGTTAACAAAAAACTTTTATAGCTTTGATATTTCTAGTAAGTTTTTCATTTAACATATAATTGTATCATTACAAAATCCATAATTGTACATATTTAACACCCATATTAAAATACAAACTTACCAATCCTTATTGAATGATGCATGCTGAATATGTATATTATTTGATGAAGCCACATATAAAATTTTAAATTTAACATTAAACATTTTATCAGATTTAATGTCTTGAGATGCTAGTTAGACATAGCAACATGACTGACACATCAAAACAAATAACACCACTGAGACTAAGAGTGCAACTGAAGGTAATGGTGGTGTTCATCAGTACCTACAAAAATATAATTTTACAGAATAATGTCATGGTATTACACTTTCCATGACTTTAGAAAAAAATATATCACAAAGAAATACACTTTAAGAAATATGGAAGCAAAAGCAAAGATATAAAGATGGTATGAATTCAGGAAAAAACACCTACATATGAGGGCAATAAATAAACTAGCACTTTATTACTAGTCAGAAAAATATTGAGAATGAACCATCAGAAAAGAAAAATAACAATAGGAGTTTGCCTCAACAAAACATTTTATGTTTAAATATAAAATAAGTAAACCATAAATTCACTAGAAAAATATAACAAAATATAAGAGAGCCTAAGATACTATCTTTTAAAATACACTGGCTAGATAAAATATTCAATAAAAGAGAGGTGCTTTAGGACAACAATAAGGAAATAATGTGAAAAACTGATAAAAATAGCAAATGGTACTAAATATAGCTTAATATAAAAATATGACATAATAATTAACAATAGAAATATATATATCAGCTTCTACCTCTTCCAGCATTTGTATACACATTCAAAATAAATAGCTTCATAAGAGGGACAAATGTGATACTTTCATATATTATTACACTAGCAGTATTCTAAGAACTTATAATAAAATACCTCATAAATGATTCATAACCAGTCGTACAAAATAAAATGCATAAAAATAATACATAATAATTATAATGCCATAATTATTTAAAATTAATAATTATATTCATTACCAAAAAGAAAAAGAGAGTCTATTTTGATATTTCTATGATTATACTAGATAAAGTCACTAAAATAATGTTCTGGAGTATCGTGCAGATTTTCCCAGAACATTTTAAAATATATTAAATTTACATGCACAATAGTTCACAAAACACGAAGAAGCAAAATATTTGAAGACACTAGCAGAGATACATAGTCATTCAGACTGGATCAATATAAATTAATAAACAAAATAACACACCTGATAAATATTAAATATTATAAGTGAGATATAAAAAATTGGTATTTTTTCTTAATAGCACACATTTTATAATTTATTGATAATTAAATTCAAAAAGCACATTTTGTAAGGGAACATAATAAGTTAAGAATAGTCTTAAATTAATATTGTCATTTAATGACAGTTATAAAAAGAACAAATTTCTAAAATGGCCAATATATTTTTATATAGTATATTATATCAATAAGTTTGAGTAATTTATTCTGAAATATATGTTAGCATTCACTAATAATTATACAAAAAACAGTAATTTTTATAAACACATTTTATAGTTTCCCTGAAAATTTGTGATGATAGTATTTTAGTTCTATTTATATATTGGACTATTTCTTTCATCTAATATAAGTATTAAATGTCTTCAAAAAAATTTAACTTTATTTAAATATTCCAAATACATTGAACTGTTAGCAATAGCACACAGTCTTATTTCTAACAATTCAATGTATTTGGAATATTTAAATAAAGTTAAATTTTTGTAAAGATAATTAATACTTATATTAGATGATAAAAATAGTCCAATATATAATATAACATTTTATACTTTATTAGTGGATATAATAAAGACCAAATATTCTAGGAAAAAACAGCAGAAAATAATAAGTTAAAAAATTAACTTTCTCATTAATATTTTTGGAGCATAGGTACATTCAATCAGTATTAAGTCAACATGTTGAAAAATATATTTTCTTCTTTAAATTTTAATGTAGACACAATAAATTCATTTTATCATTGTTGCTATTTATAATATCTCATTGATGTCAATACCTTTTTGAGAAAATGGGGAATTAATAAATGATTATTAATTATTTAAATAAGTATTTAAAAATAATAAGGTATACTATTTAACTTTATGCCATTCACTGGCAGTATGCTATTTAATACATTCATAAATACAAAAATGAAGATTTATTTTTATTTAGGTATAAACTTTTTTGAATGAGTAGATATTATCATATAGCATCCAGCAACACATAAGTTTTAAAAATAAACTAATACTAAAATGTTTATAATAATTTAATAATTTTCTTGTCAAGAAATATATTTGTTTAATGTTATGTCACTTATAAAAATACTTTACTGTTCCAAAAAATTCTACAATTTTGGGTTAAATAGTCTTTTTCATCTTTAAATGAAATTATTCCAAAAAAAAAAAACATATTTCTAATATAAGAGTTGCATGAAAAATTATTAAAATATATTTAAAGTCTTCTTAAATAATTGAACATTTTCTGCATGTATCTTAGAAATTACTTTTTCTATAATAAATTCTACATGTAACATAGAAAGTAGAATTACTAATACAAAACATGGATACCTTTGATCAAATTCCATTGAAGTGATTGATTCTTTGAAAAATTAAAAATGATTTAATTTTTATAGCATTTGCAGTTGAGTTTCACATATGGAAATTTTTGTTCAACAATTTCTAACCATTGGTAAGTTTTAATAGTTATAAATTAGTCTTGAAAATTATTGCTTTAACAATACATGTTTTTAACTTGCAAAAATAAAATTAATTAAAATTAATAAAAACTTGATAAGTTAAATTAAGAGAAGAGTATAGAGTTAAATATTATGTAAATAAGTAAGTGTGTATGAGTCTACTCCAGATTTATAAGGAAAATCATGTGATGGATTTGGATGGATGAAATTGATAACTTAAATACACCCAGTTGACCTTACTATTCAGTATTCATTCTGAGATTATTAAAAATCAATATAATTTGCATATTTATATAACTTTCTAAGACACTGTCTAAACTAAAAATATAAACAATCAACTAATTAATAATTACATCACCTCTATATAATTTTTTGAACATATTATTTAACAAATTGAAGTATATTACAATAAATACATTGCATTCTTTAAACATAGTAAAATTTGCAATCTTTAATAAAATATAACACTACAATATTTACTTCAACATTTTTATTGGTAATTATCTTTAAAATAAAAATTATTTTAAACATTAGCAGTTGAAAAATATCTTTAAGCATTCAATTTAACAGAAAGTTTTTAAGTAACTAATAATTTTCACCTGCAAGCAAACATACTTACAATATTACATTTTTTATTTAAAATGCTAGTTTAATTATAAGAATTAATTGTTGACTTTTATCTATTACTCATCTCTTTAACTTTCTCAATGTCTGCATTTTTCTTTGTCTCACACATCAACATAAAATATAAGATAAAATGATTATTACTTATCTGAAAATAATAAATTTGACTTTATTCGATAGATATTTTTGTTTACTACTGAAATAAATTTTAAATATTCACATTTTCTTTTTGTAAATATTTAAAAAATGAGATGGTAAACAAAACAAAAAGTTTAGAAACCATCATTTCTAGAAAGATTATTTTCAGTTTATAAAATCAATTAAATATTTCTTACTTCTTATTATTTTTAAACAACCAAATGAATATTTATTTATTTCTCTTATATCTAATGAATTATGCTTAAAGTTTAAAATTTATGAATATTTATTGCAAAATTGTGATATTTTTTATATTCGTAAGTGTAAATAGATTGCTTACATAAAAACTAAGCTTGTAAATTACTTCAGATGATGCTTACATTTGTTGCTAATATAATGTTATATTTTTAAAAATAAAGTATATCAAATAAAAATAAGTTATTAATAATCTATATTTTTTGATATCTAATAAATATAGTGTAAATTATTTTTAACAAAATATCTAAAACCATAATATATTTGCAAATAAACATGTTTTTGATCATTGGAACTATTTTTTTTAAACAATGTTATAAAACACTGAATGTTTTACTGCATTGGCAACCAACAATAGCTGCATATATCAGGATGGGACTTATGTCTATTGTAAGAGCAATAATTTTGAATTTTCCACCTTCTTCTATAAATTGTTTTGCAAAAATTTAATGTAATAAAATATACCATTTAACACCCATTTTAATGTATAATACTTATGAAAAAATTCACCAGTGAATGAAATGGTCAAAAATCAAAAAAATAAAATAAGATAAGAGGAATTTAGATATAAAGGCCATAGAGTTGACAAAGATTATGTTGTGGAAATGGGATGGAGCAAAATATGGGAAAACTTAGAGTGGGGAATGGAAAATAAAGTGGCTAACAGGTTTCTCTGGGCATAATTGCTGAGAGAATCTTGACTTCATTTAAGGAGAAGCTACAGTACATCACATCATCACATCTGTCATCTCGCTAAATTGAAAGGTTAATCATTTTAAAATTATAGAAGAGTTACATATGAGTTTTAAAAAAATATAAAATTACACCTAAAGATTACTTTTAAGTTATAAATATTATAATAATCATTCTAAAAATGGCTAATAAATTATATAAAAAAATAATCATTACTTAGAACAAAGTTTACTTATTGAAAAATTAAACTATTGACATTATTTTAATATTCTTTGATCAAAAAATCTGGCTTTCAGCTTTAAGGCAAAAGATAAGGATCACAATATATATATTTATTATATAGATATATTACAATAAATTATAATAATGATAATATTTATAATAAATTATAATAATGATAATATATATATATATATAAGATTTATAACAAACCATAAAAATACTTTTCAGTTAATTTCTTAATCTTCTTCAATTAAAAAACATTTATGTTTAAATACAGCAGACATGATCACCATTAAGTCATATCACAAAATTTCTAAAGGTTTCCAAATTTTGACATTAATAAATTGTTGATCAGTTGCAGATGTTGTATTTCTTTTTATAAAAATTGCCTTTTTAATTTTTCTATCCTTTTGGTTTTTCTCCTCATGAAGAATCTTAGCATTTTCAAGATTAAAATTGAAGATAAATTAACACGTTTTTTCATGAATAAAAAAAAATAAACTTATTATTAAACCATTATTATTTTTATTTTTTATGTGACTATAAAATAATTAATGCTTCTTTAAGACTAGATCCTGATTCACACACACACACACACACACACACACACACACACACATATATATATATATATATATATATATATATATATATATGAAGTCATGCACTTATGGAAAATTTGATGTACATGTTTGCTTGAAAGGTTTAATAGTTTTTGAATTATTTTTCAATCTATTAACATTATGTTGAACACAAATTATAATGTTAACTTTTATATATATATATATAAATTATAATGTTAACTTATATATATATAGTTAAAAAGTAGTTTGAGCATTTGACAACATGGAACAGAAAATTTACTTTTTGACATTAACATTTCATCTTTAAAATATTGTAATTCTTTTTAAATTGATGTATAATGCATTAAATTTAACTTTTCATATCAAACATTGTAACTTTCATATAATTCCTATTAATATACTATTAGTATACTATATATGTGAAGAATATAAAACTCTATTCATTTGAAACGTGATGTTACACACATTTATTGCAGTATATGTTAATTTAAAAATAAATATACTGCTTTAAAAAAGCTGAAATTTAATGATAAAAATGGATTTCTATTCCATATTTGTCAAATTCTCAAGCTAAAGTATTTTAATATATATATATATATTGTAAATATCGATAAGTCTATCTATATATTTAAATCTTTATATATATATATATATATATATATATATATATATATATATATAAAGATTTAACTAAGGGTTTCATTGTGTGTTAGCACATAATAATAGATTAGTAAATAACTCAAAAATTTATATTTTTCCAAGCAAAAAAATAGTATTATTTATCAAATTTTATGTAAATGCAAGGCTTCATACACAAGTGACTTGAGAAATGATTAAGATAGCATTAATTATTTTATAAATATGTACCACTTGAATTAATTTAAATCTTTTATTGGTTAACCAAAAAAACTGGAATATCATCTGCTCATCTTGGATGCTAATGCTATTTATCTATTACAAGTAAGTCTTCAAATTACAAAAATATTATTTAAAGTTGTAATTATAAATTCATTTAAATGCACATTCATTATGTAAATAAGATTCATTAAGGCTGTAGCCTCAATCACATGCGTATTATTATAAATTTTAAATTAACTCAAAGATTGCATAATTTTATTGAAGTGCTGTTGTGATATAATTTCCAGTGCCTCACAAGTAAAACCAGTGATGCTTCTAATTATACTCTGACAAGCTTGTCTTATGTCTGGTTTATGTCTATCAGCTTTCATTTCTGACATAAACTTGCTTCCTTGCTCAGCTATATAATGGACATATATATTGCCATTTATGTTTGTCAAATTGTTGTCTGCCCTTACCTCCATATGGATTGACTATTTATGGCTAGATCATCCATAATGGAAGTAATTGGATTTGGTGAGCATCATCAGCTATTGATACATTCTTGTAATTAGATTCATGTTTTATATATATATATATATATATATATATATATATATATATATATATATATATATATATATATATATATATATATATATATATATATATATATATTCTAATATTGTCATGGATAAAAGATGCCATATTATTATTACTTTTTGCAAGATATTCTGTGTAGTGAAAAAGCTAAATACTGATGTTTCAGTACAATATCAAGTACCTTTCTCAGAGTGTCCACTTTCTCAAATCATAAGAATGCATGTGAGATTTAAAATTGTTTTTTATCACTTTCTTTCTCTTCATATTTAAATTCTATTGGTTGAGAAGTTTTAAAATTTATTTTCTCTTCCAATAGCTTCTTACAAATGTTGTTAATCTTCTTTAATTCACACCTTTCATTTATACTCTTGGGACTTTTAAAAATCTCTAGCTTCTTTTAGCAATCTCTGGTCATATTGTTCAATTTTTGCTAAACTTTTTGCTAAAATATTTGTTTTTTCAAATTGATATCATGATTTGTTAATTTTATATGATAATAACTAGCTGATGAATTGGATTTTTCTCTCACTGCCAGAATGTGTTTTTCCTTTCTAATATTTATTCTATGACTAGTCTGTTCTATATATGTATGTGGACAGATCCTACATGGAATTTCATATTCACCATGACACTCCAAAGCAATTTTATCTTTAGGAAGTAGAAATATTTCACTAATTTTTTTATAAGTAGTGCAAATTGTGTAAATATTATTATTTTTTAAAATGTTACCAATTCTATCAGTTGCTGCTTTTATATATGGCAAAATTGTCTTAATTTTTGATGTATCAAAATCTTTTTTTCTTTTGATATGTATAAGCCCTATTGATAATGTTGTAATTAAAACCATTATGAAGAAGCATTTTATTAGTAGCAAAAAGGTCCTGGTGAAAATGGCTATCATCAGAAAGTCCCTTTGTTTTATCCAATAATGTCTTTGCCACTGAAAATAGTTGTGCGGGATGGTGATGAGAGGAAAAATGCAGATATCTCCCAGTGTGTGTTGGTTTTTTATATATACCATGGGATAAAGAACCGTCTTCCCTTCTTTCAATCAAAACATCTAAAAAAGGTAATTGATTATTATTTTCTATTTCCATGGTAAATTTAATATTGTTGTGAAAAGAGTTTAAAAAATTAAAAAAGTCATCAAGAGCATGCTTACCATGAGGCCAAATAACAAAGGTATCATCAACATACCTCCGCCATATAGATGGTTTTTTAACGCTTAAAGTCAAAATTTTATTTTCCAAATCCTCCATAAATATAGAAGCTAATTCTGGATAAATTGGTGAACCCATAGCTAGACCTGATGTTTGTTTATACATCTGCCCATCAAAAACAAAAAATGTATTCAATAAGCAGTGTTCAATCAAAACCACAGCAAAATTAGGTAACTGAATATTTTTTAAAACTTGAATCACTTCATTTACAGGTACACTAGTAAAAAGTGAAACAATGTCAAAACTTACCAAAATATCATTCTTAGTCAATTTAATATCCCGGATAAGCTCAAGAAAATGATTAGCATCTTTAACATATGATGACATCGTTGTTAAATGCGGCTGTAAAAAAGAAGTCAAAAAACGAGCTAGTGTCTGTGTAGGTGAACCAACTGCACTTTACAATCGGTCTCAATGAAATATCTGGCTTGTGAATTTTTGGTAAACCATATAATTTTGGATAAAAAGAAGATTTTTCCCCGGGGAGTAAGCTGTATCTTCGTTTCTAAATCTAGATCAGTATAATAAATTAATGTTTTCGTTTTCTTTTCAAGATAAGTCATAGGATCTCTATAAATTTTTTTATAAATATTATCATTTAATAAATCATGTATTTTTTTAAAATAATCAGCCTTATTTAAAATTACTGTAGTATTACCCTTATCTGCCAGAAGAATAGTAATAGATTTGTCATTTTTAATGCAAGAAAAGCTCTTCTTTCATTAATTGATAAATTAGTTTTAGGTGGTTTTGCTTTATTTAAAAATCGTATATTTCCCCCCTCACTATATCTGCATCCCCACAAGATACTAATCGTAGAATAAATATTAGAAAGGAAGAACACATTCTGGCAGTGAGAGAAAAATCCAATTCATCAACTATTTATTCTCATATAAAATTAACAAATCATGATATCAATTTTGAAAAAACAAATATTTTAGCAAAAATTGAACAATATGACCAGAGATTGCTAAGAGAAGCTATAGAGATTTTTAAAAGGCCCAAGAGCATAAATGAAAGGTGTGAATTAAAGAAGATTAACAGCATTTGGAAGAAGTTATTGGAAGAAAAAATAAATTTTAAAACTTCTCAACCAATAGAATTTAAATATGAGGAGAAACAAAACGATAAAAACGATTTTAAATCTCACATGCATTCTTATGATTTGAGAAAGAGGACGCTCTGAGGAAGGTACCTGATATTGTACTGAAATGTCAGCATTTAACTTTTTCACTACACGGAATATCCCACAAATAGTAATATATATATATATAGTGACCCACAGTGATCATGCTTAATGTGATCAAGATAAGATGGAATCTGGGCTAAGACAATGTGAGATACAACATTTTCTCTCCCTAGCTAAAATTATCCCCAGAGCATATACTTCTTCAAATACTATGGTGACATCTTTTAAAAACTTTCTGGCTCCATCAGGCTCAGAGACATCATCAGCAAGTCTAGTGTCTTCATTTGTGTGCCTGGAAACTTAAATTTGTTTATTTATCAGTTAGTTGGTGACTCATCACGCTTTGTTATATGACTCTTTACTGATGTCTGATGAATCTTCACTGATGGTTGATGACTCCTCAATGATATAGTTGGTGATGCATAATTTAATCTTAGTTGATTTCTATATCTATCGTACATTAGTAAGTTAGAACCATTATCATCTAGTGATACATTCACTTTGGTCCCAAGTGTGCAACCCATGTTATTTCAACTATGAATGTGATGTAGAATCAGGTGCTGACTTACATTTTAGTTTTGCTATTTTCATATTTTCTTTTAGACAAGAATTAGTATGAGAACTGACAGATTAATTTTTAGGTTCCTGTTGAATAATAATTTTTTCAGATGGCATTTTGCCAGTGATTTTGTCAGTGTAGAATGCTTTACTAAAAGCATACTGGTCATGTGTCAATTTGTTTTAGCCCATTTTTAGTCTCTTAAACCAGTGTTTAAGCCTTGTCATTGCTCTCAGAATAGGATGGTGGCTAATATAAATTCAAGACTATTGTTGATGCAAATACTAACTCAATACTATTATGTGTGAGTACGGTTGATATAGAAGTTGTGCCATTATCTGAAACTATAGTTTAGACAAACCATGAGTAGTGAATAGGCTCCTAAGTTTTGATAGTTACTTTATTGAAGCAATTATACTACTACTACTATCTCCAGCCAATAAAGGTGTGAATCAACAATTATTAGTAAGAGTTTGTCCTTCTATGGGTCTGCATTGTCAGTGTGAATTTTGATTCAGGCACCATTAGGTTCAAGTCACTAGACTGCTTTGCTTTCTTCTGACATGTTTTGGTTTATTGCACAATGCCAGCAGTGACAGATCTTAAATTCCATGTCAGATTCCACTATAGGCCACCATACATATGATCTAGCTAACTTCTTCATTGTGATGATTTCTCGGTGTTTGTTATATAAAATCTTAAGCACTTGTAATTGGCCTGTTGGTGTAATCACAATCATTTCTCCCCAGATAAGCATATATTTTCAATTGAGAGATATATGGTTTAGGTTGGATGCAACTCATTTAGTTGTTTGCTAATCCTATTATATTTATTTCAGTAATCTTTGGAATTCAGAATTGCTAGTGGTCCATTGTACAACTTATTTGCTTATAACTAGATCATATTTACACTCTTCACCTATTGCAGGTGACAACTAGTTTCTTGTAGCTATAGAGGAAATGGACTTCAGTTGCCCTTATAACTTTATTAACTACTTCAAGCTGTGCCTAACAGTCTTCAATGTCAGTAGGTATTGTCAACTTCTGGCTGTACACTGACAGCTTTCCTCATTCCTGGATTATGTCTAGAAGCATCCAGTTGTAATGTGATCATGCCTTACTGCTCAGCCATATAGTGGAGTACATACTGCTGTTCATCTTTAATGGATTTTGTCCATCCTTATATCCACATGGGTTGATTATTTATGGCAAGATTCTTATTCATGATGATCACAGTGAGTATCATTGTGTATTGGACCATTCTTAATGTTGGATGTATGTTATTTATTTGTATATGCCCAGTCCGATCAATATAAGATAAAATTTGGGCTAGTCCACTATTTGAAGGCAAAGTAAGATATTACAGTAGAAATGAGTATATATATGTATAGTTTAGTAAAATGTTTATGATGATTTTTTTTACAAATTATTTGCATAATAATTATTTAAAAAAGAAATACCATGTTTATAAAAAAAAAAGAAATGGGACACAATGGTGTATATGATGCACCCTTTTTTTATATACATTTTAAAAATATTTTTTTTTTTTTTTATATTTTTTCATGAATTTCCCATAATGATTCACTGTACTCATTTTATAGTTATTTATGCCTATAAAAATGTAGTTAGAAAACACTGTATTTGGGTACCTTCTAATCTTCATCATTAAAATCTAAAAATTAGTCTGCAGAGCTAAATGAAAGATGATTTGAAGCCTCTGCTTCAGAATTTGAGTCTTCATATAACAAATCATATTCTGTGCAGTCATGTGAATTACTAATTTCATAATTCTTAAATGGCATCACAACTGTTTCATGTTTTACAGCACTTCATAAATTTTTGATCCATATTCAAATCTGTGAAATGTTAGGCCCCTTCTTTTTTTTTAATGGTGTCACTTCAAAATCTGTAGACTGTATCCAACTGTTCCATTTCTCCTTTATGAATCATTTAAATGTTTATTAATGAAGACATCTAAAGATTGAAATTAGCTCATTAGGCTACATGGAATTACAGCTCATTGAGTTTTCCATTGGTTGATTTTATTTTTCCCAGCTTCTATTCTGTGAATTCAAATCTCGTCCTGTATTAGCATGGCAGATTTCTTTAATAGTTTACCAGGTACTTACATCACACTGTATCTATCCACAACTTCAGCTTCCATTGATCCAATCCTTCACTTGAATGTGTATCAACACACCTTTTGCAATTTTTCCTTTGGCAACTTATTATCATTACAAAACAATCTAAATTACGGAAATGATTTATTCAAAATCTATGTATTTAAAAAAAACTAAATGCACATATATGTATATTAATAGAAACCAAAACTTTTAGACTGATGGAAATTTCAACTCATAATTTTAATTACCAATGTATAGGATACCCACATATTTTATATATGTTTTGAGAGAAAAGAAGTATATCCTATACGTTGCAAATATATTGGCATTTGGTAAAAGCTAAAAAAATAAAAGTAAATTTAGATTTTTTTTGGACTAATTTTTAAAAAAAAAAAATAACGTACAATGAAAGTTAAATTATTCTTTCTTTTTTTTTTTTTTTTATGTAAGTAGAAATAAAAATAGAATTGGAGAGAACAAAAGAATTCCAAAAGTAAAATTAAAAAGATAAGAGAAAGTAAAAATATTTTGGCTAATTAAAGATGGCCAAAAAAAACTTGATAAGAAAAGAGAACTTTATAACGTAAATTTTTATAAAGAATCTACAAGATTATGAACCAAAAAACACCATGATAATAGCATGCGCAGAAGTCTGAAAACTTGATCTCGGGTATAAAAAGGAGGGATTCAGTTGGAAGAACATCTTGTTCATTGGTTTCTCTAGTTGGTCTTGGATAACAATAATATATCCAAGATCGCTCTATGCTGAAGTACTTCAGCATAGCGGAGTGAACTGGAGCTTCTGAAGACATCGTGCCTGAAGATGTATACCAGAAAAGCTTTTGTGACTGATTAGGAGAATGGACCGCAAGATCAACTAATAATCAAAGGCCATGAGCCCATTTTAATCCTGAAAAACTATGCATAGTTATCTACTACTGAATTCACAAAATTTACCAGTAAGTTATGCTTCATTATCCTGATTGTGACAAAGTTAACCATTTTAAAAACTACTCGTAAAAAATAAGCTTATAATAGGATCTTGATAGAGACTTTAATTTAATTGATCAAGAGAGTCTTATTTAACCAAGAACTTTGTAATTAATTATTCAGCAGTTATTTTTTTATTATTAATGTTTCATGTCAGAATTAAGTGTGTTCTCTCCAATTTATTTGATAAATAATTTATTTCAAACATTTTTTTAATTTATTAGAATAAAAATATTTCTAATACCAATTTTTATTTGTGCATTATTAATAATAGTTATTATTATTTTTATTATTAAATTTATTATTAGTTTAATAAGATTTAAAATGTAATTTACCTTCGCCAATATGTTGTAGGCTACAGAAAAAATAATATTGAAAGATAATTCTAGTTTATGGTAAATCTAAGACCGATAAATTTAAAAAAAATATCTTTTCTTTTTAATTTGTGAGATGCTATGTGATGGTTCAGTGGGTTCTTGTAGAACTCTGGCATCTTTCAAATAAATTAAAAACTGATTATTGTCAATAGCATAATTCTCAACAATTAATAGGCCGAGTTTGATCAGGAAATATAGTTATGTTTTTAGAAATAGAAATACAACTTTCTTCTTTTCGACATGGCTTGATCAACTCCACACAGTTTATATTAGCATGTAGAGGCCTAGCAAAACACAAAACATTATAATGGCTTACCCAACTAGGGCTTCGGTTTAACAACTACAACCTGAGATAAGTTGTAATGATAAAGAATGTTACAACGATGACCCAAAGAAACTCACAGCCTGAAAATAAATAGTAATTTTTTAAAAAAAAAAAACTAACTAATTAAACCCTGATTATTAAAATATATAAAAAAATATTTTTTCAGTATGACTTACAGAAAAAAAAAAATGTATATTTTTTTTGATATGTCTAAAAAAAACACGATCGTGGCTGATATAGATGTAAGTCGCAAGTATTTGACTGGGTAGGCGGTAACTGAAGAAGGAAAAAACATATCCCCGAGTCCTAGTACACAGTATATTAACATAAGACCATCTTTATATGCCCATCAGACTATTTCTAGCAGGGATCCCAATAAAGGGAAAGGCAGACCAAGTTGCCGTGAGCCTGTAAGACTCAAAACGATGAGCAACACTCGTTAGTGCTTATAACTTGGGCTTCTTATTGTTAATATTACATTAAAGCGGAAAGGACACAGATGAATGTGAAATATTTTCCGTTCCCACTGTGTTAGACCTAAAAGTGGGCGTTAAAGCCGAACATTGCTTGTGAATGAATCTACGGAATATATCAGCACGCTACTACATAAAAAAAACCCACAAATATGAATTTAAAAACTTAAAAATAAAATTAGTGTAAACCCCTATTTTATTCTCATCATCCGGGCACTGGAGGTATTGTAACATTTAATTATATACGTCGCAAATATATTGGCATTTGGTAAAATCTAAAAAAATAAAAGTAAATTTAGATTTTTTTTTGGACTAATTTTTTTTTTAAAAAAATAACGTACAATGAAAGTTAAATTATTCTTTCATTTTTTTTTATGTAAGTAGAAATAAAAGTAGAATTGGAGAGAACAAAAGAATTCCAAAAGTAAAATAAAAAAGATAAAAGAAAGTAAAAATATTTTGGCTAATTAAAGATGGCCGAAAAAACTTGATAAGAAAAGAGAACTTTATAACGTAAATTTTTATAAAGAATCTACAAGATTATGAACCAAAAAATGCCATGATAATAGCATGCACAGAAGTCTGAAAACTGGACCTCGGGTATAAAAAGGAGGGATTCGGTTGGAAGAACATCTTGTTCATTGGTTTCTCTAGTTGGTCTTGGATAACAATAATATATCCAAGATCACTCTATGCTGAAGTAATTCAGCATAGCGGAGTGAACCAGAGCTTCTGAAGACATCATGCCTGAAGATGTATACCAGAAAAGCTTTCGTGACTGACTAGGAGAATGGACCACAAGATCAACTAATAATCAAAGGCCATGAGCTCATTTTAACCCCGAAAAACTATGCATAGTTATCTACTACTGAATTCACAAAACTACCGGTAAGTTACGCTTCATTATCCTGATTGTGACAAAATTAACCATTTTAAAAACTACTCGTAAAAAATAAGTTTATAATAGGATCCCGATAGAGACTTTAATTTAATTGATCAAGATACTCTTATTTAACCAAGAACTTTGTATTTAATTATTCAGCAGTTATTTTTTTATTATTAATGTTTCATGTCAGAATTAAGTGTTTTCTCTCCAATTTATTTGATAAATAATTTATTTCAAACATTTTTTTAATTTATTAGAATAAAAATATTTCTAATACCAATTTTCATTTGTGCGTTATTAATAATAGTTATTATTTTTTTTATTATTAAATTTATTATTAGTTTAATAAGATTTAAAATGTAATTTCTCTTCACCAATATGTTGTAGGTTACAGAAAAAATAATATTGAAAGATAATTCTAGTTTACGGTAGAATTACCGATTCTTAAAATCTAAGACCGATAAATTAAAAAAAAAATCTTTTCTTTTTAATTTGAGAGATGCTATGTGACGGTTCAGTGGGTTCTTGTAGAACTCTGGCATCTTTCAAATAAATTAAAAACTGATTATCGTCAATAGCATAATTCTCAACAATTAATAGGCCGAGTTTGATCAGGAAATATAGTTATGTTTTTAGAAATAGAAATACAACTTTCTTCTTTTCGACATAGCTTGATCAACTCGCGCACAGTTTATATTGCGTGTAGAGGCCTAGCAAAACACAAAACATTATAATATATATATACAATCTATTTTTAAAGATACAAGGTAAAAACTTCAATGAAACAACATGATATTTTAATCATTTTTTCCTTTATTCTGAAGCTCATTTGGGTAAGAAGTCAAGAAATTAAATTTGTATCATTACTTCTCCATTGAAAGATTTTGTCAACTTTTTTTTCAAACTTTCAAACTTTTTTTGTCTAATATTTTAATTTTAAAAAAATCTGAAGATGTCAGGATAATCAAAAAAGTGTCCATTGTATTCTTGGTGGTCTCAAACTTTGTGATACCTTTCCAATATTAATTTGAGACAATATTATGTATGACTAAAAACTTAATTTTTGAAAAGTTTAGGAGTCAAGAATATATATATATATATATATATATTATCATCATCATCATCAACCATTATCAATCCACTGCAGGATGAAGGTCTCTCCAAGTTTAATCCATCTTCTCCGATCTTTAGCTTCTCTTCTCCACAACACCCCTGCACATTTTGTTATTTCATCCATCCATCTCACATGTGGTCTCTTTCTGGGTCGTTTACAATCTCTTGGAATCCAGTTTAAAATTTCAATTGTCCATCTATTATCACCTCTTCTAGCAATATGTCCAGCCTAACTCCATTTCAATCTTTTATTTTTTTCAATAAGGTCAGTAACACCTGTTTGTTGTCTTACCCATACATTGCATTTTTGATCTCTTCTTGTTACTCCCAACATACATCTCTCCATACTCCTTTGAGTGGTCTGAAGTCTCTGTATTGCTCTTCTATTAAGTGTCCAAGTCTCAGATCCATAAGTAAGAACTGGTAAAACACATTTGTTAAAAAACATCCTTTTCAAACACATAGGCATATTTCCTTTTAGTATCAAGTTATTTCTACCAAAAGCACTCCAACCAAGGTTAATTCTGTGGTTAATTTCCTCCATTATGTTTCCATCTGTATTAATAATCTGACCAAGGTATTTGTAACTGTTAACTTTTTCTAATTCTTCATAATCAATCTTTATTTTCATATTTTGAGCAAATCTATTAAACATTACTTTAGTCTTTTTAACATTTATCTTTAGTCCTACTTTTCTACTTTTATCTGCTAACTCCTGCAACATTTCCTGCAGCTCTGAAGCATTATTTGCAAAAACAACTACATCATCTGCAAAATCTAAATGACTTAAATACTCTCCATTTACTTTCACTCCTTTAGTTTCCCATTTTAATCCGTAAAATACTTCTTGCAGCACTGCTGTAAAGAGTTTTGGAGATATGGAGTCACCTTGTCTTAGACCTTTCTCAATGTTGATTTTTCCAGTATCATTATGTAATCTAATTGTTGCTGTTGCATATTTATAAATATTCTTTAAAATATGACAATATCCTGGATCTATACCTTGATGATCCAATGCTTTAATCACAGAAGAAGTGTGTATAGAATCGTATGCCTTTTCATAATCTACAAATCCAAAACATAATGACAACTCATATTCGTTTGTCCTTTCTATGACTTCTCTCAATACCTGGATATGATCTATTGTACTAAAACCACTTTTAAATCCAGCTTGTTCTCTTGGTTGGTGGAAATCCAAAGTTCTCTGCAGACGAGTTGTAATTATATTGGTAAAAATTTTATATAAAACTGATAAAAGGCTGATAGGTCTGTAATTTCTAATATCTTCTTTATCACCTTTTTTAAATATTAATATTATTACTGCATTCTTCCAATCTTCCGGTACATCTTTATCATTTAGACATTTGGTATATAACTTTGCTAAAATTGTTTCTATTTCTTCACCTGCTTCTTTTAATATATCAATTATAATTCCATCATTTCCTGGAACCTTTCCTTTCTTCATACACTTAATTGCATGTCTCACTTCTTCATTTAAAATTCTGGGCAATTCGGAAGATGTAATAGATATAGGAGGTACTTGTTCTTTATTACTATATAATTCTTGATAAAAATCTTCTACCAATTTCATGATGTCATCTCTCTTTTTAGTAATAATTCCATCTTTTTTTTCTTATTGCAGATATAAATTTCCTACCAATACCAAAATGTTGTTTAACATTTTTGAGACTTTTATTTTCTTCTACAGCTTTCCTTGCTATTTCACAGTTATACTTTCTTATATCATTTTCAACTCTTTTCCGTACCATTTTACAAAATTCGAGATATTCAATTCTTTTTAATACATCATTTTTGTATATATATATTATTATTATTATTACTTATTTATTTTCTTCAGAAGTATTTCATTTTTAAATATAAAATATATTTATCTGGGAAACCTTGTTATGGAAATGATGGAAGTGGATAAATATGATATGTGAAAATGTCACCATTAAGACTGTCTATTAGAAAATATAATAATATCATAAAAATTAGTAAAAAATTATACTTAAGCATAAGTTGATAGATTTGCTAGATAACATTAATTATTTATTGAGATTTTAAAACAAACAACAAACACAAGATTTCATTCATTTTGCAAATTGAATCTGCTTCTCATGAAGTCAAATAAAACAGTAACACTTTATTTTGATTAAAATTTAATTTTTAAAATAATTCTGAAAATCAAATGTGATTTTTTAGAATTTATTTAATTTCTAGACAAAAATGACTATTAAATGAAGTGAAAATTATTGTATTCTGATATATAATAATGGTTTTATATTAAAATAATTATTGAAAACTTATAACAAGTGAAAACAAAAAAAATTGTCAGAGGATAGGAAGGTTATCCCTTTTGCCTTTCAATAGACTTCTGTAACTTTTTAATAGTAGTTTAAGTTAATAGTTTAATATTATATTTTAAAATTAAAACCTTTATTCTATATTACAGACCAATAAAGGGTATGTGATTTATTAGAAATATAAGTTTATAATGAAAAACATTTTTATAAATTATATTTGAACTTTTCAAATATAAAAACTAAAATAATATGAAATAAAAGTAAAATATATAATGAGAATAATGACCTTTTTTTTCTCTTATTGGACAATTACAACTAAGCTTATTAAAAAAAAAATTGGTGATTGAATTTTATTTTAAAATATGAATAATTATTTTTAAACAAACATAAAACTAACTGCAATTATAATTTTTAAATTAAATACTATACAATTAAATATTTTATTCTGATCTATCATGTCAGCCGCTTGATGGCACTACTTCTAGTTAAATTTCTAGAAATATGCTGTTTGCATGGCCACAGCCAAGCAGATAGCTTTCTTTCTGTGATAAAACACAGAAAGAATCAGTTTACTCAGCTAGTCGGCTACTGCTGTGGCTTTTTTCTATGCTAAAAGCATAGAAAAATGACTTCATTGGTTGCCATAGTTGTTTGTGTTATGCACTTTAGCATAATTCTGGGTTGTATATTTTCACTACAGTATCGTGTGGTGTGTTGACTGCATCGTCTCTAAATAATTTTACTTTTCAGGCTGACCTTTTTTTGTTTCATGTGAACTGACCTACTATTACCTTCTACTACTTTTAACAGTGTCGTCACTCTTCCATCAGAACTGTGTTAGCATTACAAATTGGATTTTAGGGTGGTGCACAGCACTAATTAAAAAATCATGATGAAAGTAATGTATCATGAGAAATCATCCAAGACAGGGAAGAAGGCTGCTTCCAACTCTCAAAATTGCCAATTGCCAGACACCGGAGTCAGATTACATTATAATAGTTTGTTATAATTATTATTAACTTTATTTGATAAATTGCAATCAAATTTAATTTCTGCCACCACAAAACCCAGTATCTGATTAATTACTGTCCAAAAAAGGGTAAAATGTGATTTAATTTTTTCTTAAAAAACTACCGTAACTTCTCCGATATGTAAAAACAACAACAACAACAACAAAAAAAAAACAAGCCCATCTCTGATTAATTAGTGTCCAAATAAGTTTCTGCTATATTTACTATTATTTGTTATTAAAAAAGTAATGTAATTTTATATATACACACAAAAAAAGAGTGCAATATAATTTAATTCTCCCCCCCCAAAAAAAAAAAAACATGGTGTCTTATACTGTCCAAAAAAGGGGGTATAATGTAATTTAATTTTGTATTTAAAAAGTATGTAACTTTTCAGATACACGAAGCAGCAAAAAAAAAAAAGCTCATCCCTGATTAATTACTGCCCAAAAAAGGTCAAAATTGACTTTCATTGTAAGATTTTGTTGGAATTACTGTCCAAAAAAATTTCCAATGTACTATTATTTGCTATTGAAAAGTAACATACTTTTTTTATCAATGCACACACACACACACAAAAAGGCAATCTGTGATTAATTACTGTTCCAAAAAGTCTACTTACATTTTTATATTTTGTTTTTATTTTTTATTTTTTAATTTTATGTTCTTTGTAGTTGTATAGAATGGATGGCCTGGCAATGTTATATCAATGTGTTTTTGCTTAGCATCAATGCCATCAAGCGGCTGACATGATAAATCAGAACTTTACAAAAAAAGATTATTTGTAAGCTTAATAACAATTCAAAATGCTGCACAGAAGCAACTAGAGAACAATAATATAGTTTGGTGCTAATGTTATTTTTTTTTAAAAAAGTATATATTCAAACTTTTTATTACTTCTACATCTGTTAAGCCTTTAAAATTTTGATTTGAATTTAAAAAGTTTTTCTTCTCATTAGTATTAAATATTTAAATTGGTAGAAGTTGAGTAAAGAAACTTAATTATGTAAATCTACAAACAATAAAATATTGTATAGAAGCCCTTTTGAAGCTGATAGTCTGCAAATAACAAGTTTTTTGAAAAGGAATGTAATTATGCATATATATATATATATATATGCATATATATATATATTTATATTATATATATATATATATATATATATACTAATAAAAACACACAATTACTTTTCTATAAAGCTGCTTTAATATTTCAGCCAGCAGACTGGTTTTTATCAGAAAGTACAGCAAAATGGCTATTTCCAGAATTTAAACACTAAAGTATTACAAATACTTATATATCAGATAACAAAATTAATTTCTACAAGCTAAAATTCTTCAGATGACAATTCTTCTCAATCAACTAACTTATAAATATCTCATACTTTTTAAACACAAACAAAAAAAACAACAGTAATTACTATAAAATTCTTATAAAATATTTATAAAACTTTACAAAACTCTACAAAAAAAAAAACTTTAAAAACACAAATTAATTATTCTAATACATGTATGTACAATATAAATAACTCTTCAAAGAATTCCATACAAGAAAATTATATTAAACTTTGTACAAAAAATTATAAAAAAATATTTTCTAAAAAACTAAAACCATACATATATTATTATTATTATTATTATTATTATTATTGTTATATATTAAAAAAACCATAAAAATATACTATTATATATATATACCAAAAAACCACTATATATATATTTTACTATATACATTTCTTATATATATATATATATTTCTTACTAGTCCACTTATAAAATAAAAATAAAAACAATTCCAGTAATAATATATGTATGGTTTTAGTTTTTTTTAAAAAAGGGTTTTTTTTTTTTTTTTTTAAAGAGTTTTTTTGTAATTTTTTGTACAAAGTTTAGTATAGTTTTAATTCTCGTAGATTTATTTATGTTGTGCATACATGTATTAGAATAATTAATTTGTGTTTTTAAAGTTTTTTTTATTTGTATTTTTGTAGGATTTTGTAAAGTTTTATAAGTATTTTATAAGAATTTTATAAAAATGTAAATACTATTTTTTTGTTTGTGTTAAAAAAGTATGCGATATTTATCAGTTGGTTGATTGATAAGAATTTTAGCCTATAGGAATTAATTTTGTTATCTGAAATGTAAATGTTTGTAATATTTTAGTGTTTAAATTCTGGAAATAGTCATTTTGTTGTGCTTTCTAATGAAAACCAATCTGCTGATTGAAATATTAAACCAGCTTTATAGAGAAGTAATTGTGTGTTTTTTATTAGTATTTTTATATTACTTGTTAGTTCAAATATTTATTATTTTCATATATATATATAATGCAAAACAAATTAAATTAATGCTATTGAGTTAATGTTCTTTGATGTTATTAAGTAGTTTAGATTTTATTACTAATGCAAGGAAATAAGTTTTAAAAGTAATAGATGATTTTAATCTTAACTAAGGATGGTAAGATTCCTTATGGGATGAGTGACAATCTACACGTGAATATTGAGGGGGTGTACACTGCACACACACACATACTTAAATTAATATATTCATCTATTGGACAAAAATAATAATATAAATTATAAATCTAATAATTCAAAAGATGATAATTCTAATAAACAAATGTTTTGATAAATTATTTTAATATAAAATATTGACCTATAAAATCTATTATTTTACTTATGGTTATTAATTTATAGAAGAGAAAAATCTAAAAAAAACAACAACATTATTTTATATTAAAAAATTTTATTCTAACATTTATAAGAAAATAAAATTGTTTTGATTTATTTTAGGTGCTACTGAACACAATGGATTTCTGAAAAGGAACATAGAGGGAAAAAAGAAGAGCCTGTTTTCCTTTTTATCATTCCTACCCATAGAGAAGTGGAAATGTGAAATTCAAATCCGAACTTGAATTATCTCAACCTAGATATGCAATTTAGTCAACTACTGGGAATATGAAATATCAGAACTTTTAACCAAAGAAATACCCATAAAATTAAATAGAAAATTGTATAAAATGTCACTCATATATCAAAGGTGAGGCATCAGAATTGAATGAAGATAAAAAAGGCTCATATAATTAGTAGTAAATTACAACAACAAAATACAGACAGTGATACTGTTATATTTTTATTACAAAATATTATTGAAAATTAGAATAATTATATTAATTTGTAAAGTTGAATTTCATCTTGATTTTATAGTTAAAAAAAAAAAACCTTAAAAGTATTTAAAGTTTTCAATTAAAATAATTATAGCTTTATTGGTCTGCATAGGTTGACATAAATAATTATGCATAAATGATTTTATTGCATTATATATATATATATGTGTGTGTGTGTGTGTGTATTTATTAAAACAAATGCAAACAATCTTAACAGTAATACCAATAAATATTATGACTTTTACGCATTTCAATGCACTATATTAAGCATACGTGTATCAAAATAAATCCATAAAAACATTATTTTAGGGGATTTAAACTCAGATTTTTAAGCACCCTTGATCTATTCACACTATCTCATACAACTGATACACATGTCCACACACATGTAGAAAAGATAAATAATCCCCAATATCCGTATTTCATGCTAAACCAGAACTGATCAATTGGTCCAGATTATCATCTCCCATACATATATATATATATAATCAGTGCTCAGTTTATATTAAGATAGCAAATTCTTGTACTTTAATGGACAGACTTCAATCCAACCTCCACCTTTTCAGCCATCTATATTATTGAAAATCTGATGGTGAAAACCCAAATCCCATGCTGATGCCAATATTATTGTCATGCCCATGTTGACCACAAGTCACTCTGACCCCTCATGTATAGGTGGAGGTTGGAGTAGATTGACACCTGTCCATTAAAGTACAAGGATTTGCTATCTTAACATAAACTGAGCACTGTTTATATGTATATGTGTGGGAGATGCTAATCTGGACCAACTGATGAGTGATGGTTTCAAATGAAATATGCATATTGGTAATTATTTACCTTTTCTACGTGTGTGTGGACATGCTTATCAGTTGTATGAGATAGTGTGAATAGTTGAAGGGTGCTTGAAAATCTGAGTTCAAATCTCCTATACTTACAATTAAGCTCCAGGTTTGTGAATAATGTCTGGTTCTCAAATATAAAAACATTATTAATAAATTAAAACATGCAATTGTTTATAAAATTAAATTAGGGAAAAAAAATAAAGAAACAGATGTAATATTGCTTTACAATGAACTTATTAGATATTATTCTAGATTGCATATAATAATTAAACATGTTTGACAAGTAGTAGGAGAGTACGGTTGGAAGTAATACGTGTTAGCTATTATTATTAATGTTTGAATGAATTTGACCTTTGAGATATAAATTTATTTCTTATTCACAAAATATACTTGGAAGTTAGTTTGTCATTATATATATATATATATATATATATATATATATATATATATATATATATATATATATATATATATATATATATAATATAGTAGAAATAAGTACCAAATAAAATTTTGATAATGTAACCGATATCAAGTTCTTATATATTGTTCATAGATAATTTTTAATCAATGTATTTATTACACAGATTATTAATATGGGAATAAAAATTTTAAGCAATATCTATAAAACGTTGTTTTTTTTTTTTTTTAGCTAAATAAAGTTCACAATCATGTAGCGATTGTTTAATAGATGATTGTTTAATAAAATTTTATGTCTATGCAAAGAATAATTTATACAGCTATCTATTTTTATTAATTTAACAATACTAGACCAGTGGTCTTCAACCTTTTCACACCTGCGAACCGGTAAAAATAAGGATAAGGTTCGGACCAGCAAAAACAAGGATAAGATTTCGCAGACCGGCAGAAGTCTATAGATAAATTTTCTTAAAGATAAGCATAATTGTTATAACTTATCAAAACAACAATGTTAAATATATAAGATAAAGTTATATATATATATATATGGAGTTTATATAATAAAAAACTTTTTTTTAAATTTTTTTAGAAAATTAATAAAAAATTTAATTCTACCCCCCCCCCCGATAATCATCTGTGATAACTAGAAAAACAAATTAATTTATAAATGATTGATTAGATTTTGTTTTCGTTCTATTTTCTTTTTTTTTTTTAATTGGGTAAAAATGAGATGAAAATTAAATAAAAATTGGCTATATTAATTAAAAGTTTAAACTCTTATTATTTATTATTACAAACTTTTTACTGCTTGTCTAGCACGCGGACCAAGGGTTGAAGAACATTGTACTAGACTATATAGTAAAACATAAATAATTATATATGAAACTATTTTTTGTTTAAATAAATTATTTTCAAAGTCTCCGAATATTATTTCTTATCGACTAGTTAGTTAGTTAGTTTCGTTTTTTTTTTTTTTTTTTTTGATCGATTGGATTATACTATATGATTCTATCCAATCTATCTAATAGACAATATATCTGAAAATACGCTACTAATTATTTTGTTCATGTTACATTTACATTATAAACTTTCAATTTTAGATATGACCTGGCTGATAATATTTTGATGCCTTAGGCAAGTTTTAAAAATGTTTGATCTAAAATTATTGACAAGGTTTGCTTAAAATAATCTGCAGAACATCGCAAAAATGTTAAAGAAAATATATATTAAATAAAGGAAAATGTATTTATTAAATAAACATACAAGTTTTAATTTTGATTTCTATTTTAATTATGTGCCTGTAGCAGTTGCCACACCACCTCATTTATGGAACGAGTCCTGATTGCAGATGAAGTGTAAAACTGTGGTTAAAATTAAATACACACATAAGATAAAATAGCATTGTAATTAAATTTTTATTCCAACTGGTCCTAAACCCTGGAAGAAGTGCCTTTTTGTTTAGAAATCAATTCTGTTTTTAAAAAATGCAAATTTTATTACGATAAATAAAATCTACTTTTTATTATTAGCTGGATAAAAAAAGAATAATTGAATGTTATTTTATTAGATTGTATAAGCAAATTATAATTATATGGATTTTAAAACATATCAAACGGTTAATCCTCTAAGATTCACGTGACTTCATAATACTTCAAAAGTTACAAGTTGCTTTTGCCTCTTGACTCTGACACTCTACGTCTAAGCTAAACTCCACAAGGAAATTTGATAATTAATTTTTGGCTGCTAATTTAACAATTACTCATTGAAAATGTGATTTGTCTGAATAAAGAACAGCACACGGCTATCTGTCAGCCTGAATCCATTATAGGGAAGAATAGACTATAAAATAAAATGGCGATTGAAATACCTGCAGCGTTTTACAATTAATAATAAAAGTATTATCTATCTATGAGCCATGGGTAACTTTTAGTTAACTGAAATAAGGTACAGTTTTTTAAAAAAATATAAATTATATAAAATATTCAATTTATACTTTTTCCCCTAATATTAAAATCTTTCCTTTGCGAATTAATGAGACAAGTACTGGCCATTTTAATTGTAAAAAAAAGTTAATTATTATCATTAAATCATTTAATAACTTTTTTATTGCTATTATTAGTGATTAAAAGCAGCTTTGCAATTAATTTCTTAATTGTGTTCTGCTGCTTAATCCTGGTTAGACTACTTAATTTAGAAAAAAGGAATTAGTGATAATACTTAATTTATACGATCTGTTTGGCAATTGCTAAGAATAGCTATTAATAATGACAGATATTATCATTAATTAATTAAAATAATATTGATGATTAATTAGAACTTTATGATTAAAATTATATATAGTATTCTCTACCTAAAATACTGGTTGAGTGCGAAGACAGAGTATTGTAACCAAGGTACAATTTTTAACAATCGGTAATAGCTAGGTATTCCATTACTATAGCGCCTCAATTGTAAAACTAAATTATAAGGAAAAAAAATAATGAAGTATTTCCGTGCCCTAATGATAAAATTGCTTGGGAGTGTCAAGGTATATATGAAATTACATGTGAAATTTGTTTACATTTATATAGTAGACAGACCAATCATAGAATAGACATAAGAAAGGAAGAACACATTTTGGCAGTTAGAGAAAAAATCCACTTCATCAATCATTTATTCACACATTCAATTAACTAACTATGATATCAATTTTAATAAAACACATATTCTGGGGAAAAAAAAACAATATGACCAAAGACTGTTAAGGGAAGCTATATAGATTATTGAAGGGCCTAAGAGCATAAATGAAAAGTGTGAATTGAAAAACATTAACAAATTTTGGAAAAAGCTATTAGAGGATAAAATATTTGTTTAAAACTTCTTAACCAATAGAATTTGAGAATGAGAAAAAAATAACAAAGTAAAAAAAATAATGGTTTTAAATCTCACCCACACATTCTTATGATTTGAGAAAAAAGAAGCTCTGATGAAACTAAACATCAGATATTTAGCTATTAAATTTTTAGCACATGGAAGCTCCCAGATATAATACTATGAATATATATATATATAATAAAACAATACACAAATTGTGCAACTTGCTTTTAAGCATGTGCTAAAATGTTCACTAGATGGAGCTTACCACTAGCTCCAAACAAGCTTTAATTATAAGTGCCAACAGAGAAAGAATTCAAAATCTCTATTGGAAAATCCTCATCTCCAGAAGAATTGGTTTCAAACCTATGGCTCACCTCAGTGAAGAGTAGAATTTCAGATACTAGATCTAAAACTCCAACTCAGCCATCAGCACTTATTTAATACTTTATTATATATGGTGAAACTGAACTGAGTTCAGACCCATATAAGGTTGAATTTGAAGACATTTATGGATCTGAAAAATTCAAGTTTTCAAACTGATAGTAAAGTATTAAATAAGTGCTGATGGCTTGAGTTGTAGTTTTAGATCTAGTGTCTGAAATCCTAACTCTTCACTGAGATTAGCCATAAGCTCAAAACCAATTGGTCTGGAGATGAGGATTTTCTGATAGAGATTTTGAATTTTTTCTCGGTTGGCAATTATAATTAAAAACTTCTTTGGAGCTAGTGGTAAGCTCCATTTAGTGAACATATGTGTGTGTGTGTTATAATGTTTAACAAATGTTCAGATGTAAATATTTTAGAATGTGTAGTTGAAACATAGATTTATTTTGGGAATACAAAAGATATCAGTTTTCATGAACATGTATTGTGAAACTAATATCTTGGAAAACTAAGCTTCCAGAATTTTTAAAAAAATTGAAAGAAGTTAATAAAATGTTATCAAAAATATTCATGACTTATCTATCATCTGCCTTCTATGTGTATAGTCTGGGGGTTGAATTCAGGTAAAATGAATCATAGACATCTTTTTCAGTCAAATAGGTTTTTTCATGTAACTGGTAATAGTTAATCCAACTAGTTAAACAAATATCTGTAATAGATAGACTGCAATATGTAGTTTTTATCATTGGTGTGCTAATAAATCTAAAGGTTTCAGGGCATGGATGGTTAATCATTACTTTTTCAGAAATTAAAAAAAAATCAACACTTATTAGAGAAAACTAAAAATTATCCAAAAATGATCAAGATTAAAAACAACAACAGCATATGCCTAGTCTACTAATAGAACTCACGATGACACCAATAACTTTCAAAGAATGAAACATGTTTTTTTTAACTTTATATTGTTGATTATTTTTGAAAAACCAATGAGTATGCTTTGAATAACAAGTATATATTGTAATGGTTAGACTAGGATATTCAACGATTTTTACATTTTTTCTATTTATTTACATAAATAACATGGGCACCAGCTGGATTTAATCATCAGGAAATAAACTAACATATGTATAATGAGAACAAATTTTTATTCAAAATAATAATGCAATCATTACACAATCCCATTTGTAATAATTGGCTAAATTGCAGAGAACATAAGATACTTCAGATGAATGATTTGTAGACTACACAATCTTACATAAAAAATAACAAATCAAGTATATAATAATATATTTACAAGTGTACTTATTAATAGATATACAATTTATTTTCTTTAATAAAATTAAACAATCATGTAACAGTAATTTATTTACTAAGAATAATCATTAATTGGTATGTAAATTATTTCTTTAACAAAGTGATTTAATCTTTATACATCATGGTATTAATATATTTATAGATAATATAATACATACACTACACTGTAACTTTAACCTGATTTCAATAAACTTAAATATAGTTCTACACATGTACAAATACATAATTATAAATATTTCATTGACTCATATGTCTCATAATACTTACTCATATATATGTTCTATATGGGATGATAGATTTTAATGGTATATTTATCATAATAATCATAAGAAATAGTTTTTTTTAGATCATAATCCTAAACATAACTGCTTATATAATAATAACTATAAAAAAAAACATATTTTATACAATAATTATAAGGAGTGGCCTTTTCGCTCTAAACCTAATTTAAAACAACTACAGTTTATACAGGAATGACCTGTTCTGAGATTGATCCTTAACTCGTTAAACTGATAGGAATGTATGGATGTGAATATGTGTAAACTATTAAACATTGAATAAACAACTACATATATATTATAATGGTCCAAAAGAATATGAGTCTTACTGTATCTGCCATACAGGGCGCCACCAGGCATTTGAACTTGGAAAATTTATAGAGTAGGCAGATACGTAAGTTAAAAAAAATATTTTATATATTTAGACCATTAACCCCAGTCACTAGCTCAGCAGAACAGTAGAGAATAATAATAATGATATATATTATCAAAATATATTAATATTTAAAAAAATAAAATAAAATAAGCCACTGCCAGTAATTAACGCACAACATTTATTTACACACGTATAAATTTTGAATCACTTTTACTTTATAATTTAACTTACATTTTAACTTTGATTTTTAGAATTTAATTTACATTTAAACTTTTATTTTCTAAGTTTGCACAGATGAGTTTAATATTTTATTAGAGCATCGAGTATGAATAGACTACATAGATTGCATTTGAAAAGAAAATATTCTATCCCTTAATTTAACCTTAGGCCAAAAGTCTGCAGTCAAACCAACATCAATCCATCTGATATATCGATGTATTCAATGCAGCATGAATATGAGAGCACAATACCATACTGCCAGGAATGAAACATCTGAACAGCATGGTTAAGAGAAGAAATTGTTTCTCATCCAGTACAGAAATGTTACATCTGTCTAGAAAGAAGAACAATAAAAAAGAAAACTCCATAGGAAGGGATTGCGGTCCTTTTTGCTGACTTATGATCCCATTCCATAGGCAAAAGGGGTGATTCACAGAGCAGGAAATACCATCTGTCTCTGATGGTTAATAAGAAAATAGGCTTATTTTGCCCAAGTGCAGCCTATCACGTGATCCTCACATAGTGAATCTCATACTACATCTACTAATTACACCAATATATCGAATCCATTGACCCAATTTAACTATGAAACAAATAACCTAAAATTACCCTTCCTTAAACTAATATATATAACTTTACAAATCTATGCAACCATTCATGCCAGACTTATTATACATTTATCAAAAGTTTAGTTTAACAGCAAAAAAAAAAAAATCATAATAAAAACTTAAATGCACAGAAAAAATAAATTAATGGACATGATTTACAAAAAAATAATAATACATTCAATAAAACAATTATTACTAACTGATTAAGCTTGGTCAGATAGGAATTTCTATTGCAATAATTTAAATACTGGAAAAGTTTATACTTAGTATTCATTAATTAACTAATGTTCTTAAGGTTTTAACATCCTGGAAAAGTTTCTTTTTTAGAATTAAAGTTCATTAGTTAGAGTTCTTACTGTTTTAAAAATCCATGCTTAGCAGTTGCTAACTATTTGGAACCAGCATTAATTCCCCCGATATCCTGTGGCCCTCAATAAAGGAAAAAAACAATGTCATTTCTCTTTCCTTTTTGCAAAACTGAAGGAATTGAAGAGTGCATCTTTTCAACCCTTTCTCCTTCAACTCTCTCCATGCTAACACATATAGTCACATCTCTATCTTCTCTCCCAGCTCATTCTTCACTAAAGTTTATTTCCAAACTTTTTCTTTTTATATTAATTTTGTGGTTTAACTCAACATTACATCATGATGATAATGATCCTTTCATTGAGATCCATTTCCTGAAGGATTTCTTTTATTGGCTATTAGTTTCTATTGTTTTTTCTCTCCTATCTGACCTTTACTTATACATTTTGAAATGCCCAAAGGCTAGTTTACTTGGACTAATTAAAATAATCATTTCCATTTTACAATAGCATTAATTAATTCATTGTATATTCTTAAAGATATATTTTTATCTTTAAATCTTTTAAGTTTTTGCTGAAAATTTAGTCTTAAAACTTTTTCTTTTTTTTAAATAAAGTTTTCTTTTAGTAATTTTTCATCTGTGCGATTTTATATATATATAACATTTACGTGACTTTTAACTTTCAATTTTTATTTCTTACAAAAGTTTTTATTTGTGAATTTTTCAATGTCTAATTTTTAAAATGAATAATGTAATGGCATGTGTGCCCATTACAATATATATATATATATATATATATATATTATATATATATATATATATATGTAATAGATTTATTTATATATATATATATATATATATATATTATAAATCTATCTATATAAAATCCAATTATAAGTAATCAAATATACGTTTAACTATGAATGAATGAGACTAATGGAAATAATTATGGTGTTAACTACAATTATTTGAGACTTTGGCAATTTATATGTGTGTATTGCATTTATATGTTTATCATTATTTCTTTACCTATTTCTCTTATTAATAGCTTATATAAAATTCATAAACTAAGCTTACATCTATGATATATATATAATTAAAAAAAGGTAATTTTAACAAGTAAGGAGAAATTATTACAAATCCATTTCTTTCTTTTTTTTTTTTTTTTTATACTGATAGTTTACACATATATCATATGAAATTTTTTTAAAAAAAGATTTCATCCTTTTAACACATGTGCATTACTGGTTTTATATGTCAATGCTGTTATGTTGAGTACAATGGAGACTCTCTAACTCAGACACAAGATAGAGACTTTATTGGCTTATATAATTTAGAATTTAGGTTAAAGATAAGACATTTGCTTTTATCTTTATAAAGTCTCTATCTTGTGTTTGGATTTGAGAGTCTTGTCTGTACTCACACAACAGCATTGAGTTATTATAAAGTCAATAAGGTGCATATGTAAAAAAGGTGAAATCTTTTCTTTTTAATTTCATACGATAAACAAATTTGAACATTACATAATTTCTATCAATTCATAATATTAATACATAGTAAATTGAATGATTTGAAAAAGTTAATGTATGTAAGAAAGTAATAAATATAAAAATGAGAGTAATATTTTTACTCTCAAACCAAGATGCTTCAGATTGACCTATATAAATCAGAATTTGGGTTAAAGATAAGATAGACACTCTTATCTTTATAAGGTCTCTGTCTTGTGTTTGGATTGAGAGTATCCTCTGTACTCAACATGACAGCATTGGGTTATTATAAAACCAATAATGTGCTTATGTTAAAAAGGTAAAATTATTTCTTTTTAAATTCAGATTAGTTAAAAGAAAGTAGAAGTCAGACTTTAATTATAAGACTTACCAAAATAAAATAATTGACATTTACTTTTTTCAGACAAAATATTAAAAATTTGTTTAGGATGATAATTTTTTTTTTAATTTCTAGCTGCCATTTAAATAAGTGTTATTTTTTATTTTGTTTGTAGTCATTCAAACTATTATTCACAAGTGTTCCAGATTAGATCTAGCTAACTGTTAAGTGTCACCCTGAAATTTGAATGAAGCAATAGCCCAACCTGATCAAGAGAAAAGAAAAACTGATTCTATAAGAAGAAAGATTACTTCAGTTTTTTTTTACTCATTTCATTTTTTTAAAAAAAAAACAAATTTGCATATTACTTTGCTTAGATGAAAAAAAAAACATTTTTTTCTTATATTGAAATGAGTAATAGATTGTTCATTTCACATTCTCAAACTTAAAAACAATAAAGAAAATGATTGTACTTATTAAAAATTATTTTTGGATGTCCATTTGGGCATTTTATAAGCCATTATTGGATAACGTAAGATGGTTCATGTGTAGTGTGATAATGAATTCTGTCTGAGGGCTCTTTAGTTCTTGGCAACTGTGGAGAAGCAATTGGTATAGGAGAAAACTGTTTTATTTCCAATTGTAAGTAAAGTTGATGATCGATGAAATTCTTGTTGTGCATAACTCTGAATATATACAGTACATCTGCATAATCCATAGATTTAATGTTCTATTGATGCTGTTGAATTTCTTTATCCAATAGATTAATCAGCATGAAAGTCAGGTTTTCATTTTGTTTTTGTATTAACAGTGATTCTATTTCATTTTGGGGATAAAAAAACCTTTACTCTATTTTTATTTGTATTACTTTATCTAGTCATAAGATTATAGGTGGCATATGATATAGTACATTACATTCTATTGATCCATCTTACTTTTGTTGTGATCCTTTGAGTATATATTCAAGTCTTTGATCATTTATTTGAAGGAGTTCATGTTCACTTTGCCTATTTTTCTTAAGTAATATTGGTTCTGATTCAATTCAAAGTTCATCACATATTTTTGCTTCATTCTCTGATTTTAAAAGCAATTGAGCCTTTTCATTGTCCATAATTTGATCCACTGTTTCTTTTTTACTTTTGTAATTGCTCAATTGTTTATTTATCTTATGCTGATTTTTCTCATGTTTTTGGACTAATATTTCTAGTTTGGATTCATACTTTATTGAGTATGCTCCAATTAATTTTGATTATTTTCTATAGTTTTGGTTTATTTACTCCTCAATCTCAATTAAATTTGCTTTTGGTTATGTTCAAACCTTGATTCCAACTGCTTTTGATTACATTCCATACATTTTTAATTATCTTCCTTAGTTTGGTTTATTTGACCCATTTGCTTTTGATTATCTTTTTTATTATTATCTAATTTCAATTTAAACTGTCTAAATAATGTGTTAATCATCTTCATCATGTCTAATTGAGATGATGTTGTAGTATTCTAATGCATTTTAATATCTTTATTAATATTTTTATGTTTGATTTGATTGCATGAATTACAATCTGGATGGACATTGTCCATATCAGAAGTCTCTAAACTATTTTTTCCCAGCTAGTTTTATAACTGCTTGCATTACTTCCTGCTACTCTTCAATCTTTTTATTTGTATTCTCCATTTTAATAATCCTCAAAATTTTCAAAGACAATAATCTTATGTGCAATACAATTATAAATGAATACAACACCAACAGTGCTAGATCATCACTTGGAACACCACATATATTTGTATATCTTCTCAAAAACACAATGTGCTTTGTTCTTTGTTTTTTTTTTTTTTTGTTTTACAATATAGAGAAAAAACATTGTCTGGTCAGTCATATTATTCTTTTAACTTTTAGACAATGAAAGTTTATAAAAGATACATAAATGCCTACACTCTGGGCAAACCAAAAATTTACAATGGGATAAAACTTACTCCTGGTGAATAATGGTAAATCAGAATCTTGCATAAACAAAATAATAAATCACGTAACAGTAATTTATTTACAAAGTATAATCGTTAATTGATATGCAATTTATTTTTTTAACAAAGTCCTTTAATCTTTACACTTCATGATACCTTTAATCATGACTTCAATAAACTTAAATATATTTCTACACATATATGAAGCTGTTAATATAAACATTTCTTTGACTTATATGTCTCTTAGTAGTTACAAATACATATGCTTGATATACAATGATAGAGATCAATACTATCTTCATCCCAATAACCCTAAAGAATGGCCTTTTTTAGATACTAATCCTAAACATAATGACATATAATAATAACTATACAGGGATGACTTGTTCTGAGATCAATCCTAACATGTTAAACTGATAGGAATGTATGGATGTGAACATATGTAAACTATTAAACATTGAACAACCTACTCTCTCTCTATATAAATCAATATATATAAAATCTAATTGTAGTTTAGCTACAAACAAATGGGACTTATGGAAATAATTACATTGTTAACTACAGTTATTTGAGACTTTGATATGCTTATCATGAGTTTTTTACCTTTTTTTCTTACTAATAGCTTATATAAAATTCATAAGCTTAGCATGCATCTGTGATATATAATAATTCTTTTTTTTTAAAATAATTTTAACAAGTAAAGAGAAGTTATTACAAATTCATTTCTTTCTTTTTATATATAAAAAAAAAACTGAGAGTCTCTTTCAAAATAATATTCCAATCCAAGCATTATTTATAAATTAAGATTAGTTGAAATAAAGTACAAATCAGATTTAAATTATAAGAATCATGGTTCAAAGCCCGCAACTGTGACTAGAAATACAATGTTTTTTTTCAGGTTTTTTATATTAGGTGGATTTAATAAGAAAGTTTCACTGTATTATTTTGAAGCCAAACTGAAGGTAAGTTCTTTACCTTTAAGTGGTGTTATCAAAATAAAGAAAACTTCTAATTTTCTAACAGCAATAATGATTTTACTGACATCATTGTGAAAGCAAAGATGACAGAGAACATTTCAAGTCAAGTGCAAAATAGAGGGAAAATGCTAGTCAAGAAAACTTCAGTATAAATAAACAACTGATGGAAGAAGAGAATATAGTTAACAAAGAAATCACCTCAGGTGACTTGGACTGTATTTTACCCAAAATATTATCACAAGGAATGGGAAAGAGGAAGTGAACGTTGGTGAAGGCTTTGAAACATTTCAATTGAAAACGTTATTCAGAAAGCTAAACCTATTTATAAGAACAAAACTATAAAATCTACATTTAAAACTAATGAAGAAGTAATTCAAATAAATTATTTAACCCTTAAACCACTAATTATATTATTGGTTGTATGAGGTAAAAATCAAATCTTTTAATTGGCCAACTCACAAACTGAAGACAAAGCCTATTGTTAAAACATATTCACCTATAATATTAAATTCAACTCAGATACGTTTATAAAAAGTATATTACTAATTTTTCAGGGTATTGAAAGAAAACAAAAGTTCTTTCAAAAATAAATTGTTATTTATTTATTATAAAATATATTCAATTTCGGCAAATATAAAGTGAATGTCTAAAGAAAAAAGTGATGACGCAAACGCTTTTTTTCAATGTTACGTTCTGGAAAAGTAAAGATTTCTTTTTACTAAATCTTAAATATTTTTACTAAAATCTTCAATATTTTTCGAAAATAATTTTGTTTTTTTAGTATATTTTTTAAAAAACTAGTTTAATTTCTCAAATTATATTTTTTTAATACTTAAAATTGCATTCGAAATGAAAATCTTAGCGTTTTTCTTTATTTTCTTTGATCAGGTGGTTTCTTTGTTCTTTCCAGCCAATCAGAATGTCTTTTTCGGCTTAGAGCTCACTGACAACCAATGACTGACAATGTTCTTTCTTTGTTTAGGTTTAAATGCGGTCTTTTTGATTTTTTACTTGTAAAATAATTTGGAAGAGGGCACCATCTTACAGAACTTTTAAAAACCTAATCAATACCTGTCAAACAAATATTTTAGCATAAGAACTGGCAGAGTTAGAGTGATGTCAGATGTCGACAAGAGGCCTCGTAAGAGGTGGGGAAAGGGTTAATGTTAATCAAGAATTCAAATACAAAGAGGCATTACAATCAAAAATGAACAAATATGCAAATGCAGTAAAAGCTGGAGGGTTAGAAGTATGGGATAAATAATGTTATGCAAAGGGCCAATGATAATATATTGGATATAATGGATGAAGGAGGTGAACAATCAACTATTTTACAGAAATCACTCAATGAATAACTTTTTAAAATGTTTGAGAAATTTAAGGAATAAAGGCTAATAATTCTTTATCAAGAGCATAACCATAGATGAGTTCATTTGACATGCCGGATGCTAGACACTCTAGCTAGAAGTATCTAAACTGATTTATACAGTGGTTACCTTAGAACTGCAATAATGTAAATAAAGAATATCAACATATTTATTATTCAATCTTAGTATAAATAAAGTTTCCTTTAATTAAAAAAAATTATAAGAATCACTAAACCAAAACAATTGTCATTTACTTCTTCCTGACAAACATTAAGTGTATATTTAGGGTGATAATATAGTCTTGTAATTTTTAGTTGCTATTCAAATAATTGCTACTTATTCATTTTGGGTTATTAAAGTATTATTCATAAGTGTTCCAGATTAGATCTAACTAACTGTTAATAGTGTCCTTTTTAATTTACAAAGCATAGTGAAAATTCTGACTCTTGAATGAAGTAGTAAGCCAATTGTATCAAGAGAAAAGAAAAAAAAAACTGATCCTATAAGAAAAAAAATACTTGTGTTTTTTTTCATTCTTTTCAGTTTTTTATTTTATTTTACAAAGTTGTATAGAAAATATTTTTTTTTATTGAAATGAATAATAGATTGTTCATTTAAATATATATATATATATATGCAAGTAATTCCAGTGCCTAATGCTAAATTATGAAATAAATATCCAAATATTAAATCACACTACATGGTTAAAAAATTCAGAGCCATCCTCTGTGAATATATATATATATATATATATGTCCAAAAGATGGCGCTATACCAAAACCGCCGAACAAGTGTAAGATTTGTTTTACATAAACGAAAAAAGAGTCAGAAATTAACTACCTCTTTTGCTCACTCCCAGATCAGCTGATTTCAAGCTGGTTTGCTATCCTCAGTGGGAGATAGAGTATACTCTATCTCCCACTGAGGATAGCAAACCAGCTTGAAATCAGCTGATCTGGGAGTGAGCAAATGAAAGAGGTAGTTAATTTCTGACTTTTTTCGTTTATGTAAAACAAATCTTACACTTGTTCGGCGGTTTTGGTATAGCGCCATCTTTTGGACATAAATAACAAGTGATAGCAGGTTACGTGATTAACTTGTATTTGTTTTTTATATATATATATATATATATATTAGAGTTCCTATTTAAAATATCACAGCCTCTAATATATTTATATATTTATTTTACAGAGGGTGGTTGTGAATTTCTTAACTAAGTGGGGTCATTTAATATTTGGATATATATATATGTGTGTGTGTGTGGGTGTCTGTGCACTAAATCATGTATTATATAATAAATTTATTTGTTCTGCTAAACTTCTGCCATCTAGTGTTAATATCAGCATTATCTGGATCATGAATGAGTTGATATGCTATTGTCAGAATGTTATCAAGGATGTTGTTAGAATTGCAGAGCTGACATCTTATATTGCTTATGTTCAATGATAGCTTTTCCATTATAGAAGATGACACCCAGAGACCTTCATCATTATCATGCATCTCTAAATTAAGCTACCAGTAATGAGTGATCTTGGGACCAACCAGTGAATGTAATTGGCAAAAAATGATGATGATCAGGAAATATAGCTTGTGTTATAATGAATATATAAGAGAAGTGATAGAAAGAATAGACAATAGATTGCTCACTATTATCAATGCTAAATGTGGTTATTTGGAAAATACTATAAATAAAAGAGAGTTTGTAGTTAAACATGGTAATTCCTTTATCACATGTGGCATTATAACAAAAAGTGTAAAGGCTTATGTAATAGATAGATTTTCTCTTAACTCATATTTGGTATCTTATTAATAAAATATATACCACTAAATATATCTTTTACTTTCTTTAAAATGATACAAGATTGGTCTTTGTGACTCTTATCTGGGATTTGAACCCAGCCTTATTAAGGATTGTCTAAAAATCAATATCAACGATAAAAGCCTTCATCATCAATTGTATTTATAAATCAAAGTGAGATATTAAACTGATCCAGAGTAATAAACATACTTTCGTAATATTGGTCACTATTACAATATGGTAAATAAAATAAATTATTTCCAATCACTGCATATACAGTTTATCATTTTAGTTCACAGTAATTCTAAAACTCTTCGTATGTATACATTGATCCAAATATATGATATAATTTATTATAAATAGTTTTTCTAATTCTTTATAAGATTCTAATAGATATGATTTTAGAATTGAGTGTGATGAAATAAAACTTTTAAACAGAAATAAGTCATGTGTAATAAAAAAAAAAAAAACTTTTTGTAATTATTTATTTAACAATAAACTTGCTTTAACTTATATAATCAGTGTGTTAGATAAAATAATAAAGTCATAATTACCGTTTTTTGTTGGGGGGGGGGGATTTAATCACTGCCGAAGGTATAGGGGTTGATCTTCATTGTTATATAAAAATAAAATAAAAAACAGCAAAAACAATTACAATTTATTTTTTATTTAAAATGATTCACTGTAGAATTACATCTATAAATATTAATAGGTATCATAAAATTGGCTGCAGAAAGTAATTATTAATAACTGATAGGAAACCTTTAGATTCCATTTAGATGCCTTAAAGGAACAGGGCAGGACAAATGTCTAATGTTCACTCTATACATTTTTGTTATTGCAGGTCCTATTACTATGTGATTATACATGTAGTGTACATACATGGTTGTCCTGTTCATCGACATGCATTAGCCAGTGTGGATAGTTTATTGGATTTTCTTCTCTTAGTTTAAAATCAAAAAACACCGTGATCTTTCTTCTCAATCTTCTGATAGCTTTTGATTGTCATCAGTTGACTTTTCTTGAAGGCAAATTGAATGTGTGCATGAATAAATTTTTATATTTGTAATAGATATATACAATCATAATAGACAAAAATATATCACATCCCTTAATCCCAATAGGCTGCAAAATCACCATCGAAGGGATTGACTGCTGCCTGAAGGCGAAAGATGAATAATAATTGCCTATTTGTAAACTCAGAATACCATTTTTATTGGTGCCCTTACAACTGAAAATCACTTTCAAGTGAATGAAGATTTCAAAAATCGGAAGAAATATTTCATATTAAATGGGACATTGGACTTTGTGAAGATAGAAATGAGGTGAAGACACAATTGATTTAAAAAGTGGGCATGCACTGTATTCAAAATGCAAAAATATTGGAAGTATAAGTGGAGTAGGATTCATTAAAAAATAAAAAGTGAAAAAAACTACATTGTTGAGATTGATGATGTATCAGACAGAGTGTTAAGATTAATTAATGAACTTAATAGCAGATATCAAATGCAGATAATTCAGGTTTATACCTCAATAAGTTTTTATTGTGATGATGAAGTAGGGGATTTTCATATAGCTGTACAACAGGCTTTTGATCAGAAAAACATTTTAAAATTGTCACAGGATATTTTAATGCTGGAATTAGTAAACCATTGGAAGATGATAAGTGCTGTAGATAAATTTGATTATGCTGATGAATATGAGAGATGTGATCAACTTGTGGAGTTTGCAGAAAAATAAACATTATATATTATGGATCTTTTCTTTGGAAAAAATGTTAAATAAAAATGGACACGGAATCATGTAAATAATGATACACTAGAACTGAATTATATTTTGACTAACAAAAATATGTACTTCAAGACTATAATGTTATTAATAAATTCAACACAGAGAATGATCATCGATTAGTAAGATGTAAGATAAGTTTTAGTACAAAACTAGAAAAACAAAAATTATTAAGGAAAACAATATTCACAGTTGATGTTGCTAGATCTCTAGAAACATTGCAATAAATTCAAATTAAACCTTGAAAAGTCTTGCATTGGTGGTCGAGAGGTCAGCACGACTGCCTTGCAGGTGGTTGCCCAGGTTGTGGGTTCACGTCCTGGCCGATGCTATGACACTTTAAAAAAAAATCGTTTTCAAATATTAGATTTTGAATATGATTTAGATTTGAACAAAATCAATAGAAAGATAATTGATATACTTTTACAATTGCAACAAAGATAGGAAAAAATAGCAATTGATCAGTAAAATTTTTTTGAGACAAGATAATTTATGAATACTAAAAAGAATATAAAAAATATAAAAATAATGCATTAAGAAGGGGTGAATATCTCAAATTTTGTAAATACAAAAAAGAGTTGATAATGATCAAAAAAGTATAATTGTGAACTAGAAAGGAAAGTTGTAGAAGAGAATAAAAGTCTCAAGAATGTAAAACAACATCCTGGTATTGGTAGGAAACATATTTCTGCACAAAGAAAAAAAAAGATAGAACTATTTCTAAAAATGAGATGACATCATGAAATGTGTAGTAGAGTTTTAACAATTATTATATAACAATAACTAACGATGATAAGTATCCCAAGAACTACTATATCTATTAAATTTTCCAGGATTTTAAAGGAAGAAGTGAGACCTGTAAGTAAATTTATGAGGGGAAAAGCTCCCATTAACGATGTAATTATAATCAATATCTTAAAAGAAGCAGGAGAAGAAATACAAAAACTATTGGCAAAGTTACATACCAAATGTCTAAATGATAAAAATGTACCAGATGATTGGAAGAATGCAGTATTAATATTAATATTTTTAAAATGGTAATAAAAAGATATTAGAAATTACATAGCTATCAGTTCTATACAAAATTTTTACCAAAATAATTACAATTCGTACATAACAGTACGGGAATTTTCCCAAGGAAGCGTCAAGGCGGTAGCAGCTCACTATGATCAGATTTTGGGTCTTCACATAAGACGCTGTAAATAAGATGATCTAAATTTGATCCAAATTGAATTTACTTCAATAATAATAATTAAATATTTAATACCTGATATAGATTCAATATAGAATAAATCATTCAATTTTCACCTTTACTAATTGTTCCGTTATGCTCAGAATTCAAACTCAGGGAGAATTTGCTGTTAATTCTCTTCAGGGGTTTCCATCAGTTTTACAGCAGTAACCACACTCAATATAATCTCAATATATATTTAAAATTTATTTCAATTTAGTTATTAGGATATTAAATAAATATATGTGTGTGGTTATATGTGTTGACTTTATTTTGATTTCGTAAATTGAATAAATAAATTAGAAACTTCTTTAAATTTAAGATAAACATTAACAATATTTATTAACAAATAACAATTCAAATTTATTTAAAATAACAAAAATAATTATAAACGATTGTTTCACATCTCTACTATTTTAGAAGTGTAAATAGTTAATGTTTTTCCATATTTCCATACAGCTATGTATATTATAACACGAATAGTTTCTAATAACGTATAATATAATAAATGAATTTTTACACTTTACGAAAAAAAAATTATAAAAACGCTAAACTAGCTACTATCAATACAATATATATATAAATAAATAACAATATTATATTATACAATCCTTATGAGAGAATTTCAGCTTCATGAGACCATTCCTATGTAAAGTCATCATTAAGAAATATAAAATCTTTTATACAGAATATTAGTCATTTATATAACTAATAACAAATAAACATTATCATGTTAATTAAATTAGTAACAACAATGTTCTGTCAATGTCATAAATAAATCTAGTTCAATTTTCTACCTTAGTTTAAACCCTGTCAAGTCGCTTTCATAAAGACTTAGATTTTATTAAATATATATAAAAATTAACTTCATGATCTTCTGTTCATCTTCATTTAGTCTTTCATAAATGAATTATTCCAAAGGCATATAATTTTAATAACAAAGAAAATAAAATTAAATGTTTTTAAATAATGCTTCACAAAGACGATGTGATATAAAGTAAAGTTCATATTACTATCCTATCCATTTCCATGTTTAGAAGTAACGTTCATTAAAGATAAAATTCTTTATTTCTTGGAAATCAATCATTGGAAAGCTATCCATATGTCTGATTGTTCCAAAACATTCATCTTGCATGATGTTGGCATCTTCTTCCATGAACAATTTCATTACCAATTGGAGTTTCATTTAAATTATATAGATGAAATTCATATAACTTTTAGGAATTTCAGTAGGAATAAGCAATTACATTTATCTTCGGTTAAAACTATAGCATTATGTAGCCTATGACGAGTGAAGTTTACTCACAAGGCAATCTTCTTAAATTAATATTGATTTGAATATATAAATGTTTTCTGAAAAAGTTTACCTGTTTCAGAATTCCAATTTAGAACGATTTTGTAAACTTTTTAATTAATAAAAAATATAAATACGAATATTATTAATTGAGAGTAATTTATTTACTCTTCAATTTGAGTAATATTTAAGTTTGTTTTCTAATAAAACTCTTCTTCAGTAAGCAAATCATTCAATTTATTGATCTATCTTTTAAAAATATTCTATATTTGAACACAGTAAAAATTATTGTATGAAGTAGCTAGTACATGGCAAAAGATAGAAGATTTAATAAAAATTTTGATTCAATATTTATAGCAGAATCAACTTCCAGTAGCATGTACTGCATATCATTTGGTTTTCATGATTTTTGTATTCTATAATTATTAATTATATTTAATAATGAATGATTGAAATTTTAATTGTATTTCCTTTGCATTAGTTGCTAGGATATGATTTGACTTAAAGGTTATCTCTATGTCAACATTTTTTAGTTAATGAATTTTATTAGTTTAAACAATTGTATTATATCAAGGAATGAAAATTATTTCTGCTGGTTTTAATTTGATTAAAACAACTATAAAAATTAATAAAGTATATATATATATATATATATATATATATATATATATATATATATATATATATATATATATATATATTAATCATATATACTTATGTGATAGTTTTGTGTATTCTCACAATGGCAAACTTTGGATTTTAACCAAACAAAAGAACAAACTGGATTTAAAAGAAGTTATAGTATAGTGAATCATATAGAAGTACTTAGAGAGGCTATAGAAAAGACTAATGAATATGAGTTACCATTATACTTTGGATTTGTAAATTGTGAAAAGGCATTTGACTGTATAAGCATTCTTTCAGTGATTAAAGTATTGGATCAACAATGTATAGTCCCAGGATATTGTCATATTCTGAAGAATATTTACAAGAATGCAATAGCAACAATTACATTACATAATAATACTAAAAAAAATAACATTGCAGTGTATAACAGGGTGTCTCCGTATCTCAAAAAAACTTTTTACTGCAGTTTTGCAAGAAGTATTTTGTAAATTAAAATGAGAAGCTTAGGGGATAAAAATAAATGGAGATTATTTAAAACTCTACATTTTGTAGACAATGTAGTTGTTTTTCTTTCAAGTAATGCTTTAGAGAATTGGGAAATGTTGCAAAAGTTATTAGATAAAAGTAGAAAAGAAGGATTAAAGGTAAATGCTAAAAAATGTAAAATTGTTCAGGGGATTTTCTCAGAAGAATAAAATAAAGATTGATAATGATAAGTTAGAAGAAGTTAACAACTACAAATAACTTGTTATTAAAAAGGCAAAACTCTCCATATCTTTTGCCAATGAGAGTAATCAATGAATGCCAGAAAACTTATGCATAAAATCCCCATCCAATGATTACTCATCCAATATCCCCAGATTAGTGTACAGGGTGGCACTATTGTATGGTGAGTTTTGCCAGTTTAATAACAGTTATGTGCTAGCATAAGAGATGGTGATATTGTGATGTTTAGTGTTTTAATACAAATAACTTGGTTAGATTATTACTACAGATGGAAACAAAATGGGTAAAATTAATTATAGAGGTAAACTTTTTTGGATTGTTTTTCCTAGAAACAATTTAATATTAAAAGGAAATGTGCCTATGTATTTGAAAAGGAATGCTTTAAATAAATGTGTGTTACTATTACTTATGTATGGATCTGAGACTTGGACACTTAACAGAAAAGCAGTACAGACATTTCAGAGTACTCAACACAGTATTGAATGATGTATGTTAGGAGTAACAAGAAGAGATTGACCATGATGTATACATGAGTGAAAAAACAAGCTGATGTTACTAACATTATTGAAAGAATTAAGAGATTGAAGTGTCAGGCTGGATATATTGTTTGAAGAGATGATAATAGCTGGACAGTTGAAATCATAAACTGGATCCCAAAAGATTATAAAATATCTAGAAAGAGACCACATGTAAGATAAATGGATGAAATAAAGTAATATTCTGGGATTTTATAGAGAAGAGAGGCTAGTGATTGAAGAATATGGATTAAACTTGAAGATATACTTATCCTGCATAGATCAATAATGGTTGAAAAATTATGACAATTATGGTGATCATAAAATTAATTATTTTATAGTAGAGTAAATAAAATTAGAGAACAAATTATAATTATTATTATTATAATTTTTTTTAAAGTGTGGATTCTTTCAAATTATTGTATCAATTGATAGAAATTTTTAAAGAGTTTGTGATGTGATGTGATGCAGTGACGTTTTATACACAGTCACGGATCTCTCAGCCACTTGCCCAAAGAAATCTATTAGCCACCTTCCCTTCCCTTTCTATTCTCTTCCCTATGTATTCCAATATTCTTCTCTATTCTGCTTCATCCCATTTCCACAACATAATATTTGTCAACTCCATAGACTTTTTTCCTTCTAAATCTTCCTTATTTTCCCCCAAACCCAGCATAAAGAACAATAACTCACTTTCTGTCCAATCACTTTGTTCATAAATATTCTTCAACAATTTCATTGTTTGTGCCCTTTCTGTTTTCAGGCATTTACACTCAATTAACAGATACCTAATATTTTCTATGCCTTCCTTACAAAACTTAAAGACTAGATCACCCACATTTTTCCATTTATGTGTATATTCCCTTATTTCTAGAGATCCTGTTTGAGTTTTAAATGATAAACTACTTTTTTTGCTATTATCATAAATTAACTTACATCCAATATTTCATTTACTTCTATATATATATATATATATATATAGAAGTAAATGAAATATTGGAGTTTATATATATATATATATATATATATATATAAACTCTTTTTACTCTCCATACTCTCCAACTCCCTATTCTTTATTAATGCATCTATTCTTCTATCCCATTCCTTACCACTATAACACTCAACAATTTTTCTGATCCAATCATCCCACCTTTTGTATAAGTATACTGACATAAATTTTTTATCCAAATCTTCTGCATACCTCACCCATATTATTGCTTGCCCTTTATTCATAACCCAGTTAAATACTATTTTGGCTTTTCTCTTATATTCCATAAACTGCAATCTGCTGAAAATTTTCATTTTGCTTTTAGCATCTCTCATATATAAACTTGATCATCCTATTTCTTCTTGAATTACCTCATTTGCTGTCTATACATCTGCATCTAATGCATATTTTCAATTGTCTCTTTGTACTCTTTATAAGTAATTTAATACATCTTTACTAACTTATAATGCATCATTACCATATGTTAACCCTGTTATTGCTTCTCTCTTATATACAATTGTAGCTATATCATATTTATTATATGAAAACACTGTTAATTTCTTTATCATTCCCTTTTTTTTTCTTTCATTTATCAATTTTTTCTCCCATTCATCCAAGCATTTTTTCTGATTACTTAAGATGATTCCCAAATAGTTATTAATACCTATTTACCACACTTAACATTATATCAGTTTGATACTGACTTCTTCAAATTTTTTTTAATTAATCATTTTAGTTTTATTTTTTGGTATAAAATATGTTAAGCAATAAACTAACATTAAAGAAATAATAAAATAGTAAAAATTATAATGATAGCAGTAACAATTTAACATTCCAAAATGTCTTTGTAGTGTATAAATTATAACAAATAAAATGCTAATTGCAGGATGAAGCTCTTTTCAAATGTTTGATGAGAAAAAGTGAAGACAAAATAATTTTAGTCTTATTGATAGTCTGTGATGATGAGAAGATTTGTTTATAATTTTGTTTTGAGTCTCAGTTGTTAGATTTGCCTATTTTACATTATTCTATTTGATTTGTGATGAACAAATGTTTTCGCAGATACTTTTAAGTGAATTTGTTTTTACAAAAGTTATTTTTTTAATCTTTTACATCATAAAATTCATTAATATTTTTAATACTGTTTATTTAAATTAAACCTATCACTTTCCATTAAATTTTTTAGAATCCTACTAATTATCTAAGTAGTATTACTTCAATATTATTAAAAATATTATTAATATTCAAGTCTTTGTTATCAATGAGTTATCAATCTGATATTTATGTAATGGCATTCTATACAGAAACATATCATCTCTTTGTTTTTTAAGATTTTTAGTGGCACATTTACATTTTTACATTTAGGATAGTTGTTAGTATCTATACCAGTAGTCTTCAACCTTTGATCCACCGACCAGTGCCAGGCCTGCAGAAGTTTTTTACCGGTCCACCGGTAGACTGCAGGAAAGTTTGTAATAACAAAATAATAAATGTTTAAAATTTTAATTAATATAAACAATTTTTATTTATCTCATTTTTACCCAATTAAAAAAAAAGAAACAGAACGAAAACAAAATTTTATCAATCATCCATAAATTAATTTGTTTTTCTAGTTATCACAGATGTTTATGGGGGAAGGGGATAGGATTAAATTTTTTATTACTTTTCTAAAAAAATTCAAAATTAAAAAAAAAAGTTCTTTATTATCCAAACTCCATATATGCATATATGTATATTTAACATTGTTCTTTTGATCAGTTATAACAATTATGCTCATCTAATGCTAAGTAGTTTACATCTTTAAGAAAATTTATCTATAGTCTTCTGATGGTCCGTGAAACCTTATCCTTATTTTTTATCAGTCCGCAGGTGTGAAAAGGTTGAAGACCACTGATCTACACAATTGACATTACTTTTTTTTCAGATTTACTATGAAAATTAAGTTCTTCTTAAGAAAAATAGACCACCTTATAATATACACTACTACAATCACATTTATATTAGAAGTAAAAGTTCTGATAGAATCTGATCAGTTTACTTGTTATTTATAGTGCTGCAAATAGTTTTCACTAGAATCACAATTAGGATCCCTTGATTATATACCAAAAATAAACATAAGTCTCCAAAACATTATATTACTATATATTCATGACAATGCTTTATATATTTTATGGCACAGTTTTGGTTGTTTAGCAACCTTCTTCAAACATTTTTCATTAGAGATGAATCTGTGAAATAAAAAAAAAGATGTTAATAAATGTTTTTGGAAAGACCAGTTCTATGGTAATGTTTATTACTGACTAATAATTATAAATTTGATATTAATTCTATAACATTAATATATAAATATGTTTTACAAAATTATTCGTTTATTATTGATTACTAATAAAGATATATTAATCAATAATCTATAATAAAAACTATTTAAAACTTTTCCTTTAGAAGTTTTTTTTACTTTATTTTTAAAATAATTTAAATTAATATTATATAAAAATTATACAAATTTAACAAAAAATACTCATATTTCCAGTCTTTGTATTCTAAGTAGGAAATTATTTATTTTATACATGTATAGAAAAATATTAGATCATTCCTTATAAAAGAAAAACCCTTAAATGCTTTGAATCATCTTGTTAAAAAATGTTAATCACTCATACAATGCACAAACTTATATTGAAATTTTGTGAACCAATATTTGACTATGAAATCTGCAAAAAAACTGGTGAATTATTTATTATCTTAGAAAATAACAGCATTAAATAAAACTAAAGGTGTACTTATTAATGGAGAAACTAAAGATATTAAAATAGTAAAATAGTTTGAAAAAATACATCAATAATGAATAATGGAGAATCAAAAGAGTCTCATAGTACAAGTACTTCAATTATTATAACATTTTATTTATATTTTATAACTATAGATTAGCAGGCTGCTTGATATGCTTTTGTGGGAGTGAAAAGTATATTGATAACAATTTGTTTATCTAAGGAATTTTTTAATTATCCGATGTTCATTTCTTTACACATACCATTATTGAATCTACATCATGTCACTAATATTAGATATCATAAATATTTGCTACCACTAGTCTTTCAACAGCACCTTACTTTGTAATCATAGTTGAATGTAAAAGTTTTCATTCTTTCTTTTTTAGTAAATTGCATAATTATATTTTAGATTGTCTCAAAATATAAAACTGTTTGGTAATATTTCCTCAAGATAATGGACATCAACATTTTATTTTTTTCTAAATACAATCAATTAGATATTTCAATTTAATACTGTCTAAGAATTTTTCATAAACTTGTGTTACACTGAGGGTACTTCTGTCATTTTCAATTTAAATTTCATATCTTTAACATAACTATTTGTTTTACATTCATTTGATGTAATAACTTCAATTAAAATATATTATTTTATTAATTTAAAAAAAATCTGAAGATGTCAGTAATATATAAAAAGTACAAATGAGTTAGCAATATCCCTGGCTGATAATTTCTTCAAACCTGAGGACTTTGAAAATAAAGACACATATTTTCTGTAATTTATTTATAAGTTTATGACTACTTTTGCAAAATATTTATACAATTTTTATTTTTTGAACAGAATATAAAATTTTGATTCAAAATTTATTTTAAAATATTTCCTTTTAGAAAAAGACATGTTAAAAAAATTTAATGTCATAACATAAGAAATTGTTTAGGTCAGAAAATAAAATGCTTCTATAATCACCATAGCTGTGTTTTTTTGCCATTTTTTAATAATTATAATTAAAATTTTAAATTTTAAAATAGATTTAATTACTTTAGGACATTTTAATAATAATTTATTTGACTTTTAGAAATAGAGTTAAAATAAAATCACTTTTATTTTTAAAAGCAATGATATAATAACCAACAATATACTGCTCTTGTTCTGATTATATATTTCAGTTTATTACTTTTTTATTGTTTATTTGAAATGTTGAAGTATTATTTTAAAAATGATTTTTTATAGTATTTGAAATTTATGAAAATCTAATAAAGAATAATAGTTAATTTTTGAAAATAAAAAAAGGTGGAAAATTAATTCAAAGGTATAAAATTTTAGAAAACTAATGACATTTTTTGTCAAGTAATTCTTATCATTCTCTTAAAAGTTTTATTAAAGTTAGTGAAATTTCCACTCACTTTTTTATTGTAAGAAATCTTTTAAAACGTCTTGAAAATGTAATACCATCTCCACAATGTTTTAGACAGAATCAGTAATTTTAGATAGTCAGGCATATATTATACATCATATATCATAGAATATTGTCTTTATATATAAAAATAAAATTATATGTATTAAATTATGAGTACTATTCTTTCAAATGACAAATTGTAAATGGTTTAAATATTAACATAACTGACAAAATTAATATTAATAAATAATTATGTTATAAAGATAAAATAATTTCTTGAGTGGTTTTGTCTAACATAAGATTCACTCTGTCATTTTTAATGCTCAAACAAGTTACGAAATGCACAACAATAAAACAGAAAATATTAAATTTCATATATTTTAAAATACAAATTTAAATTAATTTAATAATTAAATATATGAATATATTTGTTAAACCATTTTCTTTACCATATAGTTTTGAACTTTTTTTAAAATTATTAGTATGTAGTAATGGAAATGCCATTTATTTTCTGTAGTTTAGAGCATTATGATGGCCCTGTGATCACTAAATATATTTTTTTATTATTTGCAGTTATCTATAATATTAGATTGCCATATTCATTTTTGTTATAGATATCATTTAAAATTATTATTGAAAAAAAGATCTGGAGATATCCACATCATATGGACCTTTAGGAAATTAGAATAAATAATTTGCATGTTATAGAAGCCAAATCTGCCCCATTTTGATATTAATACAAGTGGCAATTTCTGATTGGTGGATTGTTTGACCTCAGAGCAATTGACTAAATTTGCCATTTGGAAAAGAAAAAATTGTAATTTTCTGTATTTTTTTTACTGATTTATGGTTATTCAGGCTGTATTTTTGTAAATTAATTATTTTAAACCAAAAATCTATGTGACTACCACACATTTAATTTGAAAATATTTAATTATAGAATGACAAGTCAGTAAGAAGTTCATTATAGCAAAGTGAGAAAATTTTTATTGGCTAACAAGAATAGCTTTTTTCAACATTGGGAAAGATTTTTTTTTTTTAAATTTTAATAACAATAAATTTTATTATTAATTTTAAGATATATTTGCATTTTTTAATGATATCTAAACAATTATTTTCTATTTTAAAAATGGAGTTTAAATAAGAAATATTTTGTTCTACTACTATGTAAACATAACAAATGACATTAAATTAAATCTTCAAACCCTTTTTACTTGGGGGAAGCTTGTAAAAAAATTCTAAGTGTTAATTCATTACACTAGAAACTATTCACTTAATGGATACTATTTTTGTTTTGTAATTTTTACTATACCACTCTCATGCAAGACAGATGTTGCTTTCTATCCAAAATTTTAACACCTTGTGGAGAGATGTAATCATAAACATATGGCAAAAGACTGAAAACAATATATAATCTCCAAGATTTACATTTTTGCTGAACCAAAACTCATCAGTTGGGCCAGATTACCATCTCTTACACATATACTTATCATTATCCAGTATATATAGAGAGCCAGCTATTACAGTCTAATTGACATGTCAAATATACTGTTCTCACACCATATTCTTGAGGGAAATATAAGAGTCCTTCATTAGTCTAGAGATTATCTAACACTCTCTAGTAAGGTAAGAACTGCTTTATATTCACATTTAATATATTGTGGAGGGATATAATAATAACATATGAAAGCAAATGTATGATTCTCAAGATGTACATTTCATGCTCAACCAGCATTCATAAGTTGGCACAGATTACAATGTCCTACACATACCTTTATCATTGTTCAATATGTATAGATAGCTGATTAATACAGTTTAATTCATAAGTATCAAACATACTCCCTAACAATATTAAAACAAAGCATTTAATTGAGATAGATTAATATTTTTATTAGTCATTCAATAGACTGGTGATTGTCCACTTAATGATTAATATTTATGTAATGTGATTTTGACTACATCATTATTATCTCTCACAACTTAGGCACAAACCACTTAATGGAAGTATATTAATTATTTTATTAGTTATTCATTATACTTGAGTCTATCCAGTTAATAAATAATAATTCTGTAGGGCAAGGGATTGTGTTCTGAGCCAACTGATGATTGCTGATTAAGTGTAAAATGTGCATTTTGGGGATCATACATATTTTTCATTTGTCATTAGTCAGGAGTTTATGATTAAACCTCTCCAGGAGGTATCAAAAGTGATAGAAAGCAGTTCTTACTTTGTGTGAGAGTAGTAAGTGATAATTTACACTACAGAAATATTATTTATTAAATGGATAATCTCTAGTCTAATGAATGACTAATAAAATTATTAATATACTTCTATTAAGTGGTTTGCATCAAAGTTGTGAAACTAGTGAGTTTGATATATATTAATTAAACTGTAGCAATTGAATATCTATATATGTTGAACAAAGATAAAAGTATGTGTAACAGATTGCTATCTTGGACAATTGATGGATGCTAGTTCAGCATGATATGTGCCTCTTGGGATAATACACCATTTTCATATGTCTGTGATCATATGTTTATGATTACACCCCATTCACAAGGTATGTGACAGTTGTGTTGTGAAAATTACATTACAGAAATATTATTCTTACAGCTTTTATCTAGGGAAAATAATATGTTACATTAATATGTATAGTATTTATATTTTGTGAAAAGTGATATTAAAATATAATACTAATGTCTGAATATTTTTTTTATCATTTGATCCAATTACTATAATTTGTAATATTAAATAAAAATACATTTTTTCATTTTTAACCATTTCTTTGCTATTTGAATGAATATCTTACTTCTCTCTCATATTAAGGTAAGTTAAAAACCGTCGTTATTTTTCATTTATTTTCTAAAAAGTATACTATGCCTTCAAATTAATGGTGAATTAAATAGTGAAATATCAAGAAAATGGCACACACATTAAAAAAAATATTATAATTATAAAAAATATATGATGTAGCTCTTAAATGTTTGTCAGAATATATCCTTTAAAAGAGTGCAAACACTAACGGGATGATGATGGTCATCAACTGTCATCGAAAGTCATAATACTATGTTGGCAAGGAATTATTTCCTTTTTCATCAGTAACCTTAACATTCTTACCATATGTTATTGAAATGATCTGAACAGTTATATACACACACTCATGAGCATATACATTGCGCATATCTTTTATATCCTTAAGAAAAGAAATATCCTTATTGTAAAGATTTTAAAAAGAAATTCGCAAACATTAATAAAAAAGAGAGAGAGAGAAATAAAAGCAATTAAAAATTAAAAAATAAACTTGTGAAAATGTGTGTTGTAAAAGATAATGAAGTTTAAAGATTTATTAAAAAAAATCATAATGTAAATTATTTTTAGGATAAAAGTATTAAATAATATAGAAATAAAAATGTTAATGATAACAATGGAGACAGCATTCTTTGGAATATGATAACTACTAGTAATGAAAGCAACATGGTATTGTATCGGAGTATTTTATATATTTATTCTTCGTTAATGCATTAACAATCATCAATTCACATTAACTTCGAATTGTTGCCTCTATCGAAAAATAATTAAATATCTTTTTATCATCTATTATTTGATGGTTAACGAGACTCGCTATGATCTATACATCTAAATAAAAAAAAGTAAATTTTTTTCGTGGTCCAAAAAAAAAATCACATTCGTTTGGCCAAGTCTTGAACTTCAGAAATGCAAACATAACAAAAAGGTGTGCTAACTAATATATTATTAGGGTCTTATAAGAAATATATATATATATATGTTAAAACGAAGATTTGCACGGGTTAAATATATAAAATACATATTTTGCGGGTTCATCCGTGTTAAAAACTTTTAATATCAATATACTGACGTTTCGACTTGGTCACACAAGCCATCCACAGAGTTGGATGGCTTGTGTGACCAAGTCGAAACGTCAGTATATTGATATTAAAAGTTTTTAACACGGATGAACCCGCAAAATATGTATTTTATATATATGAAATATTAACATTTCAGTTGACTAGATTAAATATTTCCAAACAATGCAATTTACCAGTCAATATTACTAATTAATTAAACATTATCTTTAAGTTCTTATTTTACGTATAATGATCAATATTATAAACAGACGTTTCGTGTTCTGACGATATCACCAATCTCAGGAATAATAGCTTATTTATTTGTAATATATAAAAATTCGGACTTTAGAGTCAGCACCTTTAAAATCTCTTATTTGTCTCAGAAACAATAGATGATGCATTTATTACCTGATAACATGGTAAAAAATTCAACGTACATGATCTTTTCCCACATATAAACTACATATATTCTAATATTAAATTTACAATGGAAATAGAAACTGATGGGAAGCTTCATTTTATTGATGCACTTCACACAAGGAAAAAAATAATCTTTTATCTTTTTTAATGTTCGGAAAACCTATACATAGTGACAGGTATTTATAATTTTAATTACATTATCATATAAATTATAAATTTATATAAATTTATCATTTTAAATCACATTAGCAATGTTTTATCAGATAATGGCTATAATAATAAAACAATATGCCAGACCGAACACTAATTCAAACCGCAAACAATCACAACAAAAGAATAAAAAAAAACTGTTAAGAGTTGTTCTTATATAAAAGGAATAACAGACAATATTGGCCATCTTCTAAGACATTATAATATAAAGAAAACATATACCACTTATTACAAAATTAATAGCCTTATAATCAAAATTAAATAATCAATTCCTGTTGGAGCACATGGGATTTATGGAAGTCTATGTAACTTTTGTAAACCTTCCTATATAATTATGAATAATCATTGTGTCAATGATAGAAGATGAACATATTAATGCAATTAAAATACTTATCATCATCAGCTCTATATTTTCATGCTATAGATAAAAGTCATAGGATTGATTTTTCTAATATGAGAATACTATCCAAATATGACACTCTCACACTGTCAGATCAGATAAACCACTGAGATCTTTAAAAGACCAGATTGTGTCAACAAATGTGATAATACATGCAAATTACCCTATATTTGAAATTTTTTTTTTAAAAAATCATTAATCTAAATACTTCTTTTATACTTATTATGTCTATTTTCTATTAATAGAATGTTTATAATTGTTTTATAACAGTGTTTACAGCGCCTCTACAATTATTTTATAAAATTTGTTACCGAGTTGATGACCATTGAAATGCTGGTTTATATATTTATATTTAATAAATTATACACAGATGTAAGTAGATAAAATTTCATTTATACCTGTAGCTGTGCAAATGTTTGTTATTTATATATTTTTTAATAATAAGTTTACTAATGCTCAAGGTTAAATAGGTTTATAAGTAATCAGAAAAAACAGTCAACACTTAGACAATCCCAATATCAATAACAATCAATAATTTCAAACTGTCATCAAGGCAATCTTCTTTTAACAATAAACGTGAAATTCCACGTTTATTTATGGTCCAATATATTTATATCGACTCTAAAGATTGCAACATGATCACAGAGATTGAAATTATGGATACAAAAAATTAAATATATCTCTTTAAGTAGACAAATATAACCTGTTCTGAATGCAGATTAATAAATAGTCAAATATAACATTACAAGCAGCAATTATAATTTTCAAATTGCACTCACTGTATTACTTAAATAGTAAGTTAAATAGTAAGTAAAATTGTTGTTTGTTATTGATATTGGGATTGTGTATGTGCGGATTGATTTTTAATGATTACTTATAAACCCATTTAGCCTTGAGGATTATTACACTTATTACTTAAGTAATACTTTTCATGCAGTTTTAAAATTATAATTGCAGATTGTAATGTTATATTTGACTATTTATTAGACTGCATCCAGAACACGTTAATTTACCTGTTTAAGGAGGTTTATTTAATTTTTTTGCATCAATAATTTCAATATCTATGGTGAAGTTGCAATCTTTAGTGCCCACATAAATATATTGGACAATAAATAAAGGTAGGATTTCACCTTTATGGTTAAAATGAGGCCACCTTGACAACAGGTTGAGATGGTTGATTGTTATTGATATTGAGATTTTCTAAACATTAAGTGGTTTTTAATGATTATGTATAAACCTATTTAGCCTTGAACATTATTACACTTGTTAATTAAGTAATACTTTGGGTACATATTGCAAATTATAATTGCAGTTTGTAATTTTATATTTAACTATTTATTAGTCTGCATTCAGAACAGGTTATATTTACTTGTTTAAGAAGGGATTTTTAAACTTCTTTGTATCAATAATTTTAATCTCTGTGGTCATGTTGCAATCTTTAGAGTTATATAAATTTATAGGACCATGAATAAAAGTGAGATTCAACCTTTATTGTAAAAAGGTTGTCTTGACAATAGTTTGAAATTGTTGATTGTTATTAATATTGAGATTGGGATTGTCTTAGTGATGACTGGTTTTAATGATATATATATATATATATATATATATATTGTAACCATATATTTTAGTATAAAATATAATAATTGATGTAACTGGTATAAAAATTTCTCTGTCTTCTTTTGGTAATTTGATTGGCTTGATTTGCACTTTGAACAGATTACTCTCTTATATTCAAAATAATTTATTAGAGAGAATGGGTAATATTTTGCCTTACTTGTTGTCTATATTATTTTAATAAATTTAAATTGCTTCTTTCCATATACTAATTCATATCAAAATGTTTAACTTTTTAAAAATTTTGACAACACATTAAATTTGGTAAAATATTATTAAAAATAATAATAACATTTTATTTGTTTAAAATGGTCTTAAAAATTATTTCCATTGAATTAAAAAAAACCATTTGTTCAACTAAATTTAATTATTAAAAATAAATACAGTAATTACGTATGCATTTCAATGTAAAAAAGAAAGGAGCGCGAATTTAAAAAAAAGATCGTCTGATAGTGTTGCTTTTGGGGGGAGAAAGAAAAGAAAATGGTAAAAGGCAAATGGTGTAAATATGATAAGCTTATTTTAAAATAGTTAACAAGTAAACAGATTACCACAAAGTTTTCTATAAACGTAAAAATAACATAGTGGTATTTAATAATAAGATGAATTGCTAAATTTAAAAGTCTGTTCAAGTCGGCTAGCCAGGTGGATCAAATCGCTAATAATAATTTTCCAATATTACATTTGAAATATGTCGGAGCTTTCCAGTTTAAAAGCAGAATTAATTGCAAGATTTTGGTATGTTTTAAAATATTTATTATTCTACAATTTGGAAAAATTAAATAAGTATTTTAATTACAGAAGTTTTATAAATATGAAAATTTGCTTTTTAAAAAAGAAGAAGTTTAAATTAAAGTAAAATGTTAAAGTTATTAACATAGTTTAATATTTCCATTTATAATTTTAATAAAAAATATAGTATTGATTGATATTTAACTTTGCAATGCCAGTAATATATTTGCTAGTTAATTTGTTTACCATTTGGATAAAACAAACAGTCTTCAAATAATTAATCAAAGCTATTTTCTAATTTTATCGTCAGTTTGGAATGATTAAATTAATTGCTATAATTAGTATTCCTAGATTTAAGTGTGGATAAATAAATATTAGCATGGATGTGATAAACTTGGAACAGTTTTAATAGAGAAATGTAGAAATTAATAACTTATGAAAAAACATTTTCATTTAAACTCTGCGTGTCATGTTTTGGAATTGTTTCATGTTTATGGAGCCACGTAAAATCGTTAATCTAATAGTGCTTATAATAACTAATACAAATGGATAAAATTACATGTATGGAATTCAACTATAATTGTAGCTATTACTTCGTATATTTATTGTTCGACACATCGTACATGGATTTCACGGATCATATTTGTAGTTATAAAATGCTATACAATTTAATTTGTGATACACACACCTGCTAGAATTCATGTATTGAACTATAAAATGCTATACATTTAATTTATATCACACACACACCTGTTAGATTTTATGTATTTGATGAATAATGCATTACTTTAATTTTATCGTTATATGAACTTGCATGTGAAGTTCATAAGTTATATTTTATTAAGTTTAAATTAATAGGGGTTGAATAAAATACTTATTCAAGAGAATAGTGCTTGCGAAAAAGCTTGAAAAGTACTAAATGAATTTATGAGATGTATCAATTTTTCATGAGGTATTTTGTGAGTCTTTCCAGATTTCTATTCCTATACTAATATTACTTATATTATATTACATATGTTTTATTTTAAGCAAGATAAGTTAGTACATTAGTTGTCCTGATTAGTGTAACATTTTATTATGCAAGAACCCACATTTGCTAAAATGTTAGTGTTTTCTGAATGGTCAGAATAACTGAGGAGGATGATTTTGCACTTTAATGTGAAGTAAATAGTAATGTTGTTTTATAATGTTAAAAGGCATTAATCTGTGCCGGTGGTTAATCTGCAGATTACTTAATTGCCATTTTTTTGTATTTTACACTCATTCCTGCGCTGGTGGTTAATCCACGGAATTGTGTAATTATACTTATTACTTTATGATGGTGTATAAATCCACAAAGCGTTTAGTGTTATTTAATTCCTATGTGTAGATGAATGCATCCACAGGAATATGGTTTTACTTCATAGATATAAGTTGGGCAAAGTATTTTAGTTATTCTGCTAAATCATCTTCTTCCATTTGTAAGTATAATTTATAAGTTAGATCATTAAATTGTAGCAGGACATTCTATTCAAGTTACCTCATAATAATTAACTGTTGGTTGATTATTATTTACCTGAATGTAAGTTTAAATTTTCACTTTATTTAATGATTGCATTATAGCTAAATCCTACAGATATAATATTATTTATTATATTATTATAAATTTACGGTATAGATTTATTGAATCTGGAAATGACATTAGATGTTTCATGAGTTGATGTTGAATTTAGTATAATTTCCTCAATACATTCATTATATCAAATTGAAATATAAGGTATGATTAGGTTTTTAAAAACCGTACCTATGATATGTTATTGAAGAAAGTCGATGGAATTATAATTTATTTGTTTTATTTGTTTATTTATGTCTTTAATTATAACATTAGAATTAATTACTTATTATTCATAAATTTGTAAATAAACGTTGATTTATAATTAAACTTACTGTGCCGTTGCTATTTGTCATTCGTAAAATCAGAAATCATAAACCTTGGATAGAGCATACATTGAAGTACATACTATCGTCAACATGATATAAGAGTTTAGTGATATTTTGAGAAAACATTTGGATGCTTTTCGTCTTTGGTAGTTTATGATGTGTAAGGTACAATAAAATCCCATTTACCTTTTCCATCATTTTAGCTTTGCGTAGTTGATTCTAGTATACAATATAAATTGATTATTAAACCTGTAAACAGATTTACCAGATAATGACATGATTGAATATATTTACTTAACGTTTTTAAATTGTCATTTGTCAGTATAATAAGAGTCTCAGTGATATAGTAAACTATAAAAAAAGAACCCAAGTATTTATGTTTATTTATTGCAAAGCTTTACCTGGACTAGCATTTGTATTAAAAATCATATAGATGGTTTAAAATTTCATAATCTTATGTAGTTCCACAAATTATGCCATCTTGTACATGGTCGGCCAACGGGTCTCATACAATGAAAATCGCAAATTAAGGTTTGAAAGATAATAACATTACATACTTATAATTTGTTTAATGTATTTTATCATACTACTATGATAGGTCTTTGCGGTACACCCTGGCTGCGATCAAATTAAATCATAAAAAGTTTATGTTATATCATTAGTTTGGTCTGTGGTAAGTTGTTCCAGATGTTGGTTGTGGTCTTTGGTGCATAATATAGATGGCATGATATGCTTTTGGTTACAGCTCTTAATAGCTGACAATGTGCAGCGGGAATTGATCAGTGATCGAGGTTACAATTCTTAGCGCACTTATGTTTTGGTGATATTATGTAGTTGGGACAACAATCGAACGGTTACAATATATATATAAACTTCAAAGTATCTTTGTTTATATCAATGTATCTTTCACTTTACCTTTATCATATCACCACAATGACCAGTAAACACTTAGACAATCCCAATATGGATAACAATCAACAATCTCAAACGGTTGTCAAGGCAATCTCTTTTTAACAATAAAGGTGGAATCCCACCTTTATTTATGGTCACATATATTTATATAAACCCTAAAAATTGCAACTTGACTACAAAGATTGAAATTATTAATACAAAGAAGTTTAAATAAACTTCTTTAAATAGGTAAATATAACCTGTTTTGAATGCAGATGAATAAATAGTCAATTATAACATAAAAAATTGCAATTATAATTTTCAAATTGTAGCCAAAGTATTACTTAAATAATAAATTTATCATCTCTAAATAGTTGATGTTTCAACACAATAATAAGTACTTTCCTCAAAAATCTGAGGAAAGTACTTGTTATTGTATTAAAAGATCACTTATTTAGCCATTATATTTTTATTATATGGAAGCTCCTGGAAATAATACTATGAACTCATGATTTATCCATGAGAATATTAGAATTAATATTACTAATCTTTCTGGGAAAGATTTGTTTACAGAATTGAGGTATTTTAAAAGAAATGAAAGAAGCTATGAGAAAAGTACTTGTTATTGTACTGAGATATCTGGTATTTAGCTATTATATTTTTGTTATACAAAAGCTCTGGGAAATAATACAATGAATTCATCATTTATCCATGAAAATATTTAGAATTAATATACATATAAACATTCCACATGATAACCACAAAGCTAATTTACAGCAAAAATATTTAATTTGTTGTTCAAACAACCTGTATAAGAAAATCTTGTTTTAGTGCATTTTGAAAATTATTGGAGACAGTAAAGTGGCACTTTTTTTCCAAAATGAACTTGTGAAGAGGTTTTTATGCTAATGTGAGATAATTAAGATTGTTTTATTTTATTTTACTTTTAACAAAAGCATTACACTTGTTAACATATGCATAGCCTAGAAAATAAATATTATTTCATTGTTTAATGACTAATATATTATTTCAATACAAAAAAGCTTTTACTTAGTAGTAAAGGTTTTTTTTATTACTCTTTTATTATATTTATTAATTTCACGATTTTCATGAATTTATATCTGAAAACATTGAAATATAAACTGTATTCTTTATGTACTAATCTATGTAAAATTTTATCTACAATATAACCAGGCAACAGTCAGTTAATTAAAACAGATAATAAAAAGGAAAACAACAAGACTCTTAAAAACGTTTTCTTTTTGCATTAAACTGCTTAGGCCAACGCTTTCATGTGCAATGTAAAATAAAATGATTTAATCCATACTGATAGTCGGGATTTCCAAAAAAATATCTAAAGCCATTGCAATAACATATATTAGATAACTTTTACTATTCTTCTTTGAATCACAAAACCTGTCAATCTTTTTATTTACACTTATGTAATGATAAAGACAACAAACAAAACCAGCATTAGAAATTCAAGATTCCTTATTAGAAATTGAACAAAATTGATGCAGATAGAATTATTTATAAGTAAAACCAAAAACAAAATTCATAGAAAGAAAAAATAAACTCTTAATAGATTTTTTTTTTCAAATAATGAACATAAAAAAACAAACTTACCAAATAAAAAAGAATGAGGCTGGATTCAACTTCGTATTTTGAAATTGTAGAAAAAACACTGCATACAAGACACAAAAATACCATTAGAAATCTGAAATTAAAAAGATAGCAATAAATAAAAAAATCAATTCTATAAAACATACCTTAAAATAAAAAAATAATATCAGATAAACATGTTTTAAAATAAATATTATATATTGGTTACTCTTAGAGCCACAATGAAAGATAAAATAAATGCATTTTGTACTTATCATGTCTTTTCTATTTTTTTTTTTGGGGGGGGAGGTATAATGTTTAATGTTTTAAATTAGGTTTCAAATATCAAGGTAAGAATTTACTGTAACTAATGTAGTGATAGGATTGATCAGTATTAGCAATTGTTTGTTACCAAACAATACATTTTTAAAATAATTTTATTTTACATTTTATATTTACAGCTGCTTTATCTATTTACCATAGTTTCACTGAAATTATGTGTGGAATATGGAAATTTTTAGATGCTGAGAATTTTTTGGCATGCTTAGAATTTTACAGATAAACAACCTATATTTCACTAATCTCAACTATTCCGTTATTGTCAGTAAATTGAAATAAAATAATTGTTATATATATATATAACACTGTGGATGACTTGTGTGACCAAGTCGAAATGTCAATATATTAATATTAAAAGTTTTTAACACGGATGAACCCGCAAAATATGTATTATATATATATAATATTTAAATATGTGTATATTTTCTATAATAAACATAATGTAAATAAAAAAGGACTTGATCTCAGCCTTTCAATCTTCCATCAGCTTTTCAATCCATTTTATACAACTGAAGCACATTGGCCAAATACATGAGAAAAATATAAATGTTTTCCAATATATGTATTTCTTGCTAACCAGCACTCATCAGGTGGTCAGACCACCATCTCTCACACATATATGTATATATGTATGGTGAATGATGATTTGGATCAACTGATGAATGGTGGTTCAGTGTGAAATACATATGTGTGGGAGATGGGGATCTGGAAAAATTATGAGTGCAGATTCAGCACAAAATACATATACTGGAAATCATTACTCTTTTTTACATGTATGTGGTCATGTGTATCAGTTGCATAAATGGATTGAATATCTGAGGGAAGTTTGAAAGTCTGAGTTTAAATCCTTTATATATTTATATAATACATATGTTACACAATAAATGAATAAAATAATCTCTGATGTATTTCTATATATTACAATAATAAATATTAATGTTTATATACTATCTATGATAGATGTATAATCAAAGGGTTATGTGTATATATGTGTATCATGCATACCAATATATATATATATGTATCATTCATACCAATATATATATATATATATATATATATATATATATATATATATATTCACTGGATGAAGCTTTACCAATAGTTCCTAACAAGGTATTGTTTACATAAACGCTGAGGGAGATAGAATTAAATATCTCTTTCATTGTCTCCAACCTTTAGACCATGGTTTTGAGCTAATTGGCTCACCTCAGTAAAGGGTAGGAAGACTAAAAACTATATCTAAATACTAACACTATAATCAGCATTTGTGAAACATGTTTTTATCAGTTTGAAAGCATAAATTTTTCAGATACATAAATATCTTCAAATCCAGCTAAACAAACTAGACAGCTTATACAAAAGCTTGTTAGGAGCTATTGGTAAAGCTCAATCTAGTGATCATAAAATGCAAGCTAAGAGCAAGTTATGAAATTTATAACTTGTTTTGTTTATCATGAATGTATCCTCAAAGATTTTTGCAATGATATATATTGCAGAGGCTTTTACTATATGGTGAAACTGAACTGATTTTAAACCTATATAGCTGTCTAGTTTGTTTAGCTGGATTTGCAGATATTTACATATCTGAAAAATTCATGCTTTCAAACTGATAGAAACATGTTTCATAAATGCTGATTCTAGAGTTAGTATTTAGATCTAGTTTCTAGTCTTTCTACCCTTTATTGAGGTGAGCCAAACCATGGTCTAAATGTTGGAGACAATGAAAGTGATATTGAATTCTATCTCTCTCAGTGTTTATGTAAACAAAAGCTTGTTAGGAGCAATTGGTAAAGCTCCATCTAGTGTTCATAAAATGCAAGGTAAGAGCAAGTTACAAAATTTATAACTTGTTTTGTTTACATATATATATATATATATATATAAGTTAATTATGCTCAATTGTTAAATTATTTAATGTTTTTTTATATATCATTACATATGTATAAGTATAGTATGTCATATAGTTAGATGAGTAACATTATTTAGTATATGTATAAAGGTGAATAATTAATACATATAGCCTGATATATATTCCCTTTGTTTTTTATACATCCAGCTATGTTTAATTTAAAGTTTACATATTAAATCTTATTTAATTAATACAATCAAGGTATGAAAAGAAAGATGCTGTCTCCAGCCTTGTATAATTGATTGTGACTTTAATAACGCTTAAGTATCATATTCCATCTTATTGACAAATTAATGTTATTCTAAATCATCAACAGTGTTGACAAAGATATGCTTATGAAACTTCAGAGCTTTCATGAATTGGTGGATCCATTCTATTCTTGATTCTTTATATTTAACATTTAAAATATTTTTAATGCATAGTGTGAGAAAGGATGATTTACTCTTTTTGTTTACATATACATTGAGCTATGTTTAATTTAAAGTTTATATATATATGTGTGTGTGTGTGTGAAAATAACAAACAATATTCATATGTTAATAAATATTTATAAAAAAAATGGCAGTCAATTATTCTTTAGGTATTGGTGTATTTACATGAACATTCATTCGTGTTGTTGGAAATTGAGTGTGATATTTACATATCCACCAAATTTATAATACACATTAAATCATTTCAAAATTATTTTTATATATTATGAAATAAAGAATTTATCTTATTTTTAATGACAGTAATATTTACATTAAGTTATATAAACTTAAATAATGTTAATATGCAAGTCATTAACAGTAGGAAAAAAATTTGTCCTGTAATACACAGATTTTGATATCAAAATGATTAAAGCTATATTTAAAATGTGGCTGATATATAAATATCAAACTCAATTTCCAAGAATATCTTATATAAAGCAATCCTTATTAACTATGCTTAAATCATGATGTGATATGATTTGTCAATTGAAATATCAGGCACATAATAAAATCAAGTCCTGGTTTAATCAATATCAATAAGGGTTGGTTTATATAAGAATATGTTCTAAGCATAGCTTTTAAGAGTCATTGATGAGTAAGTGGATACATATATAATATTAACCTGATAACATACATGTGAAGAATATTTTTTCCACCATATATATATATATGTGTGTGTGTTTGTGTGTGTGTATGTGTAATCATGGTCAATATTAACTTACTTTATGCCATCTATAGAAACTTTATGGTCAAATTTTAAGTGACAACATTATTGGATGCATTTTTTGAGATTAATTGATATCATTAGCAGCCTAAAAACCTATTGTTTACTCTATCAAGCAAAGAAAGTCAATTTCTATTTGAGATTTGTAACAACATTCAATTTGACATTATAATTTGAATGTAATATAACATCCTTTATGATAGCTCATTATTATGAGACAAGATACAGCTTTTATCAAAATCACTTTTTATATTTAATTTTCTTTTAAATCACTATTTTAAATGTTCTATATCCCATTATAACAGCCAAAGCTTAAATAAACCATAGAATATTACAATTAGTTGTGAAGGCAATTTTCATAGCAACTGCTTAAAATTGCTTTTACAACAGATTATAGATTCTACAATTAATTTAACTTTGGCTGTCATATTTTATTTACATTTAAAACTATCTTAGTAATTTATGATTTAGGAATCAATTGCATAACAACAAGTTGTAGATTCTATTGTTTGTTTAAGATTTGGCTATTATTATGTACTCTACATTTATAAATGGCCTATTTATTGCTAATTTATATATATATATATATATATATATATATATATATATATATATATATATATATATATATATATATATATATATATATATATATATATAACAAATAGAAATGAGGAAATAATAGTCATACAAGTAAAAATAACCTTTAATATTTGATGTTAACAAGAAATTATCAATTACTACTAACTGACAATCCTTGAGGTCAAAGCAGTTTTTTTCATTAAACCTACAATATAACTTTTGTTTGAGGTTTTTGTTAAAGTAAAAGGGGATCTTTTTACTTCAAACCCAAGTTCTTCTATGGATTTAAACTTATAAAGTTATTTTTTATATATTTAATACAATATAAATATGTATATGTACTCACATACTCAATGTAGAATAATTCATATTCTTTTAAGCAATTATTTTTGATGGGAAAAAATGAATTAATGTCTGCTGGGTAAATATTTATGTAATAAGCAATCTAGGAAGAAAATTTACTCGCATTAAAAATAAAATTGTAAACCTTATGTGGAGGATGCAAAATAAGTTAACAATATTCAAAATTATTATATATTTGTGTCATATTTAATTAGGTAATTATATATGAAATATAAAACACATAATCTATATGCAATAAATAAAAATTGAAATCATCCAGAATAAATTATAAATTAATTTCCAATTGAATAGCATGATATGAAATTATAATAATACTAAAAAGTATTTGTAAAATGTTCAATGGATTTTATCAGAAGAGAAAAATACATATACTTAACCATAATTAGAAGAAATAAACAACTAAAATATGTTGATTGGACTATTTATAAGGATGAAAACATAATAGATGAAGTTACTCATAAAATTAAACTTGGATAGTGCTTTGGATAGGAATAACTCAGAATTAAAAGTAAATATGTCTGTGTTTAAGAAAAAAGGTTTTTATTGTATATATAAACCCAGTTTTTAATTATAAATCTGAGACATAGACATTTAATAGATGTACAGACTACTCAATGAAATATGAAGATAGACATTAGGAGTAACAAAAAGAGATTGAAAATGATGCACACAAATGAAACAATCAGATATCACTAAACATTGAAAAAATTATAAAGCTGAAATAAAGCTGGACTATAAATTTTGCTAGCAAAGATGATAATATGTGAATAGACAAAGTTTTGAAAATGGATGACAAGAGATTTAAAAGACCTGGTAAAGGCTAGATGGCTAAATAAAATAAAGTTTATTGGGGTGCTGTAAAGAGAGTATAATTTGGACAATCTGGATTATATTTTGAGAGACTTTTATTTTGCAAATGAGTAATAGTGGTTACAATGATGATATTGTTGAAAATGTAATATTTTTTCAACAATTTTTAATTTAATTATTATTATTATTATTATTATTATTATTATTATTATTATTATTATTATTATTATTATTATTATTATTATTATTATTATTATTATTATTATTATTATTATTATTATTATTATTATTATTATTATTATTATTATTATTATTATTATTATTATTATTATTATTATTATTCAGGTCTAAATAACAAATGCACCTTAAATAATCTTCATCTTCATAGATACAATTAAACTCATTTATTGAATTTAATTTATCTATAATACATTTATTATATTTCAGATACACTTATGATAAAATAAAAACCACAATTTTTCAATATAATTTAACAGCATAACACATTGATTCTATTTAACGTTTCTTCTTTGTAATATATCAACATATTAATGTGAATAATTTCTGATAATGTTCAATCCTTAGGCTATCCTCTATCCATTTTGCAAATCACTGAATTACATTTAAAGATGACATTACAATGAGATTTTAAATATATTCTGGGAAATTCTATCAATTTGTCATATTGTAATTACATTTTAATTTATATTAATCAATTGGCATTTTATAAGTATTTATTATAATTATTTCAATATATATGTATAATTGAAAGGAAATCAAGTCATTTAACTTGTATTACAAATGTTATGTAATGAGTATGCCAATAGCTCTTAACAAGCTTTTCAGAATATCCTTATTCTCAGACCAGTTTTGGCTTTCATGAGTGAGGTGCTAGGATATTTAAGCATTAGATTTAAAATATCAGATCAAGCCCAGTACTTTATCTAATGGTTACACATTTAGTAGAAAATCTGAAAAGCTTCCTCTATCAAAACTTTGTGAAATTAAGTTATATTGGTTATAATAATCAAATTGTCTTATATTTTAATGCAGTGATATAACATCAGACTGTGGAGTATAAGGTCTTGAATAGATTCCAGTTCTGGCATTTCATTTAATCTTCTTATGAACTCCTGAACAATAAAACATTCAATTATTTTTCTGTCAAATTCAGGATTATAAACTATTACAAGTCTCAAATGATTAATTTTAAGGAAACTCCTTTCATCAGCTCTGTCCACCCCTTAAACATTACTAACTACAAATAAGAATAGACTTGAATTTTATTTAAATTATTTCCATTCTTCGAAAATATAATATTAATAAATATTAAGCTTAGTCCATTGATGATTACGGATGTTTGAACATGGCATAGATAATTAAAAGACGTGTCTGAAACCAATTCTATGAGCCACATATTTTCCGAATTAAATTAAATTACAATTCAATAAAATTTATTATTTTATTTTCAGAATAAATTGATAAATGATTTCATTTATAGTATATATATATATCATTATTATACTTATTAGATAAATCAAAGAAGGATGTGTAAGTGTAAACATAATTTTCTAACTAATTAATGTATACTTCGTAATGTATGATGGCTAAATTCTTTCTCTAGACAAATGAAGTAAATAGATAATAGAATGATATGAGCAAGCAATAACAGTTATTGTTTGTGGTAGTTTGACATTGGGTATTACATTTTAATTCCCGTCACAGCATGTATATATATATATGAAGAGAGAGAGATGAGAAAGAGATATAATAAAATTAGATTCTTTATTATGATATCATCATTTATAATTAACGATTTATTAACATACACACATTTTTTTGTCCATTAATTATTATACTCTAAAAGTAATTTTTTCACAATATACGAAATGAACATTTAATTAATTTTTCTTCAATTCATATTAATTGAGTAATATTTGAAGATTTTCTCTTTTTAATGATGGCAAATTGACAAGTTAAATCATATATGTGATTTAATGACATTTTCTTTCTTTTTTTCGTCTATTTATATTTTTAACTCTTTAAGGATAATGTAGTGGTTTTTTTTTGGAATTATGTGTAGTTGTTTTTTTTTTAAATGAAATAAAATCTCGATGTAAAAGAAGAGCTATAAACAGATCAATGAAGCAAATACTAATTAAAAACGAGAAAAATTAACTTTTTTTTTTTTTTTACTTTTTGTTAATCCTTTATTTGCTATATATCTCACTTTTAAAAATTAATTTATATAAAAGTCACTCAAATAAATTATATTTAAAATAGGTTAACCGGAACCAGATCCCCCCCCCCCCGCCCGTAGACTATGGATAAACAACATTTTTATGGCAACAAATGAAACAAAAATAGAGTAAATCTATCTATTTTTTCACCTTTAGATCTTTATAATTTTTCATTGGCTGACAACTCTGAAAATATAGTTAGAAAATTACATATTAGTTCGATTTCAATATGGTATTAATCATTTTGAAATTACATTTGGTAATTAACAAATAATAACTGTTAATAGTCCTTTGCAACGAAAAGAATTCGACAAAACTTGTGCACACAAACTGAAATATGTAAAATGTTTAATGAAGCTTGTGGTCAAAACAAAACTATTAAATACCAAAATAAATTATGTTAATGGGAGAAAATCAATGATATACTCTACTCATGGGTGATTAATTGTTTTAAAATGAGAATATCATTTTCACTTTCCCTCTAACTAAGCATATATTTATTAACTTTGATAATTAGATGTTTTTATATTTTTAATTTAATTGTTTACTGGCAAAATTTCATATAATAAATATAATTAACAATTATTCATAGGTAAATATACTAAATCAGAACACTAAAATGAGCTTTATTGAGCTCATTGTAAAATAGGTTATTGCGTATATATATAAAACTTAAAATAACATGAATTAAACTTAAGCCACATAAATTTTTTTGACTATCTTTCCAGTGGCAGCATTTGATGAAAAATAAATTATTCTATGCTGGAGATTGTTTCTGTTATAACTAATTTCATCAACAGTTTGGAAAATAATTCAGATTCAACCAAACATAACAATGGAATTTGTTTTTATAGCCGATTGCAATACTTTTTTTTTTTTAATACTGCTATATGATCATAGTTATAAACAACCATTGCAGCCTTTATAGAAAATCATTTCCTGAATTTTTTTGCCTTCGAAAATCACACAACTATTCAAGATATCTCCCCTTCCAGATCAGAAAAATCATTATTTTTAATATAACTACATAAATATTATTAATGGAATATTGAAATTTGGATTGATTGATATAAAAATATAGAGCTAGACTGCAATTGAATCAAACAACATGAATTCAAATTCTTCTATTTTCTGAACATTTTTACATCAGTCAACATAGTGACTGAAAAATATTTATAAAACATCAATTATTGTAGCACATATATCAATAAAAATGTTGAATAATAAAAATTTCATATCAAAATGTGTGTGTATGCATTGGAAATATACAGTATTAAAAATAGTGTATAAATTCAAAAAATGTACAAAAGTTTATGATAAAATTTTGTTTTTAAAACTAAAAACATAAAAAAAAAATATATCAGCTTCTAAGATTAGGATACTATTTTGAAAGTCTTTAGTTAAAAATGAATAGTTTTTTATGACATTTAAATTATGGATAATCTGCATAACTTTGTAATTGTTTACAATTCTATATGGCAGCTAAAATTAAATCATTTCCAATTCTACAGAAAGTTAATATTAAAAAAAACTACTCTAAAATATAAAATGGTATTTCCATGCATTGTTGCACCAACCACATGATATAACTTAATTTTGTAAATGAATATTGTTTACATAATTGTTTTTATGAAGAAGTTTACATTATATGCATGTTGCATAAGTTTGTCATTATTCACTATTTTGTATAGCGACTAAATTTAAAATATCACCAATCTTATGATAAAAGTTAAGTTTTCAAATAGCATAGTTATATCAGATATTTGATATAACATAATATGATACATCAATATTATTTATATAATATGTTTTATATAAAGAACTTTAGATTGTAGGCAGTATGAATATATAGTTATTTGTATTTTTATATGATAAAAACTTAAAACAAAGCAGCAGTAGCATAATGTTTGAGCATATTAATATAACTGCTTATTTGAATGCAAAAATGTCTTCTGAATATAGTTTTTTAAATGAAGAAGTTGAATTAAAAGCATAACAATTTATTCCATTATTTATTATCAATTATGTGCAAAATACAAAACAAAAACATTTTCCATTTTAATATTAAAGAATTATTTTCAAAATGTATGCAGGATAGAAAATTTTGAAGTGATCTCTTTAAAAATTGTTTTTAATTTACTGATAAATACTCATAAAGATTTTTACTTGAGGAAGCCATTGTTTGATGTTACCTTAAAATCATTCTTGTACTCAACTGTAGAGATACATCACTACAAAATTGCATGCTACCAAGTATTGATTTCTAATTTAAAAATTAATCTGACATCAGTATTTTTGAATAGGCAGCAAATATAAAGCATTTTATTTCTGTCTCCACATTTAATGAATGTCATTCTTTGTAAATAGTTTCCACACATTTGTAAGATTATTTCAAGAAAATGCTTTGAATAAAAAATTGATTTTTTTTACAGTGTATTAAATATTTATAAATATTTTTACATAATAATTGCATAATAATTATTAAAAGACAAAAGTATAAATGATTACACTTTTATTTTGCACATATATGTAAACAAACTATTATTAAATGTTGAAAAATCTGTAATTATGCAGAAGAAAATTAACCTCTAATCATGCTCTGTTTTTGTAACTATTAAAAATTTCTGCACACTCATCTATCAATAAATTTATACAATTTAATTGTTAATTAGAATATCAGGTATGCAATAGAGTCAAGCCCTGATATATGCATAGTCAGTAAGAGTTGGTGTATATATGAATACACTCTAAGCTTAAGTGATTCACTTAAATTTTTATAATACTTAATGATAGATATGAAGAAGTGCATAATTGGAGCCTTAATTTCTTTCAGTACATTCACACATATATGTTTTATTTTTAAAACTAGAAGTTAACACATTTTAATATAATTCAAATAAATAAAATCAAGGAATTAATGATAACCTTCTTTCATGAAACTGATTGCTACATTGTTATTACTATAGTAAGATTATTACAGATTTTCTAAAAAACTATGAGTCAATTTTAATAACTTTTAAGCAGAATTTTATAGATTAACTCATATTTATCCATTCATGTTTTAAAAAGAAATGTTAATCAGAGAAAATTTTATTGGTTTTCTGGAATTGCTCATTTGATTTTTGCTCAGTGTTAAATGACATAATTGTCCTTTGTTCTTATTATTTACTTAGTTCATTACTAATTTTTCATTATTTGCAAAGTTTAAATATGTTTTTCTAGAATGCTTTTCATTTATAATTAAATATTTCTACCAAATCAAGTCCAATTTATTAAAGTATAATGTGTAATAACAATTTTATACTAAAAGTAAATGTTGAATGTCTATAAAATGTGCCACCCAGGAGAATAATGTAAATGTTATTGTGATGAAATGTTAACTTAGAAATTCAGGTTGTTTGTTTGTATCAAATCGTATCACCAATTTTTCACATATTACTAAAAACCAGATGTTCTTCAAATTTTGTACACATGTTAAGTATTGAAGACATTGCAGTATGATAATAAAATATTTCAGGGTTGTCATGTCCAACAGTGTATGTTCTGCTATCAGTTTTAGCAAGTTGTCAGTGGTAAATATTAGATGGTGAAATAATTTTTATAAATATTACTATTTAAAAAATAATTTACTGTCAGTTAAAATAAAAAAAAGAAATGGATGAAATTTGAATTCCTCTTGATTGTCTAACTAAAATTTGCTTCTATTAAAATACTTTTTTCCTAAAAAGGAAAAATTCTGTAAGCAATTGCAAATACTATATATATGGCAATATTGTTTAAATTCTCAGATTTTAAATTTGAATATGAATAACTTTGATTATAAGAAGTCAGTTGAAAAATGTATGAAGAATAAAATGTTATAATATATAAAACCCAAAATTGTGGTTGAAAAAAAAGTTTTTTCAGTACATTACTGATCAAATTAAATAAAAGCATTTTTATAATATATATATATATATATATATATATATATTATTTTCATTACATTAATATTTGATAACAGTGCAAAAAAATCCCTTTTATTATGGAATTTTTTTATCACTTAGTAGTTCAAAAGATTAAGTCAATATAAGTAAGTAATGAATTGAAATACATTTCTTTATTTGAACATTTTTTAAAGCAATATAGGTATTAAAATATAAATTAAAATAAACTTTAAACATTGTTTTTTTTTTTTCAATCATTTTTATAGCATATAAAAAATAGTGCAACTTTGGTTACAGTATAACATTGTATTGAATTTTTGTCCAAAACCTATAATATATCACATGACCAGAAATTCATCCCTAATTGGAGCTTATATATTGTTATTCATTAGCATATTCTTATTTTAGTTACTCTTACACCATCCAGTATAAGACTTAGTAATAAATAAATGTCATATAGTGGCTGATAGTGGAAACATGCAAAAGATGCAAAAAATACATGTGTAAGTCTAAAAAAATCCAAAAATCTCCTCTTTGAAGGAAGCCACATGCTAAAATATCATTTGGGATATTTGGATAGAGTCCTGGACCAGCATCTGAAATCTGTTTGTTACTAAAATTTACATTGGCTGGAATAAAAGTCGGGAAAATAAGAGTTTGCATTCTCCCCCCCCCCCACTTACTAATGCATAATTTCTTCTAAAACAAATAAATATAATTAATACATTTAAATGTATTTATCTTATTTCATTATTGAAAAATTTTAAAAAAAATTATTTGCTAACACAACACTTAAATTATGCTAATTTATTATATTTAATTTCTAAACATCCATTTTAGTGACTTCGTGTCTTATCAACATTTTTATAACTCAATACTAAAGATTTTATTACTTTTTTCTGGGTAATAATAATATTCACATAAACGTTTTGGACAATTATATAGAAAAGGAGGTCCAGAACATTTATGTAAATATTAAATTTGTTTTATAAATATGCAATGAAGTTTGACCTTATGATTTCAAATTAATAATGCATCTGTATCTCCGAAATCTTCTCAACATGGAAAAATATTATTTATCTGGACAGTTAGGTTCACTTTCTTATTGTTTTTTCTTTTTTTAATATTATAAATAAATAAAATCATTAAAAGAATGATGCTTGGAAAACGTTAATTATTTATAAACAAAGTTCATGTTACACCAAAATTTGAAATCTAAGTCGTAGGAATTAATTTAAGACTTTTGATGTTTTATTAATAATACACTGCATTTATTTAAAAGAGATTTATTTTAATAATAATTCTAGTTCTCAATTAAAATATGAAAATAAAGTAAAAGAATAAAAATGCTTCCTCTAGTTATTTGAAATAAAATGTCAGGTTTAACTAATCATATGATTAAGCAGACATACATTTATTACAGCATTTCAATGAAAGGTTTATATATATAAACTATTTCAGATAATTGTTGAAAACAATTATAAATATTTTTACAAACATATACTATTAGCAAATATTTTTACGAATAAAAGATATGTATGAATTTCTAATTCTTTCATGTATATATTTGCTGTTATTAATATTAATGTTATATTCTCTGATTTGGTAGCAACATTTTGTATAGTCTCTATTGTCTAATTATTGACTGTTGTGATTCATTTAAAATATAGGTATAATGTTGATATTACCATTAAGTAAATGTGTACATGGACAATTATAAAATATATGTTATACACGCGCGCACACACACACACGCCAACTAAAACGTCTTATGGCATCTGTATCCATAACCAAACTTATGATTTTTTTAAAAAAGCTGAATTGTAGTCAATCCAGAAATTTTATCTAATGATCAGTAAATAAATAGATACAAAGCAATTTATATTTAAACATAATAACAAGAAAATATAATATAACTCTAAATACCAGCCATTTACCTGTTCTGATAAGCATAGTCTTTTTTTATTTTTTCTTTGTAGATGGATATTAAAGACTTTATCCAACACTAAAGTGAAACTCACACCTATACACATTGATACATGTGTGTTTGCATGCATGAGAAAATATTAATAATTTAACAGACTTTGTCAGTAAAATTTTAAAATAAATTGTAGCTATGATATAACAAGAAACTGTTATTCAAACAGGCAAAACTCTCCATACAGTATTGATACTCAGTGCAAGCCAGAGTAATTAATGAATGCCAGAAGACTGATGCATAAAATTCCCATCTAGTGCCTACTCATCCAATATCCCCAGATTAGTTTCTGGCTTGTGAGCTTCATCAGTGAGGAGCAAGCATAAGAAATGATGATAATGTGATGTTTATTTGTTTAAAACAAATCCTGCCTAATATAGTTGTGGCTATGATTATTAAAGAACCAAAGACACCAAAATGTATAGGTACTGAACTGAGTTCAGACCTATATGAGTATATAAGCTGATGAACTTGGATTGAAAATATTGTGTTTTCAATTTAAGACTCATAGTTTTGTAGTTAAATAGAGATAAAAGGTGGTTGCTGGAGAGTTGCATTAGATCCTAAAATCTAGATGCAATGCTCTCAAATCCAAGGATCATCACTGATGAAGGCCTGTGTGAATAAATAAGTCATCTTAATAAAATATAATCAATGATTATTTCTAATCATAATCACCTACAAACATTTCATCTAATTAATTGCTTGCTTTAAAGCAATTAGTCTTTATATCAACAGACATACATGGAATGTTTACTTCAATATATATATATATATATATATAATAAATTAAGTTTGATATCTATATTCGTTCCTCAATATATGTAATATACAAATCAATATATATATATCAAACTACAGTAAAATTTACATAAATTATATTATTTTTAGAAGTACTTTCGACTATACATTTTGTAGTCTTTATCAACTATATAACATTGAATAATCAAGACAAGACAACCTTTAACAATACCCATAGTTAAATTCAGATCTCCCACAATTCTGTTATTTTAACATTTGATGACTGGCGATTCATTAACATTTGATGATTTCTTGAAATCAACATAGCCTCTTTTATTTTACGTTTATTATGACAATGTTCAATTTGAATAATTTTCATATATTTATAATCAAATTTAAATACATATTGACAAGATTTATTATGATCAAATACAACAGATGCTGAGTGTTTATTTACATCTATTCCAGATTGTTTCTCTTTTTGAATTCTATTATATAAAAGCATATGCTCTTTTATTCTCTTCTCAAATGTACACTTAGATTCACCATGTATTGTAAGCCACATCCACATATTAATCTATATAGAATAGAATTTTGATTAAACTTTGAAATTTGAATTTTAGAGTTATTAAGTAATCTATTTATATTATTTGTTGAGAAAAAAGCAATATGACACAAACTATTATAAATTCTCCTAATAAACTTGTCCTGCTCATCTGATATAAATGGCATTGAAATCCATTTCATTTTGATATTATTTTTATTTTTAATTTTATTATATTGTTGATTCCTTTTAAATTTTTTAATAATATTAGTAATAACATTTTTATAATAACCAATTTTCAACAAGTCATTAACAATTAAATGTACATTTTTTATTTTATCACTAGAATATTTGCACAATTTTTCATTTTGAAATAAGAATTATTTCAATCCAAACAACTTATGACATATAGGTACATGTGATTCATATGGAATAAAACCTCTAGTTTTAATTGGTTTAATTAACATAAGATATATATATATATATTTTATTATATATTTTTTTTTTATTTTTTATATATATTTTGTCAAGTGTAAAACTTTGAAAATTGAATGTTTTGTTGAGAGTTTTGTTTTTTTGGTTTTTATATATATATATATATATATATATATATATATATATATATATATATATATATATATATATATATATATATATATATATATATATATATATATATATAAAGAAAAAAACCTTAAGATAAAACTAAAACTCTGCAACATAAATAAAACATTCAATTTTCAAAGTTTTAAAACACTTGGACTGGCAATAATTTATGTAAAATTACTTAAATACACCATAATTATAGGACAATAATATTACAATGAAATGGTATTTTAGACTTATATTTGTGGGTTATCCCTTATGATTTCAGCATAAGTACATCTGGACACATTAACTTATTTCTAAATGATCATTACATCACATATTTCTAATTCAAATTCTACTGACATTGAACAGCACCACAGATTAATTTTTGCAGGCTTCATTTAATATTGTTGTTATAATATTTTTGCATTTTAACCATAACTATATGTATTTGGGGACAGTCACTAATAATTCTTATAATATCTATCATGATGCAAAATTAATAAATGTTTTATTTAAAATGTATAAAAGATTTTGCTTCCAACAGTTAGACCATGGATATAATGAATGAGTATGCAGATCACCATTTTACAGTTTCATTAAATAATTCTTTCAGTAATAAATCAATATTATGTTTTCCTATTTTCAATAATATTATTGATTTCATTTATAAAATATTGGCATTGTATCCAAAGTATATGCATATGAGCTTGTTTTAAATCTTGATGAACACTTTACAGGTCTTTAGTGAAATAGCAATGAATCTTTCAAACATGATGGGAGCCATATTTGTTATTTAAACTTCCAATAATATTTTACAGTCTTTAAATGCAGATATCAGCTTTGTTTTTTAATAATCCAGCTATGTAATTCCTTAATTAATAATTTCGTGATTACATACATTGCATTATTTTTTGTAGGAAAATATTGGTTAATCATGTGAATTTCTTTTTGGAAATGTTAATAGAAGCATATATATGAATACAAACTAAAAAGACCCCCCCCTTTTTTTTTTTAATGACAAAGTTTTCTTATGGTTGCTAACCAACACACTTGAGGTCTATGTTTTCATAGACTTCGTTGCGTGGTTATTATTATAATAAATAATCTTTTTTAAAAAAATAGTCATTTAAAAAAAAAAAAAAAACTTATCTCATACATACATATATATTTATACTTGTGAAAACACAACATACCAATTATTTCTTGAGATGTGTGAATAAGCGGTGTTATTTAAAAGTATTGCGTTTTAACAATTCGAGATGTTTTGATTTCTTTTATCGGTATTTAAAAAATGTTAAATTTTAATGTTACTTCTTGTTTTCCTTATTATTACTATTATTGCTTTTATAAATAAAAATAGATCATAAGCTTATTCTCAATGGCATAATAAAATGAAACAATTCAAAATCGCCATCTCAATTTCAACATGACCTTTGCTGTTTCACTACTACAACTATGTCACTAATTGTATCAAAAGTATACATGTGCTCATGTTTCTTTTTAAAAATCATGAGCAATTTCCCAATTTTGATGAATTCATAAACATACTAGATTCTTAAGGATACAGAAGAGAGCAAAGCACAAATTTATGAATCTTCTAACAGAAACATTCAAACTAAATTAGGAAATAAACAAAACATCATGTAGTTTTATCAAAAGAATGCATAATATATTAAAGTTAAGTAAGTTATCATTCAGAAATTACAACCATTAATAATTCTCATATGCAATAATAAATTAAAATCCAGATTAAAAAAATTAAATAGTATATATAACAATTAATTGTGTTGAAATTATTATTATATATAAGATCGGATGTGGTTGGATATTCCTAGATAGTACAATAAATATAATATTTTAAATGTGCCATAACTAGTTTTATCAAAAGAATGCATAATATACTAAAGTTAAGTAAGATATCATCCAGAAACTACATCCATTAATAATCCTCTTATCCAATAGCAAATTAAGATCCAGATTTTTAAAAAAAATAGCATATATCTTGTTTGGTCAGAGGGTATTCATTTATTATTTAACACTCGCAAAAGCGTTTGCACAATTTGGCTTGAAAGGCCGATATGAATGTAATTACAATTGTATACAGACGCTATAAAAATAAATGCTGATTCATATATACATATATAAGATCAAATGGAGTTGGGATACCCCTAGGTTGTACAATGTATATATATAATATTTTACTCTTTAAATCACTCTCCTTTTTAAATAAATAAAAAAAAACAACAAATTTTTCAGTCTTTTGAATACAGTAAAAAATTCAAGAGCATTTCTTTATGTAAAAGGGGAGTGTGGCTCAACAAATATAGCTATGGGGATTTACAATATTTTATATACATTTCAATTAATGTTATAAAACTATAATTATTATATTCTGTTTTTCTTATATAAATTTAACTACAGATAGTATTGAATATGTTTTAAAATGTTGTATACAAAAACAGAATAAACCACTATCCATAATTTTGTTAATATTCTTTCCATGACCGAGGACACAATATATCTTAATGCCCATGGAGATTATCAAATTTCATGTAAATTATGATACCCACTTATTTGAGTATAAGTAATCAACACATCAGTGCTAGTACAGCTCAATATAGTAATCCAATTAAGCATCACCTATCATTATTAACACTCTTACTCCATTCTATGAATATGGATAATGATATAGATGTTTTAAATATTAGTATTTTATCCAGCTTGTGACAATTTTTTCAGTGTGATATTAGGAGAACCCCTTGATGCCATTTAATAGCAAATTGTATTAATAAATGTGCTGATTCATATCATTAATCTAAATAATTTCTCAAATTTTTTATCTATTTATCAATTAATTTCCATTTTTATACTTTTAATTTTGTGTGTGTTTGTACTGGTGAAATCTTTAATCTTGTTATATATGAAGGCTTACAGCACTCTCTGCAGTCATTTTATAATAACATACATCACACAGTTGATGGTTAGTGTGAACCAATCTTAAACTTTGGGACATTATTACAATGAAGTATACACGAATGAGTTTGGAAAAAGTTATCTATAACCTGTTTATATATATGTGCATGTGTATTATGTATATATGTATTTAAGAATGTACATAAATACATAGATATATATTGAGCCAGATTTATTTCCGATTCAATTGTTTTATTACTAAAATTAAAAAGGGAAAACAACTTCATTTTCATTAAATGTCTAATGCTCAATTTTTTATTATTATTTAAAACACATACACATTTATATTTTAAAATAGATTATTTAATGTTTATAAAATTGATTGTAAAATAGTTTACTTTCACCGTCTGTTTTAATCAATTTGATTAAAAACAGGCAAGCTTGCTAATTATATATTCCTGTTGCTTTTATTGTAATTATTTTTAAAGTTAATTCTAAAAAAAAAAAAGCGGATATTTAGTTTTGTATTTGTCGTTTTTGTTTCAATTATCCCTGGTTGGAAGTCTTAAATTAGATTGAGCGGGAAATTAATATTTGCCTTGCCTGGAATATAGAATGGATACTAATGAAAGTTTTGAGTGGGAAATGTAGCAAGGCAAGGATAGCCCGCCAATTTTTGGAGAGAGAAGAAATTCATTATTAGATACACACTTGGATTATTGACTGCTAAGAGTCAGATGGTTTGAGTAGCTGTTCGGACATTTAATTGCCTGCTAAAAACTTAATTAATTATTGACAAACTTCATTGCTGTGCAAGATTTCAAAATCTACCACTATGGGTTTTGCCATCATTAGAATGTCTTGCTAATTTAAACAAAGGACGGACCCACGCCTACCAGCTCTCCTTCAGTCATGCCATGAGCCTCCAAAATAAACACTGCCTCTATCTTGCCACTGTCAAAGGATCTGAAAGATGAACTATTGTAAAAAGTGCCCACTCATCACTAAATCACTAGAACTCTGCCTTACCGTAAGCTAAACTTTTTCCTATTCTAGCCAGGGTAAATAAATTGCGTTTAATTAAATCTCCACTCAATCTAATGATAAATATGTTTTAAAATGGTGTTGTTGTTTTTTTAATTATTTATTATCTGTATGTACTCTTTTCTAGTATTTAAAGTTTGTCTTGGAATCTTAGTTTTAAGGTTCCAAGTTTGTTTGCAATTTTCGTTTATCAGGGGGTGCATAAGGTGATTGTATTTTATATGTTTAATATATACCTGATTATTTCGTTAACTATTACAAAACACATTGGCAGTTTTCATAATCTTTATTTATTTACCTGCCCTTAGTTGTACAATAAAGAATCTTTAAACATGTTTTGTTTGCGCTGTTTGTGCAAACAACAAAATCTTTTTTCTGGCTATTTGTCAAGTTATTTCTTCGGGTTGTCTGGAAATAGTCTATTTCTTTCTGGATTACGTAAGATCGTAATCAAATATCTGTTGTTGTCTTGTAGGTGAGATCAACCACGTTTACTTTGAATGTAGTATTACGCACAGCAGTCCTGTGGTGTTTTAACGACAGTAATTAGAATATTACTGCTCGGACGTCCACGCTGGTTACGTCGATTTCCAGTGGGACAGTAACTGTTTTATTATCCCTGATTCAGGAAGCTAGGGTTGTTGTTTGCTTTTGTAATTTTACAATTGGCCAGCAAGAAGATATTTTCCTAACCCTTTCTTCTATTTTAAGTGAGATAATTTTGCTGCCAAAATGTTTTATGCCTTCATGTTTGTTGTACTCTTGTGCACTCTCTGGTAAATATGCGTATGTTAACATAAGTCACTTTTATATTCATGGCTAGATGTCTTCACTCTATTGCACAACTTTTAATAAAATTAATAAATTGTTTAAACTTAATTTGGCTGATGTTAGTCTTTGTGCTTTGATTTCTCAACTTTCTAAATAATATTTAAGATATCTTGTTCCTCCCTGAGTGTAGTTCGGTGCCTTTTGATTCACATATACTGTTCACCCTAAAATAAATGTCTAGTTTCTATTTTTGGACTAGTGGCGCCCTGGGGTCAGTATATGCGAATCTCAAAGATCTTTCTCCCGTTACAATATATATATAACAAACACACGCAAAAAGACAACAAATAATGTTAAAGCGAATTAAAAATAATAAATAAATTGAATAGAACTGTGTTTCTCAATCATTCAACACTTGTGTACCTCTTTAATAATTTTCATAATGCTAAGTATCCCTTGTCAAAAAAAAATGCTTGTACTTTAATTATAATAAAATATATTTACATATTTCTTTTTAGTATAAAAAAAAAGAATAATAAATGAAAAAAAAATTCATAATAATATATAAATAAAAGTTATACTATAAACAAAATTTATTAAGGTCAACGAGAAGAATGAAATTATTTACATTGAGATGACAGATTATCATAATTTGTTTCCCTGGTTGTTAATTTTAATCTAAGATGAGGTTCTATATCCAAAAGCCTGTTCATTTTTTTTCAACTTAAAGTCTACAAATGCTGAAAAAGCAACCTCACATAGATATGAAGTTGAAAAAGGTAAAATGTATTTGAAGACTATTTGTATTAAACCTGGATACACATGTTGCATTTGCAACATGTTAAAGTACACTCCTTGTGTTTATTTTTCAAGAATCTATCTGAAGCTAATTTCAACAATTGGTCTTTTTCTGCATTTGATAAACCTTCTGGTATTGATGCTGTATTAATTAATGTTAAACAGAAATCTTATCCATTCAATATTTTTATTTAAATCAGAAAAATAGTTTTTCAAACCCACTTGTAAACTCTCTAAGTGCTGTGTTATACATTTCATAGTATCAGCATCTATTTTAATACCCAAATTTGTTAAAAATTCAAAAAGAGAAAGAAATGCATCCATGTCTCCATTGCCAACTCACTTTTGCCATAAATTGTTTTGCCATGGTAGCATTCACTTTATCTTGAATGTGAAACAGTGAAATTCCTTTTTCTTGCAATGATAAATTAAGACAATTTAAAACAGACTACATCTGCTAAATATGTTAATTTACAAAGCCATTGCCAGTCATATAAACAGTTTCTCAGCTCAAGTCTATCATTAAGAAAAATCTGAACTTCATGTCTAAGTTCAAATAATCAGTTTAAAATTTTTCCTTGAGATAGCCAAAGAACATTGGTATGAAAAAGAAGCTGAGTATGACTACTTCCCATTTCTTCACACATTTGCAGAAAAAGTCATGCATTCAGAGAACAGCCTATAATGTAGTTAATAATTTTCATGCTTTTATCCAGAACATTCTGTAGATCAGCAGGCATCTTACATGTTGCCAAAGTCATTTAGGGCATAATTCTGAATCCTTGCAACAAGACCTTTATTACTTTTGACTATACTTTTTCCTCCATCTGTGCTTATTCTGACTTATCTATTCCAAACAATTTTGTTCACTTTTATAAATTCTATTAATAACACAAAAAATATCTCCTATTGTATGACCTAATAAAGGCTGGCAAAATAAAAAAGTCATCATGAATTTCTTAATCCTTTTCATATCTAACAAATGCCATAAGATTTGCAAAGTTTGCAATGTCAGTGGAGACATCAACTTGTAATGCATAATAATGACTTTGAGAAATATCAGACAATAACATCTGTTATACATTATTAGACATGCCAATGATTTGTCAATGAAATGAATTATTTGAGAGGGGAACTCAGTCAAAAAATTTGATTAGCTCTATCTTCTATCATTACTTCTGCCATTATCTTAGCTGCAGGTTTGATTAAAGTTTCACCAATCATCTCTACTGCACTACATCTTGTAATTAAAAGTGACATGCAATATAAAGCTTTTAGGATTTTTTGATTGTCCCTTCCTGTCAAATCCCACATTACTTTTTGAGACAGATTTAAATCCTTAAGTTTGTTTTAAAAAAAAGATGGGTTTATCTTTGTATTGATTGTGGTTTATCTTAACATGGTGCTTTAAGTTGGATGGTTTCGTGCTTTCATTTGCTAGATTTTCAAAACAAATGATGCACAGAGGAATAGGCTCATTTTCATCTCCAGTCCACAAGAATCCAAATTTAAGATATTATTTATTGTACTTGCTAGGTTTTCCTTGCTTTTTTCTTAACAGTTTTTTTCAAAATTGTAAATGGTTTGCTATCATTAATTTCATTACTTTCTGTTTGTTGATTGTTACTATTATTCCGCTTAGAAACTCCAAATTTTGACCAGTAATCCATAATCTTAAATGTTAGGGATAAAAATTATATTTTGTAAAAATAATCAAAATCAATGGAAACTTCTAAAAATATAATAGACCTTTCCAGTTGAAAAATCGTACTAAAGCTAAAAATATGCATGCATGCACTAGTTCAATGTGTATGTGAATGAGTATTGTATGTAACACGTTATAGATTGGAGAAAAATGCTCAATCAAAGTGCTTGTTGATAACATGGCTACACATACAAAACTACACATACACAATACTAATAAGTAAAAAAAGTTATTATTATTTTTATATACTTGTAATAAAAAATAGTAAACTGTTTGTTACACCAAATGCAGTCAAAGTTTGATGCTGCGCATACCACCACTAGGCTCTTCGCGTAACCACAAGGGAATGCGTACCCCACTTTGGGAAACACTGGACTAGAATAATCAATAGATCCATTATTAAAAAAAAATACTAACCTTGAAGAAATATTCTAATAGAATAAGGGGCAAAAGTAAAAAAAAAATATAGTGCTAACATGAATTATAAAAGAGAATTGCCATAAAAAAATATATAAACACTTGCTAAGTATTAAAAAAATATAAAGTCTGAATAAAAAAATTAGTGATTTGACACGTGTTGCTGATGATGATATATTGTGTATTTTTTTAAGAATAGAGACATATTTATCTCTTATTATTCAAAAAAAACTTGTTATAAAGTCATATATAATTTACAAAATGAATTATTTAATGAAATTAAAAAACATCTTGTTCCTAGAAATTGTATTTGAAATCCTATACTACCTTATCAGTTTACTTCAGGCTAGCAGTGATTGGAAATATAAATTGACTCACGTGAACTGTTGGCCGCCACTATTAAAGCTTCGTTCTCAAATGATAAATGTAATTCACTAATGATTTTTTTTTTCAATTATATAACACAAACTAAGGTGACATTAATGATTTAAGTGGCTGCAAACACTATTAATAGTGTACAATGAAAGGCTTCTTTCTAATCCTTATTAAGATTGAGTATGCGTGCGCTCTACGCACATATTTTAAGATTTTTTTTTTAAAATCTGAGCGTATACCTCTGCTCATTTATAAAGATCTTTTAAAATACCTTTTAAATTACAACTTTTTTTATTATACCTCGTTAAAATTATGTCTCGTTAAAATAACCCCCCCCCCCCAAAAAAAAAAAAAACAATTTAGAACGCATTAAATTTTTGAAATGTAATCTACAGTGCAAATCTGGGTTTGAATATTCAGGGGTTAACTGATTTATTTTATTTAGTCTAAAATTACGTAATCCTGCTTCAGCTATATATAGCCTTGCAAGCAAATTCTATATGAATAACAAAATAATCTTTAGTACTTCCCTTTTAATAGCAGTGATATTTTAAAGACTTTTATCTTCTTCCAATTAGAAGGACCTTGCATGCAAAAATAAAAATTGTGCAGAGATGGCACGTCAACCTGCCTTACTTAAGAACAGGCATTTAATTTCAGATTAAAAAATATTTTCAAAAGTCTTAGAAGTTTTCTTTCAGGTAAAAATTTATAATCAACCATCATAACAATTAACTATCGGTTTGAGAATGGATCGGAAGTTATTCTTAGCTAGATGATAAAATAAGGATGAAAAATCATTCAAACTCTCACCAACCAGAAATTGGCCAGTCTATTGAGTTCTTTGCCTTCGTCTTCATTATTTCTCAATGAGAAGTCATTAGAGAAGATATTTGTTTAAAATGTTCTGTGTGTGGGTGTGTAATGATAAATAATATTTTAACATCAAAGAAACATAATACGATATGAAATTTGCCAAATCTATTATAAGCAATAATTGAACTGCCCTTTACTGCCACGTTCAATAACGTTTTACAATAGAAAATATATCAAACTGGAACACTTTTTACTGCATTTAAAGTCTTATTATTTATAATTATTCAGAACAATATTATTAAAATCTTATTTATTATCACATATATATCATGTATTTATTTATTACATAGTTTTAGAAATGAGTAGAATTATGTTTACTCTATAAACGTAGTTTCAGTTATTTTAAAAAAAAATCAATTTACATTAAAATATATAGACTGATTTAAGTTTTCTCTCTGGCTGCTATTGCTTTGGACTACTCTAAATGAAAATATATAAAATACTGGTAAGAAATGGTCAACTTTAGAGGGCAATTCAGTTACAATTTAAAACAGACGGTGAATTTCCGTGACAGTATAATTTTTTAATATATATATAAAGAGAAAGAGAGAGATAGTAAAGCAAAAATGGTGAATAAAACTTTAGTTTTTTATGTGTATGTGATTTCTTACTAACCCATCAATATATTGGCCTCATTTCAACCGCCATACTAATAATAATAATGCTTTCAACTATATGAAAAAGTATTCTACATTTAAATTTAATAAAATAAGTCAAAGTAATCTAGCTTTTTTTTAAATTTTGGATGAGATAAAATAATTTAAAGCCAAACCATTAGGAAATTTGCTATCTATTTTCTGTTAATATTATCTCTAGTAATACCAACAGCTCTTTAGACATCCACACTACAGAATTATTACATGGAAAATGAGATTGAAAGTTAAACATAGTTGCAATAATAAAGAACTAGCACATATACAGGAAGAACAGAAAACTATATATATATATATTACTGAAAACAATTCATATATCATATGACATATAGCTTGTATTTACAAATATGTAATAAATAAAGAGCGTACTAATAGCTCTAAACAAGCTTATTTTTATTATTATTATTACTATTATTATTATTATTATTATTATTATTATTATTATTATTATTATTATTATTATTATTATTATTATTATTATTATTATTATTATTATTATTATTATTATTATTATTATTATTATTATTATTTATGAGAAATGCACAAGAGAAAGCATTATCTGTATTTAGAATTGTCCCCATCTCCAGACCAGTTTTTAACTATGGCTCTCTTCATTGATAAGCTAGGACATCAGATAGTTAAGAATTAAATAAATACTTGGCTTGAGTTGGTATTTTGTATCTGCTGTTCTAGCTCCTCATTGAAGAGAGCATTAGCTCAAAACCAGTATAGGGATGGGGACAATTCTAGATAAAGATTTCAAATACTTTCTCTTGTGGCATTTATCATGAAAAAAAATAAATAATAAAATATGCTTGTTTAGAAATATTAATATGCTCTTTTATATATATATATATATATATATAAAAGAGCATATTAATATTGATAAAATGTGTTTTATATATATATATATATATATATATATATATATTAAAACACATTTTATCAATTAAAGATGTAGAAATATAATTTATATTGTCTATAAATATATTTCTTTTATTTTTGCTTTTCTATCTCTGTAGCAACATTTGAATGCTACACATTAAATAGAAGATATGAATCAATAAAACATGAATACAATGTTGAGCCATCACAGATAAATCCAAATATAAATTTTAATATATATTGCCTGTTTTTATCTAAGCAATAATTATTTTGAAGATCCTTGAGATAAATCATCACTTTCTGAAGATAATTGTGCTTTGAAATTTACCTAATTTTTACTGTGTTAAGTTTTTGTTGTTCATACATTAATATTTATTTGGGATTGGTAAATGTAAGTATATTGTGGACTGCTTTGATGTATTTAAATTTATGAATCAACCTATCCTTAAAGATTATTAGCTTTATTATCTAAGTAATTATATTTATTTCATAGAAGATTGGGAGTTAAAACTGACTACTTGATTCTCTGCTTTCAAAAACGTTATATTTGCCTGCTTAATGAAACTTATTTAACCTTCCTTGAATTAGAAATTTCAATCTTTTTAGTCATGTGTCAGTCTTTAGCTATGCAAGGATGTCAGTATCTATTGTAATTAGTAACTGTTTTGATTTGTGTTTATATGCATGTGAATATATTAATTTATATGCTAAGACTGTTATTAATTATTTAAATTTATATAAATTATCTATTTCTTCTAGACTTATTGTAGTCTTGCATTGATAAAGATAGTTTGTATTAAAAGTTTGATTCAGCAAAAAAGCAAAAGTTGTTAAAATTTATTACAGCAATTATTGACAAATTGTCTATATACGCTTGTAAAATATATTCTTACATATTATCTATGGTATATAGATATTACATAGATTATATATATATATATATATATATATATATATATTTCATATTTGAAATGTCCCATAGCTATATTATTTTAGCCACACACCTTTAAATAAAGAATAGCCAAATTTTTTGCAGCTCATTGAAATGGAAACATCATTCTTCAATGTATACTGCAATGATGTTTTATATATATATATATATATATATATATATATATATATATATATATATATATATATATATATATATATATATATATATATATAACTTATTCAAATGGTCGCACATCCACGTTATGGATCAATTGTAATATTTATTTATTTCAGCTCAGGCGACCACGGAATGCATTAATTATAACCTATATTGAAGCTATCTGGCACTCAGACACTTGCGGCTAAGTTGCATGCCAATTGTAACATTTTAAGGATAGATCAATGGATGGTTCATAGTTCCCAGCTAACACTATTTCTAAAGGCTACTGGGATGATGATGATGGGATAAAACATCCATAATCTTATTTGCCAGGGCGCCAAATTGCAACTTCAATGAAAATATTGAGGCCAAATCTCATTTCGATAACTTATTAATAAATTTCAACAATAATATTTAATGAATGGGTTAATAAATAATCAATCGATTAAGAAACCACCAGGAATTCATTAAAAATAATAATACTAATATTCTTGGAAATTTTGGGCTATTCTCAGCACACTCCCCATTCACTATCATTAAAATCACAATTAACATTTTGTTCCAATTACAAATAGTTCTATATCCATCTCCACCTTCCTGATCCATCCCCCCATCATCCTCACATTCATAGGTCTAATGCACTATTATTTCTTTTACTATTAAATTTTCCATTGTGCTAGCTCATTTCTCCCATTATAATCTCTTCATGGGGTTTTTAGAACAATAAGGCGTGGAGGTCGAACAAGCTGCTATGGATTATTGGTGATAAACACCCCTCTCATGATCACCTCCAATGTTGATCTTGGCTGTCTTTAATGTAGTTTAATGTCTATTTACATTAAAGCTCGAATAATTTAAGCTTATTAAAATCTTTTAGAAATAACATATTATGAACGCTTTTATAATTAAATTAAAATCATAAGGAAGTGCATCTAGGGAGGTGTTTGAATACAACGGATGGGTAAAAGATTTTATGCCCACCCACTGCATCCACTATCACCCAATAAACATCCCTATTCATAATTTATATTTCAACTATATTAAATTATTTGGTAATCTTGAGTATTGTCATGCCACATAAGCTCGGAAAATTAACCATTTTAAATAAATTTTACCGGATATTATTTACGAAAATGATGATTCAACTATTAATAATAATATATTGATGTATGATTGGATTTGAGATGTCTAGATTATAATAACCCACAAAACATTGAGACGTATGCAAATTTTTATTTAAAACAAATAACAAATTTTATTAACATACTACAACTCAATACATAATATATACATTCACTTGATGATTCACATGGCTTTCCCCTGTTCTACAACCGTCTTATGATATAAAATAAAACGAAATAAATAAATATCCCTAAATCAATAGATAATGTCAAGAGGTTTTAAAATATAAATATTCATTTTTAATTATTAGGGAATCACGATTACCATGGATTAATATTAATATCAGGCAGATAAAAATAATATTTACCCTCACATATGTTATATTTTTGTTCTCATTTTTATCCCAGACATAGCGAACATTAAATTTCACCCCCCCCCCCCCCAGTGTTTAATGCCTTTAGTTGCTGATTTATTTCCAAGGGTAATGCTTCCAATAATAAAATTTAATAATTTTATTTAATCATTTTAATCTAATATTCCTTCGCCCTAGGCTTTACAATAGAGATATTTTATGTGGTGGGACTAAGGTAATTTTAGTTACTCTTCAAATGTCAACAAATCGGTAGCTAGTTCAATCATTATCACACGTGCATACACACTATATTCATGTTCT
>JAQFVV010006737.1:0-209145 GCA_028023455.1 Epiperipatus broadwayi | reverse complement strand
TCTTATATAACACATTTTGTGGGTTCATCCATGTTAAAAAATTTAAATAGTAAACATCCGGTATATCAATATTTAATTTTTTTAACACGAATGAACTCACAAAATATGTCTTTTATATATGCAACCCTTGAAAATCTTCATACCAACATATAAATGTTGGTGTGTGTGCTGCTTCAGTGTTGTAATCTATATTATTCACTGAACAATTAATAATAATTGTTGGTATTGCTTATAAAATCAAATAGATAACAAAAGTGAAACAGGATAAAGATAGTTTGTTCTAGTAAATCATTGTGTAATCTGGGCATCATATAAAGTTTATAGCAGAATCTTCAGTTTTATTTTTAAAAAATACTAAAATGCAAAGGGCTGCAAAATAGTAAATAAAATGACCTATGAGTTTGCTTTATTATAGCTAATAATAGTTAAATTACTAATTACTGACCAATTAATTAGATTAGTAATGATCAACTACAAAAAATAATTATTAGCTTCCTTGCAAATATTCTACTATTTAAAAAAACAGCTTTATCTGCCTTATGATTTGAACTCCACCTCAGGTGCAAAACAGAATTACATATTAATCATTATTTATAAAACTATGAGAGCATTAATTATTATATTATAGTATAATTTATAATATTTTAGAAATAAGAAGAAAATATGGAACTATTATTAAAAAAAGGTATGACATCAAACAATAGGAAAACACAATAACTATAATATCTTTCAAATTTCCAAGAATTTTTAGATAAAGAGTTAAAACATGTTATTAAATCTATGAAGAAGGAAAAGTTTCTGAAAATGATAGATTGATATAATAGAAGTAGGTAAAAATAATGTTAGCAAAATTATATACTATATGTCTAAATATTAAAAATGCATCAGCTTATTAAAACAATATAGTAAGCAACATTAATGAGTAAAAAATATGACAAAAAGATATTAGAAATTAAATACCTATTAAAATTCTACCAGCCCTATACAAAATTTTTACCATGATAATTTTAATTTGATTTGAGCAAACCTAGTACTCAAGTCAGCCAAATAAATGTGTGAGTTCAAATGAGGTTTTATTAGATTGAATCAATCTTAGTATTGAGATAAGCTATACAAAAGACCAAAAAATGTTATTTAAATTATGCTATGAATTAATAAATTATAAAAAGTCATTTTATTCTATAAGTATTTTTATAAAATTTAAAGATTTGTATTATTAACATATATACTTGAGATACTGTAACATTCTAAAGAATATTTATCAAATGGCAAAAGCTGTGATTAGATTATATGATGATACTACAAATATGATAAGTATAATTGGCAGAATAATCATACATTTTCAAAAGGTTTTACAATATTTATATAAAATGTTTCTGTGGGTTAAATTGGAAAGTTAGAGAAATAAAAATATATTAGTCTTAATTATTTTTTGCAAATAGTATGGATGCTTTTATAAATAATGTGTAAGGGCTTTGTGAAAACTTGCAAAAATTATCAAGAAAATTAAGAAAATAGAAGTAAAGATAAATGCTAGAAAACTGAAGTAATGTTCAAAGGATTTTTTTAAAATAAAATCATGACTGAAAAACATGGAATTAAACGATATTAACAATTACAAATAGTTTAATGAAATTAATCATAGAATTAAATTTGAATGGAGTTTCTTCTGAATAAATAATTTGATATTAAGAGGAAATATATTCATGTATTTGAAAATAAATGCTGGAATAGATACGTTTTATTAGTTTTTACTGATGACTATTAAACTTAAATGCTCATCAGAAAAGCAATATATAAATTTCAAGTCATACAATGAAGTCAAAAAAGAAATATGTTGGGAATAACAAGAAGAGATCAAAAGTGAAATTTGTGGAACAAAGAACAAACATGCACCATTTGGGACATAGATGGCTGTATTCCAAGAAGAAATAATAGATGCATAGTTGCAGTATAAGATGAAAACAAGAAATTAGAAAATCACTAGATAAAGAACATGTGAGGTAGATGGATCAAATAAGGAAGTATTTAGATATAAGTATAATGTGGATAAGAAAGATTAGATATTGGATTAACTGGATTAGATGTAGAAATATTTCATCCTACAATAAATCAGCAATGTATGAATATATATATATATATATATATGCGTGTGTGTCCAACTTACTGCATTCACAATTTTGTCATCAGTCACTTCAGATAAATATGATAGTGTTATCTTCGGACATTTTTTATATTTCAAAGTGTATAGTTATGTGTATGTATAAACAGTGAAAGATTATCAGATTTTATCCATGTCTTAAATACAATAAAACTCCATTTATAATAGAACAAGTTCAACCTTCTATTAAAATATGCAGTGCAAGTCGAAAACATGTGATCTATTAGTAATAATAACATTTGAATGATATTTATTAAACTAAGGGAGACATAGATAAGATAAATTCTATTGCTATTTTTAGATTACATGCTTTCAGCTTGCACTCTATATTTTAATTGTTGATTGCCTGGTTTCATTATAACTGGGATATTTTTTTTCTTTTAATACACAGAAAAAAAGTACTGATTTATATTTAAGGTTTATACCTAAGTTTATTACAAATTTTGATATAAAATATTTTGATAATTGATAAATTTTATCTTCCATTATCTCCATTAGTAATTATATTTATATATATGATCTGTAAAAATGGTTTATTATAATTAATAATATAACTCAATTCTTTATTTTGGTGGAAACCCACTAAGCCATAGAGACACCAATGAAAAGCAACTGCATTGACAAAACATAACTTCTCAAATCAAAAACAAATTTTTATATAATTATTCATCCAGAATAGTATCAGAAAACTTTACTAAAAATCAATCACTAAATTTATGATTAATTAATTTGTAAAGACTGGCAAAAATATAGTGAGCGTTTGTGATCTGGAGAAAACATATAAAATTGTATTTGCATTTGTAATTTCTTTTAGTCATTTATGACTAGAGTAATCTGCCCATACAAGATTCATTCAATCATATTTAGAATGAAGTTATCCATGGTTTAATGTTATCTCAACTGCAATTAGGTTTATGAAATTAAGGAATAAATTCTATTGAAATAAATGAGCTGTATTAATAACTTCTACAACTACTGATAAAATAAAGAAATAATATTAATAAGTCTTAGGTTACTAATAATTTCTTTCTCCCTTTCTATGTTTCCCTCTGTCTGTCTGTCTGTCTCTCTCTCTCTCTCTCTCTCTCTCTCTCTCTCTATATATATATATATATATATATATATATATATATATATATATATATATATATATATATATATATATATATATATATATATATATATATATATATTAATCATTAAAAACCAGCATCACTTAGACAATCCCAATATCAATAGCAATCAACAATTTCAAACTGTTGTCAAGACAATTTCCTTTTAATAATAATGGTGGAATCCAATCTGTATTAATGATCTAATATACTTATGTAGACAGTGAAGATTGCAACTTGACCACAGAGGTTGAAATTATTGATATATATATATATATATATATATATGTAATATACAAATCAATATATATATATATCAAAATACAGTACAATTTATATAAATTATATTCTTTTAGAAGTACTTTCGACTATACACTTTGTAGTCTAGATCAACTATATAACGTTGAATAATTAACGTTATATAGTTGATATAGACTACAAAGTGTATAGTCGAAAGTACTTCTAAAAGAATATAATTTATATAAATTGTACTGTATTTTGATATATATATATTGATTTGTATATTACATATATTGTGAAACGAATACAGATATCAAACTTTATTTATTATATATATATATATATATATATATATATATATATATATATATATATATATATATATATATATATATATATATATATATATAATACTTTTATGATCTAATATGACATAAACAATGGTAATTAAGATATTATATCCATGTAAACAACACAATATAATATTACTCTTGTTATTGCCATGAAAACATCAATTACTAAGTGCCACTTCTGAAGCTGAACAAAATTTTCTTCACTAACTTATATAATAACTCTTTTGTCCTAAGTATATATAGAAACAAAAAGTGGACATCTTATAACTCTGACCCAAATTTTTATAATGATTTAAATTCAGATATCTCTATTAACAAGAATGAGAATAAATAATTATATATGGCAATATAATTAATCAGTGTTAATTAATTTGTGGTTATATAAATTTTTTTTTCATCAATCAATTTAAGTGTAGAAAAAGTTCAAACTTTAATAACTCACAGTTTAATTAATATATAACATCAAATTTCAAGTGATCTTATTCTTCACTTTTCTTCTTTGACAATGTAGCCTAGTTGTATAAAGTATTTCTTTAAATTCAATACACAAATCTAAAGGTCTGCAGATTGATTCTAATACATATACTTTCAGGTCAGCACAAGAAACATTAACCTTTTTACTAACTCGTGTGTTATTACAAATAATTCATAAATAATATTTTAATTTTAAAAAAATCCAACAATTAAACTAGATAATGGAAATAGTTTAACAAGTAATTAGAATTGAAATGTCATTACCACCAACTTCTAGACAAACAATCTTAATCAATAAATAACAATTTAATCTATTAAACTCATTAAGAGTCATTTGTATTAAATTTAAATAAACATCTCATAATGTTATGATCTAACTGCAAAACAGAATAAAATATCCAACTTCTTGAAGATTTTACCTCAGTGCATTCAAACTGGTCTTAAATTATATTCAAAAGAAAGAATCTCTATATATTTATTTTAACAATATTGTAAACAACTGGAATCATTTTAAATATGTAATACTTGAATTAAGCAGCATAAATTATAATGTAATAATTTGAAACAGTGGTTTTTTCAAACACTATCTTTATTAAACTTTGTTAAATGTAAGATGGTGGTTCTACAAGGTACTTAATTAAATTTAATATAAATGGCACTTGGGAAATTTCTTATCCCACAATATTATATATTTATAGTTGGATGCAAATACAATTTTCTTTGATATTATACTTTATATTTAAGTAATTAAATAAATAAATAACTTGTCTGATTTCAAAATTGTCTTATTATTATAAAAATGATAATGAATATGTGAATAATAAGAGGGAGCTTACCAATAGTCCCAAACAAGCTTGGATCTATATGTGCTGAAAGTGTTCAAAATCTTTATTGGAATGTCCTCATTCCCAGACCAATTGGTTTCAAGCCTATAGCTCTCCACAATGAGGAGCCAGGACTCCAGACACTAGATCCAAAATACCAACTCAAAAGTTAGCACTTATCTAATGTTACTATCAATTTGAAAACCTGAATTTTTCAGACATGTAAATGTCTTCAAATCCAGTCTTACAAATCAGAGAGCTATATGGGTCTGAACTCAGTTCAGTTTTGCCATATATTAATAGCTTTAGCAATATAAAATTCAAAATCTAGCAAGAATGTACTTATAATAATTAATAAAACAAGATGCAAATTATCTAACTTGCTTTTAAGTGTGTATTGAAATGTTTACTAGAGGGAGTTTACCAATAGCCCCAATGAAGCTTTACTTTACAAGAGCCAAAAGAGAAAAATTCAAAATCTCTATCAGAAAGTCCTCATGGTTTATAAGCCTGGATTTGAAGACATTTATGTGTCTGAAAAATTAAAAATTTCAAATTGATAATAACATATGAGATAAGTGCTGACTTTTGAATTGGGATTTTGGATTTAGTGTTTGGAATCCTAGCTTCTCACTGAGGTGAGCCATAATCTTGAAACAAATTGGTCTGGGGATGACGACATTTTGATAGGTTTTGAATTCTTTCTTATTTGGCACTTATAAAATAAAGCTTCATTGGGACCATTGCCTTTTATGGTGTTATGTTGCTGAGGCTATTAATATATGGTGAAACTGAACTGAGTTCAGACCCTTATAGCTATCTGTAAGGCTGAATTGAAAGACATTTACGTGTCTGAAAAATTCAGGTTTTCAAATTGATAGTAACATATTAGATAAGTGCTGAATTTTGAGTTGGTATTTTGTATCTAGTGTTTGGAGTTCTAGCTACTCACTAAGGTGTGTGCCATGAACTTGAAACTAATTAGTCTGGGGATAAGAACATTTTGATATATTTGAATTCTTTCACTTTCATCACATAAATTAAAGCTAGATTGGGGCTATTGGTAAGCTCCCACTTATGAACTCCTTAATACAAGCTTAAAAGCAATTTACACAATTTGTGTCTTGTTTTATTTTATATATATATATATATATATATATATATATATATATATATATATATATATATATATATATATATATATATATATATATATATATATATATATATTTGTACAAAGATTTTTACAGCTTGCATATATAAAAGACATATATATTTTGCAGGTTCATCCATGTTAAAAAATTTAAATATTGATATACCAACATTTTGACTTAATCACACAAATCACCCAGTGGATGGCTTGTGTGATCAAGTTGAAATGTCGGTATATCAATATTTAAATTTTTTAATAAGGATGAACCCGCAAAATATGTTTTCTATATATATTAAAGCAGTTTGAAATTCTTGATTATTATGTATATTGGGATTGTCTAAGTACTGACTAGTTTCTGATGGTTATATATATATATATATATATATATATATATATATATATATATATATATATATATATATATATATATATATATATATATATTAAATTGAATATTTTTATGGATTTATTCTGATGTATATAATGGAAATTAAGGGATGATACTCATATAAACAACCAAATAAATATTTACCTCTGTGGTTGTTTACATAGATATAAAATCCATTAATTCACTTTATTTATATATATATATATATATATATATATATATATATATATATATTATAACCTACACTCCCAACACCGCTCATATACATTACATGAACGAAATGCCCAGGCGCCAGTTCTATTAATGAATAGAACAATATAAGAAAATATACAATATAAAATTATTAATGAGACTCTATATTTAAGTTTATGTTCAGCTCAGCTCAGTGGGAGGCTATAGGCTGTTCATAAGATATATGATAATAAATGAATAAAAGAAGAAATATTGTAAGACATTCAATGTAATGTAAATTCCTTTGTTAATTAATTGTATGATAAAGAATCATAATGTTTACTTAGTACAGTCTATTAAAATATACTTTAAACTTAATTTCTTCCTTCATCCAAGTATAACATATATCAGCTTGCTATAATTATACTCTTAACAATTCTATGACTTGGCATATTATAATCTAAACGTCTACTTTAAAGCCAATCAAGAAATAAATAATAAGATCTCAGGGAATTTAACAAACACAGTTAAATAAATAAAATATATTGGCCCATAAATTATAATTCTAAAGTATGAGAAAAATATAATAAAACAAATTGACTAAACATTTTACTGTGTTTTAATAATAAGATAATGACAGAGATAGGATATTTTAATCTCATATCATCATCTCACAAATATACTGACTTGGCAACCTTTCTAATACGTTTATCAAGTGGCAAATGTTCTTTTATAATATTTGGATTAAGAAAAACAATATTGTCAGACACTAGCAAATTTAATATTATAACTCTAAAATAATATACCTGTATTATAATAGATTTATGAAATGTGGAGATGTGGAAATGGAAAATACGAATGTACACAAGAATAACTCAAGACACAGCCTTTAAGATTTAAATAACTAAAACAAATCATTTATTATAACAAATAAAATAAACTTGGTTAACATAATATTTTCAAATAGGTTCTTTGTTTTACAGACTTTTTTTGATGTGTTATTATATATGACTTTTAAATTATTAAATAATTTTTTAGCATAAGTTTAGGATTATCCCTACTATCTAAACAAATTAATAATAAAACTTAAATATCCCGACTTTGAACACATACTTTGCTTGCATGTTTCATCTATATGACCATAAATAAATGACATATTATATTATTAGCACAAAAAAATATATAGATACTTTCGAGAGGATATTACTCTTGATTAACAAATAAATCAAATTACTTATATTTGGCTTTCAACCAAGCAACTTTCTCTAATTGACTAATAATCACTTTCAATTATATATACCTTTCATTTTTAGCACAAAATCATGTTTATTCGGATGATTTCATGGTTTATAATCTTTATTTAAATAAATACACTGTAATTTATTCAAATATTTATTTCCGGTTTTAATCTTAATACTTTATACTTCTATTAAATGAATGTAGTATATTTCAAAAGCATTAATTTCTCATTTTTAATTTCAATAATTCTATACTTTATATACGCGATATTATTTAGATTACGTGTGTGCGTGTACGTTCAAGCAATAATAATGTAAAACAATCTTTTCTATAAACTCTCCATTCATTAAAAAAATATCATACAATTATTTTATTTCGAACAATGTCGTAATTCGTCAATAAATATATGACACTAATATTACATCCAGAATTAATCTAACAATTTATCTAGCCACTTATTAATTAACACAAAGCTATATTTTAATGATTATACATACTAAACATTATAAAGGGAATCTACACGAGGAGCAGAAAACTCTTACCGAACACTTCTACAATAATTCATTACCAAGAATCCAAGAAAAACGTCACATAAGTTCCTAAACATCATTTAATCATATTTCAACAATAACTCCTCTACTTCTAAATACATTATTGGTGGGGATTTTAATTCCTCGTCACCAGGGCCCTAAGAACATCACTTCAAAAAATATCATCAATCATACGCATATAAAATAAACAAGGCTCTACTCATGGAAAATTATTAACATATACTAAATAAGCAAGATCTTTTATCCCTATAGACATTACAACGCAGTCAGATTTCTTTCTATTCTCATAGCTTCTCTAAATATCGAACATTATAAATACGTGCTGGCAGAAAAATACATACAGATAATATACCAATCCGTTCAACTCAGTAAAATATGACAATGTACGAAATTTATGCATAAAATATTCACACTAAATTTTATCAAACAAATATCATAATTGTGCAAAACAAACACACGCGAATAAAAAGTATATATATAATATTAACTCTAAATTACACACTAAGCAGGTAATATGATAATTAAATAGTGAATTAAGGTATAACTTTTAATTTAGAATAAACTTTAGGTTACTTTTAAAATTTAATATTTATAATTATTACGAATGAACTTTCTTTCATATCTTGCAGACTATTTCTATTATACATTCGTTGATTTTTAAAGAACAAAAATTTCACTTTGAGATAATAAAGTATACAAAATAAATGTAAACCTCTAATAATATATTAAAAAAATATTTAAGGAAACAATAAGACCTATTTGAACACAATCAATTTTTTACCGGCGTACTCCTCATTTGAGTACGCTCCAGAGACGGTCTTGAAAATCAAAATAACACAGATTATACATGAACATAATAATAAATAAAACCTATCTACCTATCATATACATTAGTTATGACAAGCAATAAAAAAAAATAATAAAAGACACAAAAGTTATTAGTTTTGTAACTTAAAATAAAAGTTCATTTGCAAAGCTCTACTCCGGGTTTATGAAATAATATGGGACACATTCCAAACCGAATTTTAAACTAAAATAAACTTTTGTAATGTAACTTAAAAAAAATATAAGCATAAACTTAAATATGCCTAGCACCTTTTGGTGTTCATAGCATATCCATTCAAGGTACCAAATCACATGCAAGTAGTTAATTTCTCCTTTATTATACTGAAAATATAATAAATTCTTCATTGTAGTTCTGGATTAAATACACAATTATCCTTAGTATTTTTCTGAATAGCATTTAACACTTTAAATTATCCTCAATAATTCCATAATTAATAATGCTTTGTTTCATATTCCGTCCTTATTGAAGAGAACAAAAATTACCAGCATTTCAGTCCTACTATTCAATTTAAACAGAAGTAGCTTACATTTTATTTCCTTAATTTAAAAATGCGCATTAGTTCCAGAAATATCAAATAAATGAATACTGTTATCTACTTACGATGAACTTAAACATAATATGATCTATCAAAATAGACATATCCTTAGGTCTATGTATAATCTTCACAAAAACACAACACGAAAAATAGTGAGAAATTAGAATATATTCCGTGGTATAGTTCTGCATGCGTTTCCATATATCAAAAAAAAAAAAAAACGTTGCTTAATGATACAACAATAATATTTATGTAAACCATTCTTATTTAAAATGGCAATTAAGTAAAATAATGTAGACTGCACATTATTAACATACATTTTTAAAAGAGTAATAGTTATAAAGGGATTAATTCAGAAATGTTTAAATTGAAGAGAGTTAATCAAACCGACATACCTTTTTTAAAACCTTAGAATTGTATTTTTAATTAATTTTTTCCAGAATAAAGTTCTGAAGCTCCTTTGGAAGTTTTTACTCTAAAGTCTTTTCAAAGTCAATTTGACTTCAGTAACTGGCTTTAATTTTTACAATACATGAACCACTGTTTACTGTCTTCCATTACATTATAAAGAGCAAATTTTACACTGGAAATCCTTGTTAAAAAAACCCACTCTTTTTAGCAAAGTTCATTTGCCTTTCACCAGGTTACTCCCACGCATCTTGCTAACTAACTAATTACATATGCAAAAAGAAATCTTTTCAAAAAAAAAAAAATCATTTTGATTTTCAGAACTAAATGACAAAAAAAAAATAATAATAATAAAATAAATAGCTTTTACAAACCTGAAAGAAAAATGAATCTTAATTAACTATCAAATAAAAATGATTAATAATTTATTCAATTTATAAAATAATTCATTGATCTAACTATCTATTAATCATTGGGAAGAAATATATATTTGTTAAAGTATTTAAGATAGGGTACTGTAGTTTAAATGTTTTTATTGTGAATGTACTATTGTTTGTGGTTATTAAAGATGAAAATGAAATGAAACATAATACAGAGCCATACATGCATACACATGCACTGCAACCTAAATATTAAACTATCTTAACTAAATATAATTGAAATGGCTATTAACTGTTGACAAAATGATAAGAATTAATGAATAAAGGATTTTAAAACCATTCAACTAAATAGCATCTTTCCAACAAGATGTATCAATTCCATTAATACACAACCCCCCTCCTTATATTAAATACCTCATTAACCACAATAATACTAATAAATACCTATAAAGTGGTCAATTAACTACATAAGCCATCCATATTTAAGCTTTAAACAATCTCCAGCAAAAATTTTAAAATTCTAAGGCTATTTCATTTTTTTTAATATAATATAACTATTTATTTAAGATACAAAGTATCTTAAACCCTTTGCCCATTCAGATAGTTACAATATATATATATATATATATATATATATATATATATATATATATATATATATATATATATATATATATATATATATATATTATAACAAAAAGGTTCACCTAGACCATAACAGGCAAAATTAATGATATAATTATGGCTAATAGACAAGATTGTTTTTCAAAAAAAACTATTAGAAATTTTATTTATTTACAGAACATTACAAGTAATTAAATGTGTAGTATACATAAATTGAATTGATAGATAGATAACTAAATGGATTAAAAGGTTGATGAGTATATAATTATATAGATAGGTATATTAGAAATATATAAATAAATAGGTAGATAGATAGATAAATAAATAAAAAAGCAAATCAATAAATAAGTAAGAAGATAAATAGATAAAAAAATGAATAGATAAACAGAGAAAAAGCCTAGAGATATGATTAGAAAGCGAAGTAGATATATAGATCAATAAATAGGTATATTTATATATATAGATAGATGAATAAAATTATTGATAACTAGAAAGATAAATAATTTATTGGATTAAAAAATAGATAGATCGATAGATAGAAGAATAAACAAATAAGCAGATATATAAATCTATAGATAAAAAGATATATAGACATATAGATAGATAGATAGATAGATAGATAGATAGATAGATAGATAGATAGATAGATAGATAGATAGATAGATAGATAGATAGATAGATAGATAGATAGATGAATAGATAAAATAGGCAGATTAAACTTTTTTGTTGAATGCATGGTATAGAATCTAGTGTCTATGCTGCTATGTTTTTAAAAGTAGTAGCACTTATAGTTTACATAGCTATTATTAATTTAACTTATTTTTAAATATTATATTTATAGTATTAAAATACTATTCTGTCTTACAAGAAATCATAAACCTAAAATCATATTGCACTTTTATAAACAATGTCATTTCATTATTGTTATTCACACTTTTTATTGAATTATATATATATATATATATATATATATATATATATATATAATTCAATAAAATAGGATATAAATATGCATAATATATATATATATATATATATATTATGCATATTTATATCCTATTAAATCTATATGGTCTCACTTTCTCATAAAACTTTTTATATCAATCAGTTGCATCCTTGAAATGCAAAAAAATGGGATATTTTTTATGCATGTTATTATTTTACAGAAGCTAAACTCTCCATACAGTAGCACCACTGAGTGAAAGCCAGAGTAAACAATGGATGCAAAAAGATTTGTGCATAAAATCTCTATCTAGTCCTGCTCATCCAATATCCCGCAACTAGTTTCTAGTTTGTGGCTTTCATCAGTGAGGAGCCTTGGATCTGGGAGAAAATCTTAGGATCTAATTCTTGCATCCATTCATTACTCTGGTTTGCACTCAATGATGCTAATGTATGGAAAATTTATGATAGTCATGTGATGTTTAGTGGTTTAATGTTATCATTTTTATGAATTATGACATGCTTAAGTTAATCATATAAAAATTTTATCTCATCAAATACTTTATTTATTTTTTCACTAAATATCTAAAAAAAAAAAAAAACAACTCCAAAAGATAGTTTTAATAAAATTGAAACCAAATAATATTTAATAATGAATAACTAATAAAAAATTTCCCTGACAACATATTGCATATAAAAACATTCTAAATTAATGTAAATATTCTGCTCTCAATTCAAAACCCCACATTATGAATAAAGAGGCTGAATTTTGTACAATCAACTATATTTAAAATGTTACCCTGAATTGTCTAGTTTAATGGAAATGTGATAGAATCTAGGGATTAAGTTTCATACACTCAACCTAATTTTAGCACTTTCACTGTTTTAACTTCTTAAGGATTTTTACATGTTCTCATGAACAAAAAATATTTATAATTTTTTATCAAAGATTTTATTGTTAGATTACACTTCACTCATTTGTATCAGCTCAATAAATGAAATTATTAATTTTATATATAAAACTAAACTATAGAATCAAAATATCCCAACTAAAATCTTCATCAATTCATCTAATCGGTCTTAAAGTGCTTTCTGTATTATACAGTGCTTCCAGTAATGAATCTCTGTTGTTTTTAAGTTGAATACAGTGTTATCTCCAAATCAATGCATGTAAAACATGGAAACATAATTTATCTAGCCACCATAAAAAATTTAAGATGTCAGTGTGGCTAATTCATTAATTATAATCACAATGGAACAATATGCTAATATTAAATTTTGTTCTAAATTGTGGGGAAATTGCTAATGAAACATTTAGGATGAGTTAAATAGTATGTGATAGAAAAGGTTTGAATCACAAGAATGTTTCAAAACTCTGTGATGGCAGGAAGACCTTTGAAAATAATTTACAAAGGTACAAAATATTTATCACAATTTGATATGCTACAGATTTAATAGTTTTTTTTCTCTTCTGTTAAATGGTTAAGCTATCATAATATAACATATGGGTTGATTTAGAGTTGTTGATACTTCAGTCAGCTTAGAAATATAATTAACCATACTTTCACTGGAACATACTAATATATGTTCAATCTTTTATGACAAGGCAAACCATTATTCATACTGTAAAAAATCATGTTTTGTTGATACAAACTACTTTTGATGAGAAATAAAACTGTTAAAATATATCATTACTATTTTAGTGCCAGATCTATCTAATTTGCTTTTATAGAAGATTGTTAATTCAGGATCAAAAATATACAGTTTTTGGAATATAGGCTATTATTAGATGATATACGATTTACTTACAAGTTTTAATTCAAAACTTTCATTGATACATACTATAATGTAAAAATTAATTTGGTGATATGGATAATAATAACATTGCCATCAAATAGACATTGATTATGTAAAAAAAATATACACTTTTCATAAAATATAATATTTACAATAAAAACATATATAGTAAAGAAAACTACTTTTGAAAAGATATGCTAAGTGTAAGCAGAAAATTCTTAATTCTTTGCAAGTTAAATAAATGATCATAAACAAAATGAAAAGTTAGCATAAAACTAAATATAGTAAATTATACTGTAACTGACTTAGCAACTATCTATTCAAATTTATAGGCAAGATTCACTGCTTTTATTATAAAATAATTTTGAACTTTAGATTTGTAATATAATGCAAAAAATAAGATTCCCTTAAGGATGCAGAAATGTATTGAATTAACATTTAAATCCAAAGTTATCACTGAAAAAGATCATAAGATAATCTAATCTAACTCAACATTGTTAAAGCATTATTGAATAACACTAGGGGACTAATGTAGAGTGAAAAAACAACATAAAAGCAAATGACTGGATGGCATTAACATTAAATTGGCAGCATTTAATAATAATAAGTACCATATCCACCAGCAAATAGGACATACTTTTGTCTCATAGCATGCCTAAAATATGGTGTTCATCTTATCCACTTAAAATCAAAATTATGATTTGAAATATCATTCTGTCCAAAACTTCTACTTTATATTAATATACATCTATAAGTATTCTATTGCATTTTGTCCTTTTGTTAAACAGTGGTTTCAAATAAATCATTTCTATAATTTCTTTTTGTTCTGTAAAGATAATAAGTTGGGTTATATATTTTATGCTTCATTATTGAAAAAAAATGTAATTCCATATAGTTTAACTAAACAACTTCAACCTTTGGATGTCTACATTAATAAACCATTTAAAAGATTCATGAAGGAGTGAGCAATGAAACAATAGGATGCAATCTACAGATTTTGATGTGAGATTATCAGGAAGTTGGAAGAGGCCTAATATTTTGCAGATTTGTGTATGTGTCAAAACTTTATGGATTGTTGTGAAACATGAAATAGTTATGAAACCATTTAAAAAATGTGGAATTAGTAATTCACTTGATCACACTGATGATGATTTATTATGTGAACACTTAGTTTCTAAAGAAGAAGCTTCAAGTGGTTTTCATTTAGCTCTGGGGATAAATTTCTGGATTTTTGAGAATGAATATTAAAAGGTACCTAACTATCTGTTCCTAGTTACATTTTTTGTAGCAAATAAGAAAATAGAAATTCATGAAAAAATATAGATAATTTTTGTTTTCTTTCAAATGTGCATAAAAAGGGGTGCATTTTATATGCTGCTGCATCCTATATGTCAGAAAATACAGTACAGTATAATGTTTTCTATTGGAAAGCAGGTTGTTGATACCAAAAATGTATTTGCACAATTCTCAAGCATTAAAATGCATTTATTTTCATCATGGTAATTGACATTTGGATTTAAATTATTAAAAAAAAAAGAAAGTTTAGTCAGTTAGCCAATTCATATGTGCAGATTTCTCAAATCCTGCAGAAAAAAAAAGATATTTGCATGAGTTTAGAATGCGTTTAAATAGCTGATTCACTGACACTTAGTATTCACTTAATACTAGCACATAAATTATGTAACAATTATTAACTAAAATATGATATATATATATATATATATTTAGATAGTGGATAGTGTTAAACAAAAATATATGCAACCTGTGATTTTTCGTCAGACACTATAAAGTATAGATATATTTGATGTTCTTAAATATTGAAGTATTATTATTACAGGTGCACAACTATTCGAAATCGCTTCACTTATTCTCGTCAATTGTGGAATTTTTCATATGTATAGACTAGTTGCAAACCACAACTCACACATTCAATTGCAAAATTAAATGACTTTTTGAATCTATCTTATAATAGTTAGAAACAATGCACATTTATTTGTAATGTTTATGAATATTTAAATATATAAAAAAATCCCCATATTAAATAAATAATTATACAGTAAATCATTATTCAAAAAAGATTATGTATACTAACTTTTAACAAGTCTTTTGCATTTATTAAATTGCTACTAAAATTCATTTCTTTTATTATTTAGCTCAAATATTTATTTAAAAAATAAATAATAAAAGATTTTATTATAAGAAAATTCTCGATCGATCATAAAATATATAAAAAAAAAAGCCTTCCTCCACCTTTCTCTTTCTCTCACTTAGAATTACTAAATAGTCGATTGTTCTCTAGGAACGGCTCACAGAATCTGCCAATCAATCTCATACACAACGTTATTTTTATTTTAAATGTTCCTACAATGTTTTTATTCTTAAAAGTTCAAAGTTAACTTTCAGTCATCAGCGCTGATCTCTTTTGTGTTTCGCTGATTAATTTCTGTATGAAACTTTTACTATTATTGAAAAGAATTCAGACTTTATATTTCATTGCTTTTAAATACCACTGTGAGAAGAAAGGATCGAAATGAACAATAATAAATTAACTCTTTATAACCGGCTATGAATCTATATATATATGCATAATGTAGTAGATAAATATTATCTGTGTATATTAGTGTATTAATTTCATTGGCAAATGAGCAATATTAAATTCCCAACGAAATTCAAGATTGATGCATTTACAATGGTTCAATTAATCATATAGTTGGGATTATGTGACATCAATGCCACCATCTATGGGTTTACAGATTGTGCTGAGCACAAAAGCATTTCACCACGAGGGAATCAGAATAATGAGATAACTAAAAAATATATAATATATAGGGTATATGAGTACAGACTTTCACACGACCCACCACTCTTCATACTATCTCATAACACTGATACACTTGAACACATATATGTCAAAAAGATAAATAATCACCAATATCCATATTTCATGCTAACCCAGCAATCATCAGGTGGTCCAGATTACTACCTCTACACATATATACTATAAGTGCTCAGATATATATTAAGATAGCCAATCCTCGTACTTTAATGGACAGGCTTCAATCTACTCCACACTCTAACTCTTCAACCATCCATCCAATTAAAAATCTGATGATGGAATGCTCAAAGACCACCATGAGGCCAAGATTCTTGTTACATCAATGTTGACCCAAGGTCAATCTGATCTCTCATGTATATGTAAATGAAACTGTTTACATTTCTGAATCATTTTATTCTTAGAAATACATTCTGAGTGTAAATATTTTTTTATTTAAGGATGAGAAAAAGTACTAAACTTACTGTGACAATAATTAGAGCCTTGAATTTTTAGGCTTAAGCCTGCAATATTACATACATATTCTTATCATTAAGCTAAAGCAAATAGGCCAATACCATTTTGTCATAATAATTAATAAAACTTATATGTAAATGTTTACATTTCCAAATCACTTTATTGTTACAAATACATTTTGATTGTAAATACTTTTTGTTTAAATATAAAATGAATACTTATTTACTTAGACTTGTGATAATTGCTCAAGCTTCAAAATATATTTCATATATACTCCACCATTGCAAAAACCAAACAGATTAGAATCCTTTTGTCATTACAATTAATAAAATTACATGTAAATGGAAAAGTTAAGATTTTTCTAATCACTTTTATTTAAATATACTAATTTATATAAAGTGATATTATTATTATTATTATTATTATTATTATTATTATTATTATTATTATTATTATTATTATTATTATTATTATTATTATTATTATTATTATTATTATTATTATTATTATTATTATTATTATTATTATTATTATTATTATTATTATTATTATTATTATTATTATTATTATTTTAAAATAAACTTTGTTTTAAAAGTATTGTCTCATACAGTAATTGTGTCTTCATCACTGGTATTTTATACTGCTCATGTGTGTTATTCAGATTAAAGTAATAATAGATTGGCTGACTTTGGAAGGTAGAATCCTATGATTAATTCTGCAGCTATTTTGTGTTTTTCTCTTTTTATTATGCTATATTAATGTTTATATCTTTTATTAAATAGCTTTTCCTATTTTTAATACTGATATTATTTTTATGCTATATTATTTTTTTATATGTTTTAAGAAACAGCTATTTTTGGATGGAGACTTGAGTTTGTTCTCTAGCTAAAAACTTGTAATTGACATATAGTCCACCATTGCAAGGCAAATTAAGAAAAACAGAATGAATAAAAACATAATTTTTAAAAAGGTATTATTGCATGCCAAAATATTTAACTCATAACAAATTTAATGATAGTTATATTACTTAATGCAATTCTTTTTATTGTAATAAAACCCTACATAATTTCATTAAAATCTTAAAAAAAAATGTATCTAATGGAACAAATTAAGCATTTGATTTTTGTTATGGTTATCTAATGTAACCTATGAATAAACAAAATAGAGGGCAAGACATAATAATTATTTTTAAAAATTTATTGAATAAATAATCTTAGCATGGAAATTTCTTCCCTTAAATAAATCCTGGTTGAATCCATAATTGTCAAACTATCTAATAAAGTATATGTAATATGTCTTAGTTATTAATAAGCCTTAAAAAATTAAATGATTAAATAGTATAAATATTTTTCTATTTTTGTTAATAGAAAACATAAACAACTTATGTGTATAAGTTTTTGAATAAAATATGCCTAATTGATTTTTAATAAGTTGGTGCCAATGAAATTAAAGATTTATATCAAATGTTATATAAAACTGATCTAATTTGAGACTCCTAATAAAATACAAAAAATATATCAATAAATAATGTAAAAATGAAAATTTAAAATAATCAGCTATATATATATATATATACAATAAATTATAGGTATTAACAGGGAAATAACATGCACATAAAAATTAAATGATAATGTAAATATTTATTATCGAAGGAATATAATTTTCTTAATAGAAAACATGAATAAGTTTATGTATGAGAGATTTTGAATGGGTTTCAAGCAAACAAACTATTTTTAACTAATATATTACTATGCCAACTAAATTTTATCTAAATGTTAATAAAGAAATACATTAAAACAGGCAAAACTTTCCACACAGTAATGCCACTCAGTGCAAACCAGAGTAATCAATGGATGCCAGAAGACTTGTGCATAAAATCAATATATAGTGCCTACTCATTCAATATCCCCAGATGAGTTTCTAGGTTGTGGCTTTTGTCAATGAGAAACCTTGGATCTGAGAGCACTGTGCCTAGAGATGCAGGGCTAGTCTGGGGATACTGAATGAGTAGGCACTAGATAAAAAATTATGCTTGTGGTCCAGTGCTCTCAGATCCAAGGCTCCTCACTGACAAAAGCCACAACCTAGAAACTAATCTGGGGATATCGAATGAGTAGGCACTATATATTGATTTTATGCACATGCCTTCTGGCATCCATTGATTACTCTGGATTGCACTGAGTGGCACTACTGTGTGGAGAGTTTTGCCTGTTTTAATAACAGTTATGAGCAAGGATAAGAAATGGTGATCATGTGATGTTTACTGGTTTAATTATTATACATCAGAAAGGATAATGGAGACAAGATGGACTTTTTTTGCTATGTGAATGAAGTTCAGAAGCAAAGCATTCCACAAAATTATACTTTGGCTATATATACTATTTTAAAGCTGTGTAGTAGAAATATAATTATTTATATAATATCAGAGCCAGTTTAAAAAGGAAAATGAAACAGTGCAATGTTTTTTGTGTATATATGTAGTGTTTGTGTTTTTTTAACTATGATAATGGCAAATGCCACATTTGAAATTTTTGATTTTGAAAGTGCTAGGAACAAGTGATTTTTAATTTACAAATGTTATTTCATGGAAGGGAAGAGAGGGTGCTAAAATTTACATTGCACAAATAGGCTTCTTTCCCATGTAGTGTACTGTGTAACATAAATTGAATTACTCGTTTAATGTAAAAAACTGTGATTTTTTTAACAATTAAATTATTGCACATCTGACTATTACTATATGTCAAAATTTAAGAAAATGTTTTTTTTATTCATAATCTGCTTTTTATTAATATTATATTAGTGGTGTTTAAACTTTTAATGACCTTAGTTCTCTATACTGTAGAAGTTAAAAATTGTTAAAATCAAAGTAATAATTCAAGGTCCTATAATATCTATTAATAAGAATAGCAAACATTTATAAATTTGAAGGTCAGTGTTAATTGTTGCTATCCATTATCTTGCAGAAAAGTAACTTTCTGATTAAGTAATATAATGTTACTATTTCAACATTAATCAAAAATACACATATTGCAAGATAATATAAATTTAGTATTTAGATTATGTTAAATATCGATTACGCTGCAGATCTCTTGATAATTTTCTAAAAACTATGGAGTTTCTGCAAAACAGTTTGAATATTATTGTATTATTATTATATTTCCAAACAACAAAAGATTTTGAGCCTTGAAATATTTTATTATCTACTGACACAGATCTGAATTAGTTCAATAATTGAATACTTAATCAATTTTAAGTTATCATTTGAATTACAAAAATATCTTAGACATAGAATAATATAAATCTGATTCAGAATGTTAGATATTGTAAATTAGATGTCTCAAGATTAGGATACAATATTAAGTTATTAGACAAATCAGAACTATGAAGTAGTATTTTGGTTTTACTAATCTTTATCCTGTATTTTATTTTTAAAAAGTCTGATTTCAAGTAGCTAATGTTTTCAAGTAATATTATCAACAAATTAAAAACATTTAAATAATCATCATTTATATTAAAATACTTTTTATTTATTAGATTTGGAAAGTTTTTAAAGTAAGATAACTCTATTAATTTTTCTTCTCCCTTGCTTTTTAATTCATTTATTCATTCAATTATATTCAATGATTTATCTTTGTAAATGTATATACTTTTATTTATTAATCTATTCATCTAAGTGGGTAAATATCTATCTATCTATCTATCTATCTATCTATCTATCTATCTATCTATCTATCTATCTATCTATCTATCTATCTATCTATCTATCTATCTATCTATCTATCTATCTATCTATCTATCTATCTATCTATCTATCTATCTATCTATCTATCTATCTATCTATCTATCTATCTATCTATCTATCTATCTATCTATCTATCTATCTATCTATCTATCTATCTATCTATCTATCTATCTATCTATCTATCTATCTATCTATCTATCTATCTATCTATCTATCTATCTATCTATCTATCTATCTATCTATCTATCTATCTATCTATCTATCTATCTATCTATCTATCTATCTATCTATCTATCTATCTATCTATCTATCTATCTATCTATCTATCTATCTATCTATCTATCTATCTATCTATCTATCCATCTGTCTTCCAGTCAGGCTACTTTTCTCTATATGACACTTTGTCTCATCTGGCTATCATCAGTGAAGGGTGGCACTAGAAACTAGATCTAAACACTGGCTCTAAAACTCAGCATTTATGGAAAAAGTTTCTATCAGCTTGCAAGCATGAATTTTTCAGGTATGTAAATATCTTCAAATTCAGTTAAATAAACTAGACAGTTATATGGGTCTGAAAACAGTTCAGTTTCACCACATAGTAAAAGCCTCTGCAATATATATCATTGCAAAAACATTCAAGCTTGAAATCAGCTGATCTGAAGATGGAGACAATGAAAGAGATATTGAATTCTGTCTCTCTCAGCATTTATGTATACAAAGCTTGTATAGAGATATTGGTAAAGCTCCATCTAGTGATCATAAAATGCAAGCTATAAGCAAGTTAATGAAATTTATAACTTGTTTTGTTTATCATATATATATATATATATATATATATTATTAATAATGTTAGTCTGTACATTCATATGAAATTGTACACAAATTGTATAACTAGTTTTACCATAAGTGAAGTATGTTTAAGAATATATTAATAGTTCAAATATTACATATAATATAATGGAATATTTAACACTATGGTTTGGGATTTTGTGTGCTGAAAATTTTAGTGAATAAAAAGGAATCGAAGTTTAATTGATTTATGATCATTAGGCCTTATTTTGAATGATTTTATGTAATTAAATTTATTTATTTAAAGTGGCTTATATATGTAATATTTTTTAAGACCCATTGCCGCTTAGCCATTTCATGAAGCATAATTATGTATTTTAAAATAGTAATGAAATATTGATTATTATATCATAATATATTATAAATGTGTAAATATTTATAATGATTAAATGGATCATCACTAAATAGCCAATTAATTTTTTATGTATGTGTGGTCTTGAAAGGAGATCAATAAAACACTAACATGCATCATCATTAAAATATAATTTTCAATTTTAAGGCAACATCCTTATGATTTCCACATAATTTTATATAGGATCTATACAAACAACTACATACTTAAAGAATAAAAGACTGCTACAGATATATGAAAAAAAGTTAGCTGATATTGATATCTTTAGAGAAATTTATAAAAAAAAAATCAAATTATTAGAAGAGTAGTGAATGAATAAATATGACAATAAAATCTAGTTGTACGTTTATCTGGTTTCTGGTTTACATATACAAAAGCTACTGCTGACCTAGATTCCAACAGATATGCCTGAAAATACTGTACATTATGCAAAAATTAAGCAGTTATATATATATATATATATATATTAATGTTGCATAATGCACAGTATACTGGCGGTATATCTACAGTAAAATGATTGTCAATATTTTATAAAGTTGTTTAATCTATATTCAAGAACGCAATGAAAATACAATTCATTTTCATAAGTGTGAAATAAATGTCAAGGAACTTTGACTAAATTAGGCAAATTATTCTCTTCTAAAAGCAACAAGAGAAATGCGCTGCCACATAATGGTTTAAAAATGATGACAGAAAGTCTATAAAGGCTACTTTTAAGCAATAAATAAAAGATCAATATTTGCCGCATACATCTCACAAAATCATAAGGCTTTTTTATGATAAATATAATATTACTCCTCAAGACATTTGCATCTGATATAACAACTTTATTATAGTAATAATCATATGATTATATTTTCAGGAGACAATGTGACGATTCAGCATTAAAAGTGTCATATTAATCTTTAATTCGGATTATTTTCATTTTTATGGTTATCACTTTCCCTCTGGGTATTATTGCAAAAGGCAACAATTCCATTTACAATCAAGAACCAGCATGTCTTACTATAAAGTGTGACCTATAAAACATTATTAAACACTTGCAGGTATTCCTGTTTTGTCAAGTCGTCCAGTACAAGCACACATTAGTGATAAGAACATAAATATATAAGATTATTATTTTTTAAAAAAGTTTTAAAAAAGAAATTATTATAAAATAGTAAATATCTGTTGCAATTTTATACAAGTCTCATGAAAATGAAAATAGGACGTCGATTCCAAACTGCTTGTTAGAATTGATTTTGATAAAAATATGAGATTTTATTTTCTGGCTTTTATTATAAAATTGTTTTTTAACAAATGCTTTAATGAAAAATGATGTTTTTTTTCCTTTATTAACTAAAAATATACCCTTATGTATAATGCAATATTATAAACAAAACTTTAGACTGAAAACACTATAACATCTTTCAGAACAATTCGAACTTATCCTTAACTCTTACATATCCACTTTGTACATTATTGTGTACATACAATTCTTGCTGAAATAAAGTTTAAACCTCCATTTTGAAAAGAAAAATTGTTACAAACACAACATGAAAGTTCAATTAGGCAATGAGATTTAATATTAATATTTAATACAATTTAAATATTTAATTATTATCAATATAATAAATTTTATATTATGATTTTCAGATTTATTTTATTTTTAAGTGGTCTGTTTGTTCACACTTTCAAATTAATTATGGAGTTGCTTGCTGACTTTAGAATTCTAAAACACATAGGTAGGTCTGTTGAAAGTTCAACAATATTTGATTTGATATATATATATATATATATATATATATATATATATATATATATATATATATATATATATCTTTGCTCCAACTCTCTATATATTGTACATCATGTATATTATCTAACATTTTAATAGATAAATCTTGATTACAATAGAAACAATAGTGTTTAATACATTGTACTTTTCAGAATGCATATGTACACACATATTTCTACAAAATTTTCAAGAATAGAGTGGACCCACATATCTTTTAAGCCTTTGATGTTTATAAACTGCCTATTGCAATCATTGATGGAAATGCAGAGTGATATTAATATATAAGTCAAAAGAAAATATGGCATTAGTTATCATATATAGTAAAAGAAGTCAATCATATTTTTTATTGAAGACTATGAAAACAGTTTGAAAGAAAATATATGACAAATAATTATTTAATTATATATATATATATATTCAAGATCATGCAGAAATTTTATAAGTGTCAACAACCAAATTACTATTTTTTGTCAACAATATTTTATACAGATTATACCATGTGAGTTTAATATATATGCATATAATTAATCTTGTTTCATTTTAAAGAGTGAATAATTTCCCAGTCAAATATGCACCACTTATACTATATCATATACTATATATATATGTATATATATATATATATATATATATATATATATATATATATATATATATATATATATATTTAAAACCATCATTTAAATAGAACTCTCTATAGAAAATTTTATATTTTTATTATATATATATATATATATATATATATATATATATATATATATATATATATATATATATAATGAAAGTGCAATCAACTCTTTCATTAATGATTTTTTTAGTTATAAGAAAAATTGTCATGAATATATTTTGCCAGAGAAGAGAATCATAATTACTCTAGATGTTTATTTCAATAAATACATGCTGCTGCATTTTTTATATGTGGTACAATTGTATGTTTATTTTTGTTTAATAAAAACAGGATGAACTTACTAGACATGAGTAAAAAAATCACATCATCAGATGTTGAACCATTGGTTCAATCTGACAAGAATTGGTTGATATTCAAATTATATAGATAATGAATGAGGATTTAGTCTGAGTTTTTATACTGAAAAACAATGTATAATCTGATATGCATTTAAAGAAAAATTATGAATGTGTATAATAGATTCATTAATCTTCATTGTATTATATTTATAATACTGGTTACTTTGAATTATAAAAGGTGGAATGAAGATTTAGCAAAGCTGGAAAAAAGTGTGACCTTTGAAATCCCATCTTCACATTACTTGTAGTTTTTCAGTAGTATAATAAATAAGAATTATGATACATATAATATACATTTAAAAAAAACAAACCATGAAATTAATAATGCATTCTCTATTTTATTTCAATGGGAATATTTCTAAGAAATATTAAATTCTACTAGCAGCTTGTAACAAGAAAACTTGAAAATTATATTCTTTAAATATCCAAACCCACCATTTTTTTTTACTTATCCCTCTCCCTCATAGCTTAGCTTTACCAACACCAAGGAGCTTCAATTTATTATCAAGACAAACTCTATGAATAAAAGGTGGAATCCATCTTTATTCATACAGATTGTCTTGATTACTTATTGAATATTCTTGGTGTTCATAACCTTGAGCTAATATGATGTGTATTGTAGTTGTGAACTACTTACCCTTTAAAAAATCAAATTGATTATCTATACAAATTAAAACCACAATTAAAATTCCACACATTAATAAATGACCCTGAATTACAATATAATTAGGCAAACAAATATTTAAAGCTGGCCACTGTAAACAAAAATCATGCCTTGCAATAATAGTATTTTATGTGACTTACTTTTAAAGTTAGTTTTCAGCTTTAAGTAATTGTTTTTATAATTATATCATTTGAAGTTTATCTAGATAGGTTCATGGAAATTTCCATTACACATTCAATATGCATATTTATAAATCATGAAAATATTCTTATATATATATATATATATATATATATATATATATATATATATATATATATATATATATATATATATATATATATATATTTTCATGATTTATATATATATATATATATATATATAACATTGAACCATATTAAAATACATATAAATCATGAGTGTTTTGGCATTGGTAATATTGAAAAGCTAAAAAAAAAAGAAAAAAGTTAAAGATCATTCAAAAGATGCAATTTGGTTTTTTTTAGTTAGCAGAATTCATTTCTTGATATGTACAATGAAAGTTATTTATGTTGATATTATGTATTTAATTTAATTAAAGTTAAAATTGGAAAGAATTTAAGTGCATACAGATTGTTTATCCAGATAAATAAAAGAAAGACATATGCTAACTAAAGATAGTGGAAATATTTTATAAAAAAGAGACTTGGTAACTATAAAATAAACAAAACTTGCCTTATGATAAAACAAAAGATAAGGACATATGTACAGAAATCTGGAAACTGGTCAAGACTATAAAGAAAAGAAAATATGTTCAAGTAAGGTCTTGTCTGTTGGCTAGTCTTGGATCATGAAATATTCAGGACCACTCTATTGAACTAATTCATCATGTGGAGAGGAAATCAGAGCATTTGTGGACACACATCAGGAAGAGGTCACTCCAAAAAGCCTTCATGCAAGCCTTAAAGTAGATGAACAATGTAAAAGATGTCAACAGTGATTAAAATCAATGGCTATTAGCTCTTCAAACCAAGAAATACATGTACATTACAATCTACATAAATTTGCAAAACTTGCTGGTAAGTTAATACTTCTTGTAGTTTAAATTATGTCAAATTAAATGTTTGCAAACTAAATTTAACTATAAACTTTAACTGTGAATTTCACCTATACTTAAAGAGACATTTTATCCATAGATTTCTTCCTTCCTTCAACAAATTTAAAAGAATGGAACTGTTTTTACTACTTAACATTATTATCTCGATGGGCATTTGTGTGTGCTTTCCAATTTATTAGTAATTTAAAATTTATCGTTTAAATATTTTAAATTTGTCATAATAAAATATTTATCTTTAATATCAACTTTTCATTGTATGTTATTAATTTTAGGTTATTTACACTTTATTATACAAAAGATTATTTTAAGAAATGTATAATGACCTATGCCAACATGTTGGTTTTAATCTATGAATGCGGGATAATATTTTATAATATTAATTGACAGGAAAATGTAATTTCCAATCTTTTTAGTTATTTTCTTCCTAATTTATGGTATGTAATGCAACGGATATCAGTGGGTCTATGAGCCTGGTGTCATTTTAAATAAATATAAAACTGATTTTTCCAGCAGTGAAAAAAACAGTAAATAGTAGGTCAGTTAATCAGGAAAGATAGCTATGTTCTTGAGATATCTAAACTCATATATGAACAGAAGATTATTCTTTTTCATAGTTTGATTAACTTGCATTTTATAATGTGTAACATAAAGACCTAAATCTAACCAAAAATATTATAATATATTTTGATACTTATGATTTTTCCTGTAAACTAAGATAGCAACTTGAATTTATGATAAACACACAGATTCAAGGGCATACAATCTACCAAAGATGTGACGTTAAAATAATATTAATAAATCAATGGTTAAATTAATAAAAGAGAAATATATTCTGATAAATTTCAATAAGAAGCTTTATTTCAATTTTTTTTAAAACTTATATTATAAGATGGAAAGCAATGAGTAGTTTTTTCACATTGTCGTACTTTGGTTCAATTCAGCCTATTTTTTTTTTTTTTTGTCAAGAGTTTTTTTTTTATATATATAAATTATAATAATGACAAAAATTTGGGAGCTTTCTGTCACAGAATGTAAGCAGTGAACTATTTCCAAAAGTATTGGATCCTGCCTTCCCGAAAATTTGCGTTAATGGTAACTATATGATTGCACACGTCCAAAGGCCAACATGAATAAAGTGTAAATATTGTATTTATATGTTTTTTTTTTTCATTTTTCTGTTAATAAATTATTCCAAAAAATAAACTGTAAATATCGTAGTTTTTTTTTTCATATTGATTTCTTTTTTTTTTAAATACCAGTAATAAAAAAATAAAACGTAAATATTAAATACGATGTTTCCTAGCAGATATTTTTTGCAAACATTTTATTGGGGCACCTTGAAACTGTAGATTAAATCAAAAATACAAGCTGCCATCTTAGTTTACAAAAAAAAAATTCACATGTAACTGCATATCTTATAAAATAGTGGTCATCCGCCCGTCGTGGCTCAGATCTGGATTTGATTTTTAGCTGGTAAGACATTAGAAATTGGCTAATTTCTGATAAAAATAACATTTTCCTTTCAAATAGTTAGCCTATATACAGCCGTGCAAAGCAAATTGACAATTTAATGGAATGCTTTTTTTTATATATTTAAAACCAAGTTGCTACATTTGTAATTAAAATAAATCTAAACTCCCGGCCGATGCTATGAGGATATGAAAAAAAAAAACTTTGAACATCTAACAATTGTAGTAAATGGAATTTATGTTTTATCATTGTTGTCAATATTAATCCCAAAATATCTTCTGGTCTTGATGACGTTATTATGACACAGGTGTTTTTTTCATTAAGAATATACTTGTTTTCATTCTATTTTCATTATTTGAAATTTCTGCTTTTATATAGATAAAAATCAAGTCTTGCGTTGTTAGCCGAGAGGTATCGCAGCCGCCATTTGAAATTTCTGCTTTTATATAGATAAAAATCAACAAAGGCGTTTAGAAAATAGTAGATGTGAAGATAATGAAAAGATCACTGAATAAAAATTGTTTAATTAAAGTTTTATCTTTCTGTTGAATGTGTAAACTACAGATATCATTAATCCTTAAGTTGTCAGTTTAAAGAAAAGCTGTTAAAACACTTTTTATTTCAAGACGTTTTAAATTCTCAATCACATTTTTGTTTGATCTAATAGTAAAATACTTGCGCATTTTCACAAAACAATTACAAACTTAGTAGTATACATAAATAAATATGAAAACATATCAGCACCAATCATCCTAAATAATTTATTTTTCTGTTTAGTTATCATAATAAAAATGTATTTAGAATGATAATCGGAGCTGACAACCCATACTTTTGTATATCTCAATTGATGATGTGTTAATATATTTATTATATAATATATAAAGTTAAAAAATAACAATAAAACAATTTTGAAATTCCCCAATGCACAGTAATGACATTTCCAACCGTCGCTGACAGGAATTTGTGACTTTTTTAATCTTTGTTTTACCCTCTAACTAAGAATAACTGTAGGTTTATTTACCAACCAATTCTGGATCATTAGCCAGCTTAGCTATGGAATTAAAAAAATTCTAAACTTAATTTGAACCTGAAAAAATGTTATAGCTTTATCCACTTAAAATTTAATCTCATGTTGTGATCATAGAAACTGATAGTATTTTTGTATATCATCCCTTTTTGGCAATCTTAATATTTATAATTAATTACATTCGACTATGTTTTTTTATTAACTGTATTATATATAACAATAAAAAAATGACTTCATTTTTTCAATATTGGGTTCAAATTAAAAAATATACTTTTTTTCATTGTAACATAATTGCACTAAAATTATATATATATATATTAAAAATCTCATGGTGTAGTACTAATACATCTGACTGCCATGTCTAGAAACTGGAGTTTGAACCTAAGATGGATAACATTCCAATTTTTTTCAAGTTTCACAGCCAGACAATCTAGATAGTCATATAATGGTGATTGGCAAATGGGTATATAACTTTTCCTAATAGAGAAAAAATAAATAAAAACTTATTCAAAACCTTCACGATGTGGCAGGTAACAACTCAGAAACGTAATGCGTTTTTCTCTGGTTTTTTTTTTTTTTTTTATAGGGAATTTGTAGATAGGTGTTTTTCCGAAGTAGATTATTTAAAAGCTGATTTTCATTTTCCTGTAAAAATAAACCTGAATACTATCATATTCCTGTGGAGATATTTTAGATTTATGATAGATATCATAGTTTTGTACCGTGTCAGATTTTTTTTTTTTTATCTTTTGAGAATATCACTGTTGCTTTTTTTTTTTTTTGTAACTTACTCCTTTCCATATAATCTCTACCCCCAACAAAAATGTCCCCTATTATTCCAAAAAATATTTATGTTAGTATGTTTCAATATATATAAAACAAATGAAATTATTTAAAGCTTGAAAAAAACGAACAATTTACTTATGAAATATATATAACTGTAGAGAAAAAAAATTAAGTTTTAAAAACAAACAATAATAATGTAAACTTTTATCTTATTGGTTAATAAAATTATTTTTGTAAGTTATAAAAATATATAATAAAATCAATACATTGCAAAGTATTATGCAAACAGAGATATTTTATTTTTTAGCGTAATAATATATTAGCGTGTTTATCTTACACTGTGATAACAATAATATCGACTGTAATCATGTTAAATAAGTAAAATAATATTTATTTTGTTATAATATGTTAATAAACGTGTATTCATCAGAAAGAAATGAATTAAAGCAATAAAACAATTGAATTACTAGTTAATAATGATGTAAAAAAAATAGAGCTGCAAGCAGGCATTGCACGTAATATATAGGTTAAAAGTTTTAAAAATAATCCTCAAAAAAATGTATCGATAGCATTTTCCTTTAAAAAAAAACATTAAATTGATATGAATATTCATTCCATTAATTAAATAACAGATGGTAAAATATATGCTTTGATTTCTTTAGCTAATATTAATTAAATATCCATTTACTGACTAAAAATTAGTCAGTGAACTGATTTCGTTAATGCAGTTAACAATAGTTAAAATCTATAGTTAATTAAATCAGTATTTAACCAGATAATTTAAGAATGCAAAACTTGTTTGGGCTTGAAAGTATTTTAAATTATACAAATTTAACTTACAATTCTTGTAAAAATAGTATTAAAAAGTATTTTAAATTATACAAATTTAACTTACAATTCTTGTAAAAATAGTATTAAGCATTATTTACTTTAAGATTCTTGTACACTAGGATATAAATATAATTAGAGGATGTAAAATAAAACACAGTTAATCATCTTATTTATTATTTTTTAAGCATCTATTGCTTCCTTGCAATATCTACTTTACATTCTATTATAGCACCACTATGTATCCTTAATACAACATGCCAACTGTTTCTTGCAAGATGGAGACAATTTGTATTCATTTTAAAACAGTTTGGGAAATAATATCACAACATGTAGAATATAATTAATTTTTAATTTTTAGTAGAATGTAGTGTCAAGCAAAGAACAAATTTTCAGCCTACCGTTTATGTATGATGGTAAATAAATTTTAATATTGCTTCAATTAGATATATTTATAATACTTATGATTATGCCATATGTTTGTGTTAAAATTTTCTTAGGTGAAGTGTCTATTATCTATCATTAAATTAATTACAGTGATTTTAAATACTTTATCCCATAACATTATATATATATATATATATATATATATATATATATATATATATATATATATGTATATCATATATATATATATATATATATGAAAAACAGATGTAAATAAAGTAGTTTTTGGGTTAAACCATGTGTTATTTTTGCTTACTTACCAACATTTCAATGAAATAACATCTGCCATTGTTAACGTTTCAAAGAAAAATGATTAATTCACATATCACACTCAATCTCATTTTTTGCCTCACACTCTTATCTTTTTACTATTTGAGATCTAATAGTTTTTCTTTGGAAAGATAACCTTGAACCATGATGAATGCTATTGTGTTGAAATGTTGGGAAGTAAGCAAGAATAACACATGATTCATTCCCAAAACTACTTTATATATTTATATATACTGCAAGCTTAGAAATGCCATTGTAAACTGGCAGTTATATTTCAAATATTGTAAAAATTCTATTGGCTTTATTTTTATAGTTAAAAAAATATATTCATTACTATCATTGGTTGTATAACACAAAATATAATTAATATCAAGTAAAAAAGTCTTTTGTATTATTGTTTAAGAGAAAATATAATTTTATAAAGCATTTTTAAATGGTTTTTCAAGCAGATTTTGTGATCAACACTTGTATTAGTCACATATATTTTTGACATTATTCTTATTAAGGAATGATGTTATCAAATTATATAAACAAACAAAGGTGCTTATACACATAAAATAAATAATTCAACATAGAAATATAGAATAAAATTATAAATGTAACATTACAATACTAAAATATTTTAAATGAAAGTCATTATATTTAAAATTACATTTTAACTTAAAAGAATAGAAGGAATAGTTCTTACATGATATATTTTGGGTGCTTGTGTGCATGCAAAAGCTTACATATTTAGATTTAGCAAAAAAATGATTTATTTTGCTAGAATATTTATTAAATAATATTATTTATTAAAAGGTCAACTTAAATTTAATTGAAGTAGATATCTGAGAACTTTATTGTTTTATAATTTATTTATTTTAATTAAGTAAAGGTTTGTAAGATTATTTTAAAACCTAGAAATAAAATTGAAGCAATTGAGAAAGATGGAAATGATTACTTTCTTTTTCTTCATTTTTAAATGACATTAGAAAATCTTAGTGCCTAATTATTTGCCTAGCAAGAACCTTGATGACCTTTTCCAAATTTTTTAAACCCAATGCATAATGAGAAATATGGTGATTTCAGACAGGTTGGTATAAAAGCTGAATCTTGAAAAAAACAAGAGTTTCCCAATTTTTATTCCAGTCAGGACTTAAGCAGGTTAAAAATTTTAATTAAACATTTTGTTTGACTTTTACTTGATCAAATAGGCCAACTAGTCTAGGAATTTTGCCTTTGCTTGGTAAAATAACTTCACATTGTACTAAGAAAAGATGAAGACTAACAGATAAGACAGAAATCACTATTGATAAATGAATTAATTATTTATTTCAAGAAATGTCACTAATTATAGTCAACTGTTTGTGAAAAATGGATAGTTGACTTATGGTATGCTGTCTCACTATTTCAACAATAAATTGCTGGACTATTTAATTGGAAGTTATAATATATGGCTGATACATTTGGAAAATTATATTTAAATTCAAATAAATTGTTGATATTTATTTTTCAAATTATTGCATGAAAGTCTGTGCTCATATATCCTATATATTACATATATTAAAAAAAGATATATTACATATATTGATATAGGTATGTAATAAGCCTGTATTTCAGTTATATTCAAATTATTGTAAAATATTGGTTTTCTTTACTTCAAGAAAATATGAATAATATGTCTCAATATTGCGAATTTGTCTCATTTTTTAATTATGGAAGAAAAAAATTTAAATAATAATTTTTCAACTCAATATGCCTCCATAAAATCGTCACTTGGAGAAATGCTTAACTTTAATTCAAATATTAGATGGAAATCACACTGTTTATGAATAATAAATTATATTGCTTTATCAGATATGTGATCAGGACTAATAGCATGAATTAAATATATATAAATAAATGGATTAATTATATTTCAATGAAAAAGTACTCATTGATAATCTTTGGGATAAAATGACAACATCCTTTCAGATAGATTAAATGCCGTATCTAATAAACTATGAATTTGTCTCCAATGCTTAAAGAAATGCATTATCTGTTATAAATACTAAATATTTAAATACCATTACATGGATGGGGGGTTGTGAAAGTTAAATATTTAAATACCATTTATGAATTATTGATTATAGAAAATTTTAAAGTGGATTGATGTATTGAAAATATATTACCTTGCTAAAATGGAATTGATTAATCCTTACATTGTGTTACAGAAGGGATTGTATTACAAGATTAAATTAATTGTACTTTACATCATCTTTGATCCTGTTATTTTAAGTATTTATAAATTCCCAAGAACTTAGGTATATTTTTCAAGTATCAATATTTCATTGGAATAACTTTTAAATCATCATAACCATTGGATGATTGTTTAATGCACTTTCTCATTATTGCTTCTAAGTTAGTTGTTGTTGTTGTTATTATTATTATTATTATTATTATTATTATTATTATTATTATTATTATTATTATTATTATTATTATCATTATTATTATTATTATTATTATTATTATTATTATTATTATTATTATTATTATTATTATTATTATTATTATTATTATTATTATTATTATTATTATTATTATTATTATTATTATTATTATTCCTCAGATATTATTATGCTAATGTAATGATTATATTTTTATTTATATTATTATTGGTGATATTGAATGAGATTTAATGTGATTTATCTTAATTTTAGGTTGTATAAATGTAAATAACTATTAAACTTATATAAAACTGTCTTATGTTGTAATTATTTTATGTTTTTAACCTTAAAGTTAAATGAAGTCAATCATTTTTATTTAGTTATGTAGATCTGTAAAAAAAATATTTTATGCATCACTCTTATATGTTAGTGTTAATTTTTAAATGTTATATAATATGTAATAAGACATCCACATGATCTAGTTATATTTTGTTTGTAGAGTATCACTTCTAGCATTTCAGCCTACAAATAAATCCAGTAAAGGGTCTTGAGGTGAAATAAATAAGCCCTATGTCATAAATATCATTTTTTCATGCTAACTAATAAAAACACTTGCATCTCTTGAAACAGTAAAAACTTCTTCCGCATTATTAAGTAAAGTTGATTAATAATTGATTAGTTAATAAAACAAAGTATTTAAGGACCACATAGAGCATTTCTCATTAATCATTATGATGATTATTATTATCTTCCAGTATTTGAATCGATGATTATTTTGAAATAATAATGAACCTATCCCTATTTCATATGAGTGCTTTCATATCACTGTATAATAATAGACTTTTCATATCTCAAGTACAAATTAGTTTTAGGAAACAAATATTAAAATTTATTATTTTATATTGTGTAATAGAGTAATTGTTAAATTTTTAATACTGCTCTTTTGTAATTAGTAAAGAAACATCATCACTGCTAATTTATGAGATAAATGTCATAATTAAGACATTAAATTACACATAAAATCTATTTGGTTTAAATACTTATTTATGTTATTGATGCTATCCAAACTATAATTTATTTTACATTGTCATATCCTAACATGTATAAACACACTTTACATCAGTGTATTTATTTCCTTATTTTATATAATCCTAAGATAAATAATTAACCAACTTTGTATTTAAAGCCCAACCTTAGCTTTAAACAAAAAATAAGTTACTCTTGATTAATTTTTATAGTAAGAAACAGTATATTTGCGAAATGTTTATTCATTAAAATATAGTGATATTAAAACTACACATGCCATTATTGAATAACCTTGAAGAAGTTATTTATTATTTTATTAAATATGAATTTATTACTAAAGTATAAAATAGTTTTAGCTTATATATATATATATATTTTATGTATTGCAAAATGCAATTACTAAAGTATAAAATAGTTTTAGCTTATATATATATATAAATTTTATGTATTGCAAAATGCAATTACATTAGAAATAATCACACTTCTTCACATTATTGATAGCCATCTTAAATGACATTTAGGTGAGAGTTTGAAATCATTTCTTTTGGTTAATATATATATATGATTCAATATTTTCATGATTATATAATGGAAATAAAGTCTTATTTATGTCATGTATTATTTTTTTTAAAATTTCCAATGCTTTAATAGAATAACATTTATCCTTATCAAGATCAAAATCTTAATGAAAGAACTGTTACATCTTAAGTAATAATGAGATTGAGTGTGAAGTAAAGAGCAATCATTCTAATATATATTTGATGGTTGATCATTTAGAATAGGCAGATTGACAAATATATCTACAATTTGGATTATAAATTTTGTATGAAAATATACAAGTATTTGAAACCTTTAAATCACCTGTTTAAAAATATTATTCGTGAAAAAAACATATAGTGGAGATATAGATTTGGTCTGTATTTATAAAAAAAAAAAAATCAAAAATGTTTAGATTAAAATTAAGGTTTATTTATATTTTTTTACTTTAGAATAATACAGTTTTAATGCTTTATTAGTTATACTTTATATCTATTTAAAAAGCTGATTTTTGTCCCGTTATGAAAGTTTACTTTATTATGATGAGATGTCATCAAATTTTTCCATACTAACATAACAATTATACACCTTTTTCTTTAACTTTATTTGTGAAATCTATATTTGTGTTAATATAAATACACAGGTAAACTATAAGATATATAAATACTATTTCTATATTAAATAGACAATCACCGACTTAACCAATGATAAATTTTGTTATAAATGTACTATTCATTTTACATATATACAAGTACAAACAAGAATGTAACTAAATCTTTACTTAAATAAGCACAAATTTAGATTGAAATTTTAAGTATATTGAATAAAATAAAAAATAAAAATAATGTGCCCTCATTGTTATCGTAATTTCTAAAAGATTTATTTTGAATAAACTTTTTGTTGCCTGTTTTTTTTAAAAAAAAAACAGTATTTTATGAATGAGAGGAAAAAAGGGGGAAAATGTTATTAAAAGTGCTTTATTTCAAAGGCATTAATATTTATTTATATGTAAAATACATTAAAGAATTATTATTTAGAATTTATTTATTGTAAATAAATAAATATATATTCTAATCACATCTTAAATTTTTTTAAAATGATGCTTTAAAGCAAAACATTACAAAAAGTTATTTTAACTTTTCATTCAAAAATGTCCATGATTTGTTTACTTCATCTCTAGAGATGATGTACTTAAGTACTTTTTCTCGGAAATTGGTCATTCATTCATTGTTTTTTGTTTTGTTTTAGTCATCATTAATAAATAAAATAAAACATGATTAGACAATATTTTTAATTGGGAATAGGCCTTTGAGCCTTTAAAATCATTTGTGTCACCGTTAACAATTGGATAGTCATAATCTAAGAATCATCATGCTTCATACAAGTCAACAGCTAAATAATCCACAACAATTAAAGAAAATCTAAAACTAATTAGTAAGATTAGTAAATAAACTTAAACAAAAAATAATAATAATAATTTTAATTTTTTGTTTTTGAACTTCCGCTGAAATTTTAGCAAATAGAGCTTTAAGTAATTAATAATATACACTGTTAAAATTTATTAAGACGACATGCCTAAATTAATTGTTTCTCTTCGTGATAATACTCTTTTAAAACATTTAAATAAATTTTAGCAATTTTCAATGGAATTTTGAGGTTTATCAGTTTTATATTTCATCCTCATACAAATGCATTTACAATCAGGATTATCATCATTACCTGGAATTAATCACTAAAAAGAAAACCTCTATTTATTTTTTAACAAAGAACTGTTTATTATTTATTAAAAAACATTTTATTTATAATTAATATATTGTTATTCTAAAAAATGATCAAATGTTTTTGTTTTTCAAAGTTTGAAATGAAGTTATATAAAGTAAACAATATTATATTCTTATATAAATTATTTTAATTACAAAAATTAACTCTCTGCACTCACTATATTTTTATTTTTATTTTTTAGAAATTAAAATTATTATGTTGTGATAATTAATATTGAAATTAAATTGTGTGTGAATACATTATAGAAGTTTGTGTAGAAGTCTCACATGAGAAATCAGATTGTTTTTTCATTTGCATGTTTTCTGGCCATTATTATTAATTTTTTTTGATAATCTTCAAATAACATCAATATTTATTTTACCTTAGCATGTCTTTAGTTTACAGTTTTTTTATATATTATTAATCTATTGATGTGTATTTACTTATGTCAATTTTCTTTAGTAAATCATAACATGGAGTAGATAGAACATTAACTCCCTACATATAGTTATTGTTGAAGTTAGTAATTATTAAATATATTTTTACAACTACAGACAAAAACGTTACTATTATCCCTAAATGCCTCATGATTAGTTTGTTTGCTTATTTACCTGTCATTTATTTATTTGAATATATAGAAATGTTTATTATCCTTTATAAACTAATGCCCAATTAACAACTATTAGAATTTTTCAAACACTCTTATTAATTTATTTTTAATTAATAAATAGTAAATTATATGAAGAGCAACTATAGTATGGCATATAATTATATGAATAATTTGTCATTTTTACTCATTTATGTATATTATTTATGACAGGCAAGACTCTTCATACAGTAGTGCCACCCTGTGCCAACCAGAGTAATCAATGGATTCCAGAAAGCTTGTGCATAAAATCCCATCTAGTGCATACTCATCCAATATCCCCAGACTAGTTTCTGGCTGTAGCCTTCTTCAGTGAGGAGCCTTGCATCTGAGAGCACTGCACCTAGATCTTAGGATCTAGTCTGGGGATTTTGAATGAGTAGGAACTAGATGGGGATTTTATGCACAAGCCTTCTGGCATTTATTGATTACTCTGGTTGGCACAGGATGACATTACTTTATGGAGAGTTTTGCCTGTTTAATAACAGTTATGTGCTAGCATAAGAGATGGTGACCATGTGATGATATATTATTTATGTACATTATTGTATAGTTATTATAGTGAAATTCTGTAATTGGCTTAATGCTGTAGTTTTGTATCACAAATAAATTGAATTGAATTATTATTATTATTATTATTATTATTATTATTATTATTATTATTATTATTATTATTATTATTATTATTATTATTATTATTATTATTATTATTATTATTATTATTATGTTTTAAAAGGTACTTTATTATTTCATTTGGTTTACATAGCTTCAATTACATTGTATTTACAATTTGATTTCACAAAAATTACATTTTCTGTTTACCATTTCTTTAAATACAAGTTTTTTCTTGTGGTAATTTTGAACTTCATCTTTGTCCTATAGTTTATAAATAATGCAGTAAATTTAGTGCTTCAATTCTTTTTGTTTTGTGACTCTTATAATCTAGATTGTTCTTTTAAAAGAGACCAAGAAATGGCATATAAATCTGGTCTAACGGTAGTTCTATCTCTACTTTTGTTTTGTATTAGTTTATTAATGAATATGGCTGGATGATGCCAAGTATATTATTATTATTATTATTATTATTATTATTATTATTATTATTATTATTATTATTATTATTATTATTATTATTATTATTATTATTATTATTATTATTATTATTATTATTATTATTATTATTATTATTATTATTATTATTATTATTATTATTATTATTATTATTATTATTATTATTATTAGTAGTAGTAGTAGTAGTAGTAGTAGTAGTAGTAGTAGTAGTATCATCATCATCATCAACATCATCATCATCATCATCATCATCATCATTATTACTATTATTATTATTATTATTCTATTATGAATTATTAATTGTATTTTTGATTTGTTCTAATTTTTGTAATAAAATATATTAATTTCATTTTATTAAAACTGTCTTTATTTTTTAAAATTTAATTAAGATTATAAAAATTATTTTATATGTAATATAATCAACTATTTTATTTGATCTCACACATGTATTAGAATTATGAGTTATTTGTTCTATTATGGAAGATGATGAGATGAAGGAATGATATGTTTCTTATGGAAAATTTAATTTAGCCAAGTCATCCAAACAGATTTCATAGTGATATACCTGAACACACACTTATTTAAATATTATTATTTGGGGTTAAATTGAAAAAAAAAAACATTGTTAAATTTAAATTTGGTTTCAATGTAATAAAATATATTATTTGCCTCCTCACTGCATCAATGTCTGTATTTGCTCCACACTTCTTATTCCATATCCGATCATCATCACAGATATATATATATATATATATGTTAAAATGAAGATTTGCATGGGTTAAATATATAAAATACATGTTTTGCAGGTTCACCCGTGTTAAAAACTTTTAATATTAATATGACGTTTCGTCAGTATATTAATATTAAAAGTTTTTAACACGGATGAACCCGCAAAACATGTATTTTATATATATATGAAAAACAAAAAACACAAGTCAACACTTGCTAATCTTGTATTTATGACAATAGATGGTGTTCTACCAAAAACACCATCAAGCGTAGTTTTTTGTTTACATAAATGTCAGAGCAAGCATTCACTATCTCTAACTTTAATTTCCACCTTCAGATCATGATTTCAAGCTATTTCCTATCATCAGTGAAGGACAAGAATAAGAAAATAGATCTAAACACAAACTCTGAGCATTTGTGAAACAATTTCTATTCAGCTTGCAAGTGTGAATGTTTTAGACACGTAATGTCTTCAAATTCAGCATAGCAAACCAGATAGCTACATGGGTCTGATCTCAATTCAGCATCACCACATAGTAGAAGCCTCTGCAATATAGATCATTGCAAGAAAGACCTCAAAGGTACATTTATGAAAAACAAAAAAACACAGGTCAAAACTTGCTAACGCTTGTATTTATGACAATAGATGGTGTTCTACCAAAAACACCATCAAGCATAGTTTTTTGTTTACATAAATGTCAGAGCAAGCATTCACTATCTCTAACTTTAATTTTCACCTTCAGCTGAATAGAAACTGTTTCATAAATGCTCAGAGTTTGTGTTTAGATCTATTTTCTTATTCCTGTCCTTCACTGATGATAGCAAATAGCTTGAAATCATGATCTGAAGGTGGAAATTAAAATTAGAGATAGTGAATGCTTGCTCTGACGTTTATGTAAACAAAAAACTATGCTTGACAGTGTTTTTGGTAGAATGCCATCTATTGTCATATATATATATATATATATATTTATATATGGTATTACATGGAATTCCTTCATAATATTTTTAACATTACAATAGTAAAAAAGATGCTCTGGAATTTTAAAACTGGAAGATACTTGAGATGTAACAAATTAGAGATGAGAATCTTATGTAAGATATATATTTTCCATCACAATTATATATATATATATATATATATATATATATATATATATATATAATTATACATATATATATATATATTGTGTGTATAATAAATAATAACAATCACACAAGAGTAGTTTTGTATAGAGCTTAGCATAACTGAGAAATCCTGATATGATTGAAATGCATTTTATAAGATAATAATATAAATTTTTAGGAATTATAGCCTTGATATTTTAAGTATTGAATAGACTCATTAATTTTAAAATCTAGACATTTAATAACAAACAAGTTATAAGTGTAAAATAAAATAAAATATTTAAAAAATGAAGTCTTCAGCATCTATGTAAAGTAAAAATAACATTGATATGTTTGTACTTTATTAATTTTAGTATTTGTTATAAAATATATCCTAATATGAAAAATAACATTTGCCATAATACATATGTGGCAATAAGGTAAATTTGTATTTTATTTTTATATATTAAAATGTATTTGCATTTACTTTTAATGTTTTTTTTTTTAGATTTTTTTTTGTAATAGCATGGGAAAGATACCATTTGTATTCAGAAAAAACCATTCATAGATACTCTATGAAACGTAAATAAATGTCCATATCTTAAGAAAGAATCATAAATAAAATATATATTTACCAATTAAGGTCAATATTTTTCCGTTTATTACAATTTTTCTGGTGGCCCGGTATCAATTCACATCATCAATGATTCTGTTTTTATTTAACTACTTATACATCAGATGTTAAAGTATATTTTTTTAAATGTTAATAGTTAAATTTAATATCAAGTGGCATAAATAAATGTGCTTAATCAAAAAATAGTAATTGTTAATTATTTATCTTAGATAGGCATTTCTTGTAATTACTAAAAGTACGCATATTATTAAGATATTCTTATCATTTTAACAATATTTCAGTTGCTATCTTTGGGGATTTATAAAAAAATTGCATTTGTAGTTATGTTTTTTAAAAAAAATCTCAATTTCTATTTTGAAAATCTACACATATTGAAAGATATTTAATTTGGAAATATGAATATCATCCTTCTCTCATTTTAATAGTATCTTAAATGTTAGGTTTAAGATCATTGACTATATCTGAGCAATAAAACTTGGAATATGAGGTGAAAAAATTAAAACTAGTTTTTAAATACAATAAATAAATAAAGAATGATGTTTTATTATGTAATCAAAGTACAGAAATACTAATGATTGTAGTAACAGCCAGATCAAAACAAACATAAATTCATTTTATATTCCAGTAAGAAACAATACTGTTCCAATATAAAGGCAAAATACTCAATAAATATAGTCATTAAACTGTTTACATTAACAAAAAAAATGTTGTTTGTTTTTTTGGAATAAAGAATGACAACATAATCACTATTGCTTTTGCTTACCCAAGTGGTTAAAACAATAGCAACATTTTCCACTCAATAGTTTACCTAGTGCAAGTTATAGGAATCAATAGATGCTTGAAGGTTATATATTTCTACTACTTATTTAGTAACTGCAGGTTAGTTTTTAGCTTATGGATTTTAGAGATGAGGATCTTTAGATCTGACAACAAAACACATAGATACTTGATCTAATGCACTTCTCCATCACCCATTTACTTTTTAAAATTCTAAGTACAGTGTCACAAGATACAAACCAGTTTGAGAATAATAGATAAGGGAGCACTAGATATGAATTAAAGTGCACAACTTTCTAGCATATATTGATCATTGTAAACTGGAATAAGGTGGCATTATTGTGTGGAAAAAGTTATTACTGCTTTACAAAGCTGATGTAATAACTAAAAATCAAACAATTTATAAAATTAATTGCTAGTTTCTTTCAGATCAGTAGAAAAGTAGACATATGGATAGAAAAAAAACATGCTCATTATTTTTTTTATTCTTAGCACGTATAAAACTCATCACATTAATTTTGATAAAACTAAAATTCTCTTTAAATATATTAAACTAGAAAAGTTTATTAGAGAAGAGATACAAAGTCCCAATCATCTCATTTGTTTAAATAAAAGAGATGACAAGTTCAGTTATCTATTATTTCAATGTTTCTCTTGAACATGATTATTTCCACTCCCTTAAAATGTTATAATATTATTTTTTCCACTGATTATTTTAATATTAACGATTGTTCGACATTGTCAATCTGATGTTAGGTTATTTTTGAAAGTTTCTATTTACTTATGAAACTAGCTCATTATTTCCATCAATAGATTATTATTTTGTAAAACTTTACATTTTCATTTTTATGAGTTATTTTAACATTTGTTTGACATTTTAATATTGCACCAATGATTTTTTGTTTAAATCCAGTCATTACTTCAAAGAAATATGATAATAATAGAAACATTTCACTCATAAATATCTTATCTGGACAAATTTTCTTTTGTCTACTGTTATACTTATTTTAATGTTTGAAACAGAAAATATTATTCAGTATTATTCTTTAGAACTTACTGAACTTGCTTAGAATGCTAAGGCCAGAATTATAGCACTTATAATCTGCATGTTGCATTGCAAGATTTAAATAGCATTATATAAATAATTGATTTAAATATTTCATTTTCTTGGATAATAGAATGTTATTTTTTGTTGTTGATAGTGTATGCAGTATTAGAGATTAAAAAGCTTACTTTATTTTGCATTTTCTGTTGTCACATTCACAACATAAAAAAATTATATTAACTGAATCAAAAATGTGCTGTATTTCTGCTCATGCTCAATAAAAATTGACTTATGCTCAGAGTTTTTTACAGCACATTTACATAGGTATTTATGTTGTCAAACTCTGAAGCTGAGTTTGCATAAGACTTCCCATAATATAATGGACTACAATAAAAAAATGTTGCATCCAATTTAATATAATATTTGGAGGGGTTGATTTTAAAATTGCCTGTTCTTAGTTTTGTTTAGCAGACTGTTTAAATTGGAAGAAGTTCTCAAACTGCTATTGCATATGTTTGGATATATTTTTTCATTTTTCATGAGAGTGAAGATATGTAGGGCAGACTTATCCAATGTTTCATGTCTGCTTATTATAAATGTAATATTTTTATTTTCCTGCTTGTAAAATTTCTTCACAGCATTAATTAAAGTATCATGGTTATATCCCATTTTGCATAGATCTTTGATACAGACATTAATATTGGGTTTTTGATCAGCCTCATATTTTCACAAATTCACAGTTTCTATTTAAAAAATCTTTAATACCATATTATTTGTGCATAGTTAGTGTGTGAGATTGAGGGTAAATTCCTGCTCCCCGATAATAAAATGAATGAATATAACAGTAATATTATATTATAAAAAGTATTATAATTCATAGAAGTTCTTTTAGTTAATCATTTAAACTTTTGCAACATTTATTTCAATTTAAATATAGTGAAAATTAAGTCATCAAGCTATATGTAAATATTGAAAGTTTTAATTAAATTTTCTGAATTTTAAAGAATAAATTTTAGCTGCACTGTAACCAAGCAACCATCATATTAAAATAAATACTGTTATTAGATAGTGTCATTTCAGGTTATGTACCAATTTTTAATTACTGGATTATATTAAGCTGGATTTTATTTAGAAAATTATACATAGGATCTCATTAAAACTGTCAATATTTACATCTCCAAATTATGAAAATTTATATATATATATATATATCAAAAATAAGGAATGAAAGTGATTTAATAATTTTGATTGGAGTTGTTTTAACTGAAAATTATATATGTAATGTAAAATGCCATATTTATACCATTATCCATACTTGACTTATAGTTTTCTTTTACATAAAGTTTGAATAAAGAATATCTCATGTTCAAATAAAAAAATCGGAAGTTTCTAAAAATTTGAAGCACTCTTCAAACCTATTTTCATAATAAAATACAATATCATTAATTAGTATTATGCATTAGTCTTGTTAGTAAACCATCACCCATGTATTAGTCAAGTCTAAAATTTTTAACCTTGCAACCTTGTAAAATAATGCCTGCATGGGATCTTCTGTCAACTCCATCAATCAATTTCTTTAGCACAAAAAGGTAAGCTATAATTTTATTTAGTTAAAAAAATGAAACAACTAAACTTTTAGGGATATAAATTTATTTCAATAAAAACAATGATTGTTTGTTACAATCATTTGCATGCTTACATTGTTCAAAATGCAAATGAAGGCTAAATTGTAAAATTAGCAAAAAAATAACATTTTGATAACAACATTTTCCGACTGGAATATTGTCTAATATTCACATAAGAAGGAATTATTTTGCTTTTTACAACATTGTAAATGTATTTAATGCTGTCTTTATTTAGATATTTAGTGTGTACCCTTAACTTTCAACACAGCAGTTGGTATCTACAATCAGAACATTTTATTATAATAAAAATGGTTAAATAATTGAAATGATACTGTGTATAATATGTTGTCATTTACATGAATTTAATATGCTCAAAATAAAAATACACAGAAGATATTAAACTATTGATTCTCACGAGATTTAATCACTAAAGGAAATTTAAAAAAATGTAATAGTTAGAACTAAGTCAAAGTTAATAACATGGCTTTTAAAAAAGTCTGATTTTTTGAAATAGTAAATAAAGAGTTAAAGTTGAAAATGTCAAAGAAAAAAGTTTTTTTTTTTCATTTTACTTTAGATTAGCATCAAAATTTGATTTAGCCTAATTTTATAGTATTTTTTCTTTTCCTTTTTTGTTATTACTTCCTCTTTGAACAGAAAAATAGTAGATATGTCAATAAAACTTCTGAAAAATAATAGTTTTTCAAAATTACTTTCTCAAACGAATGAGAGATACTTATTTATCTGGTATCTTAATAAATTAGCCATTAAATAAAATGAAATAAAACGGAAGAAGAAAAATAACAAAGATGAAATGTAAATAAAAATAAATTATGTCTTTATATACATATTAATCAGATATTTTACATTATATATGTATTTCTCATCCGAATATTGGCATATGTTTATATAAATGGTAGTATAAAGTATAGGTGGAGACTACACCCGTGTTTATTTCTAATAGGTTGAAATTCCTGTGATCAATTATCTCATTTTGAATGAACAAAATATAACTGCTATATTTTTATGTTTAAACGTTAGAATATGGTTTCATTCAACTTATATTCGATTTATTTCAAAGTTTAGTTTCATCAATATATTATTTCATTTTATTTTTTCATAATCGACAGTTAGGGACAGTTTAATCACAGGAATTATTATTATTTATTTCTCTATTATTTATAACACTTATTAGCAAGTTATTAATAAGAATAAATGGTTCCACTTCATCCCCTTGTAAATTACACAGGTTGAGTTACTATGATCAAATGTTAGCACTTTATCCACAGAGAACAAAATAATTTAACCCTTCTCTATTGTGATGGATTTAATTGTTTTTCCTAATTCTGCTTACAACCTTATTTCATTATTAAGACATTATTTATATCATAATATAATGTATTTGACTTAATGTGATATATATTTACATCTAGAAATGATATAAATTCAAAAAAATATATATTTGAATTTTGCAAATGTTGAAAAAAATAGGTTATAAACACCAATATCTGATAAATGGATCAAATTATTTATTTTTTTATTTAAAATTTTTACAGTATTGCAATAATTCTAACAATCAGTTGATGGTAAGGTATAGTGATTAGTTTGACAATATGTTTTTATCAGAACTTTATATGCTGAAAATTATAATAATCTATTTTTGATAATAAAAGCCTTAGGGATAAGATAGGTATGTAATAATAAATATTATTGATTTTTAATAATTATTACACAATTATTGTGCAAGATAATTGTGAATCTTAATAAACTTTGCAAAAACAAATTCAAGTTTTTAATCATTCTAAAATTTTTTTTTGAAGAAGCATGATAATATCCAATAATAATGAAAGATAAGTGAGTAAAGTTGAATGAAGTTGGTTGTTCATTTAATTTCCTTTTGAAGATCCCATATTTGGAATTATCTTAGTGTCTTTAGATATTTTTAATAAACTATCAGAATAAAATATACATGAATTAATGGATCCAAAAAATAGCAAAATATCTCAATAGATGGATGTATATGTATATTGATTTTTTCAATTTCTCCCATAAATTTCCTCAAATCAATGAAAAGATAAGATAACATTGCTTACTACAATTTCAACATTATTTTTTAAATAACCACCTACACTATTTGTGAAAAAATTATTGCTATACATGCTATATACATAAACATTTTAACATTTTTTTAAATTTTATGAATGTATTATTCATCCCAATTCTACTATATTGTAAACCTCTCTCACTAAAAATCCATTTTGTGAACATTTTTTATATGGTAGGTGAGCTATATATTATATATATATATATATATATATATATATATATATATATATATATATATATATATATATATATATATATATATATATATATATAAGAGGGTAGATATGCTTTAACATTTTACCATCCAAATAGCATAATTGAATTGAAACAAAATTTTAAAAAAAATAATTTTAATGTATGTTGCAATCAGCTTTAATAAATGTTTATATCAAAATATAACTATTTTTTAACAGATTAGTTATTAAAAACATTTTTCATGCAAATAAAAAAATAAAAATATATAAAAGTTATAACTCCATTTAAAAAAATAAAAAAAGCTTACTTTTTATGTTTGCTGAAAATATGATTCTCCCATATTAACATAAATATTAATTTAAAAAAAAATACAATGATAAAAATAAATATAGTTTATATTTTTAAATTAAAAGCATCAAATTACCAAAAATCCAGACCAAAAAAATCCTTTATAATTATTTTTAATTGAGATATTAAATATGAACAGATGCTGCCATTTTGAGTAAAGTGAGTTCTGTAATTTAACTTTAAATTATAGAGCTTTATATTTTTGCTAATAATTTCTATTATCTCTTAATGAAAATGATAACTAAAGCATATAACATATAATTTTTACTAATCATTGTATATATTTACTGAAAATTTGTGCTACAAGGAATACCATACAGATGGTTCAGATGCATCCCAAATAAATCAAGATTGATAATCTAATGTTATAGTGTGATATGAAAATATTCAGGAAAGTATTATTTAATTCTCTGCAGAAAATAAACCACTCATATTTTTTATAGAAAGTCAATGCATAAGAAAGTAAGATAAGAAGAAATTAACATGAGATACAATGATAACAAAAACAAAACAAAAACTACTTCTATATGTTTATAAAAAGTTTTATCTTTAATAATACATTGTGTATATATATATATGATAAACAAAAATGCAAGTTAAAAAACTTGCTAACGCTTGTATTTATGTCCACAGATAACGTTCTACCAAAAACACCGATCAAGCGTATGTTCTGTTTACATAAACGTCAGAGCAGCATTCACTATCTCTAACTATAATTCCACTTTCAGATCATGATTTCAAGCTATTTGCTATCGTCAGTGAAAGACAGGAATAAAGAAACTAGATCTAAATACAAACTCTGAGCGTTTATGAAACAATTTCTATTCAGCTTGCAAGCGTGAATTTTTTAGACATGTAATAACTAGTCTTTATTAACAAATATGATAAGTAAGTCAATAATAACAGTACTCTATTTTTATATTTATCCTAAGAGCTAACCATCTCAAAGGCATATAAAGAAGTTTACTTCTGTCAATATTGTTTTCTACAAAATGTAAATGAGTTAAAAACTTGTTTTGCTAATTGAAGCTTTTTCTAATCTCATTTGAGGATGGTAATAAAATTATGCACAGATTTTATTAAATGATCACCTTCATTGGCTATGAAATATGTGTCTGAAAATCTATTAATATAAAGATAAAAATGCATAAATTATTGGATTATAAATGGTAAAGACATCAAATTTATTATGTTTTTTTGCATAGATAATTGTCTGGACAATCCAGGTTAACTTCATTCATTGTTTTGAATTAAAAATATTTGGATATAGCATTCCATTAGAATATGACTTGTTAACATAACTATGGACAATCTATCTGAAAAAAAAAATCTTAGTTCTTATTTGAAAATAATTTTTAATTTTACTTAGCCCAAATTTAATCTAGGATTATGTCAGGTAAACACACTAATTATAATGCCATGGAATTTTATATTGTTTATAAATTTTAACCATTGTGCACAGTTTTATGCAGTGATAGACTCATGGACTCTAAAGCTCAAGATTCGTGGATTTTATCTCTAGATATATCACATGTGATGCATAAACATTTTATAAACTTCTGAAGAAGAAATCCTTCAATTAGTATTATTCTTTAGTAATAACTAAAATTGACCCACTCTTCCAATTTACTTTGATGTCACCACAACAAAATATTTCTATAGCTTAAACTATGTTAAAGAACGCTATTTTTGTTATTATTTATAGTTTGAAAATAATAACAAGGATATAGATTTATTGAATTTGCAACTATATATATTTAGATTCATTTTCAAAATTTATGATGATAAACTTTTTAGTTGCTATATATGTACTAAAATTTATGTTAGTTGTTAGTATAATAATTATTTTGGTTTACAATTTATAGTTAAGTATTTATAATATCAAATAATATTTCTAATGATAATTACACTAACGATATTCTCAGTTTTAATACATTGTGGGAAATGAATGTCAAATATCATATATATATGTGTGTGTGTGTGTGTATGTGTAAAATAATATACATCTTGGCTTAAAAAATATAAATAAAAACAAAATGTTAATTTTTATTTTAAATTTGTTTTAAACAAAATCTTCCATAGTTATTAATTGCATGTATGCTAAAACAAATATAGAATACTTTGATTGTTTGCTATTAACAGCTTCTTCAACCAGCCTTTAAAAGCACTTGTATATGCTATACTACATTACAAGTTATTTACCTGTTGTCACTATGAGCAAAAAACAGCCATATTGTCAGCATGACAGTATTATATATAATAATTAAAATAAAATTAATTAATATAGAAATACATAAATATCAAGCAAAAACACTATTTTACAAAAAATGGTCGTAAATTGTTTTATGAAGATTAAACTAGTGTAATAAGTAATATTAAATCTAATATTTTATTTCCCACAACATTTCAGTTTAAGCCCATATTATAGTTATATATTAATAATATAAACTTATAAAAATAGAATCAGTGATTCACAAGTGGTGACTTTCTGAAAATGAGGAGGAAATGTATTATTTCATATAGATTCTTAATATTTAATATACATGTATAGTACTAAAGCACCCCAGTACCATTAAATAAATCGTTGAAACTACAATACTGTTTATTTATTACTACTTATCAAAGATGAGAAAAAGATGATTACATGTTATACATATATACATAACATATATTTAACCAATCCTAAATATGTGTAAAAGTTTATTTTTTATATAAGTCAAAGCGTTGACCGGGAAGTGAACCCGGGCCAGCTACTTCGAAAACAGTTATGCTAACCTCTAGGCACCAACGCTTGACAAAGTTAATTTAACTGAGATATTATTAAACTCCAAATTAAATGTTCTAAATTTACTCTGTAAAGGCAGAATAAATACCTTTCTTTAGACCATTATTAAATAAAGTTTTCCTCAATAATTCATCTTATAAAGAAATAGCCAATACAGAATGTTAATTGGAGAAATTATACAAAGACATCCCATCCACATAAAAAAAACATTTATTTTTTATGGTAATTAGATAGGATAGGCCATCGCATATATCTTCCAGTTAGCATAAACTTTTCTATGTATACATATTTTAAGAAAAAAAGATTGTTAAATATTATTAATGCAGTACAGAAAGTACTGTTCCATTATGAATTTCAAATATTTATTTAGGTGTGGATAAATAACAATGAATACAAGATTTTATACTTTAATTATTTATATATTTGTATATAATGTAAGAGCCTCTTGATGCAATATATGGATTTCTCTTTCCCACTTTAACATCTGTATTTAAGTTCTGGTTGAGTAAACTTGAACATTCTTTAAGTTTGTTATCAGACTTAGGATTTTTTTTTTTTTTTGAGATACACAACGCATGTCTAACCAAATTGGCTATTCAATATAGTTCAATAAATTAATATATCTTTATTTTCAGCTAGTGTATAAAATAAGTAAAACAATCAGCCAAATTATCACTACATAATATTTGGTAAACTAGTGAATAATGCTTTCTTCACATTATTCTTCTGTGAGAGCTTTTATTATATATATATATATATATATATATATATATATATATGCAAGGAAATCAAGTCATACTTCACAACTTAATTTAATAAGCTTGTACTACAAATGTTACATAATAAGTGTGCTAATAGCTCTTAACTAGCTTTTTGGAATATTTCTATTCTCAGACTGGTTTCTAGTTTTGGATGTCATTAATAGTTAACTATTAGATAAATTCTGGGGCTTGACCTGGTATTTTTAAATATAATACCTGAATATCTTAGCACCTCACTGATGACAGCCAGATCTAAAAACTGGTCTGAGGATAGGATATTCAGAAAAGCTTGTTTAGAGCTATTAGCTTGCTCATTATATAACACACACACACATATATAATAACACTTATTTTCAACAATAATCTTTACATAAATACATAATTATTATTTTCTCATTATATTAGAAATTACTTTATTCCTATTAGTTTTAAATATGGATTTTAATTTTAATAAAGAAGATAGTATATTCATTATATAGGTGCCTGATAAATCCAACTTTCTGATTTTTTGCATTTTAAATTTATATATATACCTATATTTCTTTGAAATTGTAATTAATATCTACTCTTTTTTATGTTGTAGACATTGAATACAATTACATGATAATGGTTTTTGAAAGAAGATATTATATTTTTTATTATTAATGTTTTTCTGGTGAGAATATCTACAATTATAGATCAATTATTAATATTTTAGACAGAATAACAATTTTTTTGGTTGGTACTATAATTGTTCATTTTGTATATCTCAAGTGATTTATGATAGCATTTGAATGTTTTGTGTACTGATGTTTGCATTTTAATTTTACATTTAATTTTTCACTGGAGTGGCAGTGAATCTGTATTATATTTTTTATTTTTGCCTTTAGATATCAACAGTTATCATCTAATAAGAAAAATCTAAAGTGCTTATATCAAGTTGCACAAAATGGCAGTGTTTCTTTCCATTATATTTATGAAATGTAAAAGTTAATTTTTGTAATTTCTAAGAGTTAATTATATTGATTATTTTGAAAAATAAATATCTCATTAAATATAAAATGTATTTTATCTTTGTAAGTATATCATACTATAGAAGTGTTTTTACTTATATGGAAAAAAACACAAAAAAGGTTTTATGTTATATAAATATTAAATAAAATATTATATGGTTATCATAATAATTATTTTTATTATTTTTTTCTTGTATAAGACGATTTAAACAAATCAATGTTAGCATTGCAGTTTAATATTTTACATATGTGGCCATAAGTGTGAATAAGTTTGTAGCAAAATAAAATTATTTTTGACATAAATTATTTTTAATAATAATTTTACTAAAATATTTTTTGTCACAAGGTTACCAATATAAAAAATTAAAGAGTGCAAGGCATCAATTTATTTATATTTATTCTACATAAAATGGTAATTAAAATATGTATTAACATAATCATATAATGCTTTTTTTGATTTAAATTAGTATTTTCTTTCTGAATACAAATATATCACTAATTTAAACTAGAAAAGAAATCTTGAACAATAGCCAGCTGATACACTTCCCTGATAATGATTATTGTTTATAAACATAGTGCTACTTTTATATAAATTGATGTAAATGTAAACTTGTTGAGATTTTTTTTCGTCAGGGATTTATGAGAGTAATAAATGATATAAGATGTTTTACCAGTTTGAAATTACCTACATTTTTAATTTATATTTTTTGCAACATTTTCAATGTCTCTTGTATTTTCTAGTGTCTTTTACCATTGTCAATATCAGGTATTGGGAATGATAAAAGGATAAAAATAATCAATATAAATTTAAAATATTTTCCATATTAATACACCTTTGAAACATTGCAAATTTTATTATCAAGTTTCATTATAAATTTGAAAGTGCATGGTTTCCCTAAGTACATGGCTTTGGTCTGAGACCCAAAATTCAGATGTCTGAGTCTCCATCACTAAAATATAGTTTAGGATATAACAGTTTAAAATTAAGAAGTGCATTGTGGTTCTAAATTTTTTTGTTATATTTGTTTCTTTAGTGCAATAGTTAATTATTATATTTATTTACAAATAAATCATGTAAAAGTTAATAATAGATAATTTTAAGATAACTAAATGACCTTGTGGTAAGCTGTAATTACCATCCAGAATTACTATATAAATGATTATATAATAAATAAAAGGTAGTTTTAATACAATCTCAACCCAATGAAAACACTAAAAATATTATACACAACTTTATTACATTTTTGGTGCTAAACACACCAGCTCAAAAGTAATTATTATGAAGTGGTATAAGAGATTTTATTATACCAATATAGTAATGGAGTCATATGTTTTAAATGAGTATGTAGTTAGATCTTGGTAAATGTGAAATAAAGATGAAAACTATTGAAACCCTTATCATGTGACAGTTGAAAAACTTGGCAAGTATTTTTTATCTTTCTCAGTTCTTTACATTAGAATATTTTTGAATAACTCTTTGTCTTAGAATGGGTATTGATTGTAATATGTAATTCACCATTATTAAATATGTATAAATATAATGTAAAGACACTAAAACAGGGTATATAGTTACATATAATTTCACAAACCTAATATATTTTCAACACCTTCACAACATTTTTTGATTGTCAATAAAAAAACATTTTACACTTAATAACATTAAATATATATTCATATTGAAAACTACTGCTTATTACATGACTGTTTACATTGCACAGGCAGGAAGATCTTTTTATTTTTTTTTCACATTTTATTCTTTACAAACTATCACAATATTGAGACATTTGTAAAATTAGGTTTTCCTTTCCTGGTTATGAGCAAATGGTTCAGCATTGTTAAGTTAGTTAGTCAACAAAGAAGTTACAGAAAGGCAAAAACGAAGAAAGTTGGATTTATGTCAGAAAATAAACACGTGATGAATAAGCATAAAGTTCAAATATATATAAATTAAGTTTTTAAATGACATTTAATGACTCGATGTTACGATGATAATCATAAGCACATGTTGAAAGTTTACTAGGGTTCTGAAACTATTATTAAAGATTATATAATGTCTCTATATTATGTATAATAGTGGTAGAGATTAAATCTGATATATATACATGATCATTAACTTTTTCAATCATTATTCATCCACTGTAGAGTGATTATCTCTCAAAATTTAATCCAAGTTCTCTGACCTATTACCTATTTTCTTCATATTATACTAATAAACATTTTTCTTTCATCCATCAATCTCACTATTCAGTCTTTTCTAGAGCTTTTTCAATCTCTAGGGAGTTTAAATATGTGCATATATATATATATATATATATATATATATATATATGCAAATATTTATATATATAAATATGTGCATATATATATATAGCCAGTCTATCTATTATTCTTATTTTCAATCTTAAGAAAATGAAATAGTGGAGATTTAACGTATATTATATTTTATAAGACTAACTATAGTTTTTTTTAAGATGCAAAAGCACTTCAAAATAAAATAGATTTAACCTATATTTCTTACTAATAACAACAGGAAAAAAATATAATACATCACTTTTGTTATAAGTAAAGTTTCACTTTTTATTAAAATGTCACATTTTTCTTTCCTTTACATAACAATTGAAAGATTGAAAAATAATATTTCTTATGAATTTATACAGCTTGACAAGTTACAAAATTATGTCAAATGCTCATTGCTTGCAATTTTTCTATACAAGAAATCTGAAACAAGTTTTAAATAATATCCATAATGACAGGTTGCCATTTTGGTTTTAAATAATTTGTGAATGATGAATAATTGTTTGTCAATTAAAGTATTTCTTTTCATAGTCACATTTCATTATATTAAACATTCATAAACCAACAAAAATTTGTTTTTTCTTTTATAAATTAAAATAATTTAATAACCATACTAAAAAAAAACATAATATAAATATCCTGATGGAAGTATATTAAAATTTTTATTAGTTACTCATTAGACTAGAGATTTTTCACTTAATGAATAATATTTTTGTAGTGTAATTTTCATTAAACTACACACACGCACGGTAGAGATTGGTTTCTATCTGCTTTTAACATCTTGGGGAGAGATGTAGTCATAAATATATGACTGTTTTCTTTGTTGTTTACAACTTTTCAAAAAAAAAAAAAATGCGTAAATGGATAGCAGTTAATAAAAAGAAAATCTATAAAATCATGGATATAGGGGGGGGGGTATACTTATTGAAATTAAATTTTATTTTATTTGAAATATTGCATATGTTTATAAAACTATAAACTAAACAAAACTTGCCAATATTGTTATTATTAGCATTATATTAAAAATAACTGATATGATGTGATGTGATGCACTATGGCTCCTCCTTTTTTTTTTTTTGGAATCAGGGATCTCTCAAATGCAATGCCCAGAAAAACCTAGTAGGCATCTTATCTTCCCTTTCCATTCCCCACTCTATCTTTTTTCCATATTCTTCACTATGCTACTCCATCCCATTTCCACAACATAATCTTTGTCAATCTATGGCCTTTATAGTAAAATCCCCCTTATCTGTCCCCAAACCCAGCATAAAAATTAAGAACCCACTGTACAATCATTTTATTTATATTTATTATCCCACAACTTAATTACGTGTACAATTTTGCTTGCAGTTATTTACATTCAATTAACACATGCCTAATATTTTCTATGTTGTCTTTACATAACTTGCAAACTAACTCACCCATATTTTTTCATTAATGTGTATATTTCCTTGTTGTTAAAAATCATGTTCAACCCTTAAGCAGTAAATTACTCTCCATGCCATTATCATAAATTGACCCACATCCAATATTCTGCTTACTTCTACATATAATTAAACTTTTTTTACTCTCCATACTACTTCTCTATCTCTCCAACTCCCTATTCTTTATTAATGCATCTATTCTTCTATTTCATTCCTTATCACTATAACACTCAATAATTCTCCTAACACAATCATCCTATCTTTTGTATAAGTATACTGACATAAATTCTTTATTTAGACCTTCTGCATGCTGTAATACCTTCTTCACCCATCTTAATGTCTGTTCTTTATTCATAACCCAATTAAATACTATTTTGACTATTCTCTTACCCATAATCTGCAATCTACTGAACATTTTCATTTTGCTTTTTGCACCTTTCATATGCAAACTTGACCATCCAATTTCTTTTTGAATTGCCTCCTTTGACATCCACACATCTGCATCTAGTGCATGTCTTCCTACTTTTCTCTGTACTTTTTCTAAATAATCCAACAACCCTTTACTAACATGTAAAGCATTGTTACCATAAGTTAACCTGCTATTCCCATTCCCTTCCATACAATTCTAGCTAATTTCTTTATTGGTCCCTTTCTTTTCTTTGTTTCATTTATAATTTTTTCTTCCCTATATCCAAGAAATTTCTTTGATTACATAATACAATTTTCAAACAGTTATAGCTATTCACAACATCTCCCTAATATATAGACAATGATACTATATATTAGTGAAAAATGTTAAAATGCAGTGTATTATAATATATAGATAACAAATAAATATTTTATATAGCAAGAATGCAATTGTGTTTACATATTTCATTAAAAAGTTTAAATTGTTTTTCTACATTTATATTATTAAATTTATATTAGTAATAGATACTATTATCTAATATAATCAATTTTAAATCACAAACAACACAATTAAAGGGGCTTTTCCATCTTTTTTCAAAATTTATTAGCATTAAATAATATGATCTTACATCTTTTCTGAGAAAATTTAATCTCAAATTCTTAATACAATTTTAAAAATAAAAACAATTACATTTAAATTAATTTGAAACAAATTTTTATTTTTTATTCAAATTTCTTTTGCATAATAATGTTTTAAGAATTTGAATATCAAATTTGAATGGACAATCTTTGCTATTATAAAAATTTTGATGAGTTTTAATACAGTGAATTAGGAATATGGAAGTGAGAGATGAATTAAAGATTTCTGATTTAAAAGTCAATTTGTAATTTCTAGTTCTTTAATGTTATATAACTTTTATAGCAATCAACTATTTGATTAAGTGACATTACATTACTGAATTGTTTTTTTTTCTTTTACATCTATTAACATATATGATTTAAAAGTTGAATACAATGGAGCCAGTGTATCAGACACATTTTGGGTAAAAATTCCAGTGAATTATATAAAGTAACTGATAGTAGCTTAAGCTTTGTTTAGAATATTTTATATGCACAGTACTTTTCAACATGCACATATGTGTATATATAGAATATATATGATTTTAACATACACATGCACATACCTACAATATTATTTAATTTGATAATTGCAACACATAAAAAAAACAAAGTTTATAGACAAAATTAACTTTCAATAAATAAAATGATGTAGAGGGCATAATAATGCTAATTGTATTTTCTTTATTTGTTTTGAATGCAGACTTGTTTTTTTTATTTATTTATAGTATTTTATGAATATACTATTCACTTTTAAAAGAAATTGCTACTTTCAGAATAATAATAATAATAATAATAATAATAATAATAATAATAATAATAATAATAATAATAATAATATTATTATTATTATTATTATTATTATTATTATTATTATTATTATTACTACTATTGCTGTTGTTGTTATTATTATTATTATTGTTATTATTATTATTATTATTATTATTATTATTATTATTATTATTATTATTATTATTATTATTATGTTTCAAATGATAAGCTTTATTAGTATTCTAAAAGGTTATACAAGTTACATTTGACAACATAGTTCTTATATATAAATTGGTTCACAAAACTACATATGTACAATGATTTGATCAGTGATTGTATGTGTTATCAAACTAGAAGTATTTAAGAAAAAAAAACAGTTCAACAAAGTCAACGATGATCACTCAATCATACGATTATATACAATTAGATATACTTCAATTAAATTAAAGCAGGAATGCATCTAATTTGTGTCAGTTGACTTCAGAACTGGCACAAGGATCCATGTTAGATATAGTTTTTTTGTTAGTGCTTTTATATAAGTTCTTGTATATTCCAGGTGTCAATGTACTTAGTATGATCTGTAATCTTCATGTCTCTTTCATGTATGATTTGCAGCTTATTTCTGAATGTGTTTGGATGTCTTCTGGGGTTATAATTGTATATGAAATTACACCTTGTACACCATAAGGCATAGAGTAAAAATGTGCAGATTCTTATTTCAGCAAAGATACCCTTTTTAAAAGAGTCAAAACGGGTTTTCATATTGATTTTTTTATCCTTGAGTGAAGTGCTAATAATTTCACGAATGTTTTCTAGACTTAGGCATGAGAAAAAAGGTGTTTTTGTGTCTCTGAGTCCCTATGGCAAAGATTACATATAACATCTATATCTTTATAGTTTCTTTGATATTTCAAAAAGTGTTGCATAGGTAGCGAGTCAAGATTTATCTTTAGGAGAAAGTCAAAATATTTTGTTTCATGTGACCATAGTTTGAATTTGTGATATAATTGTTTATTAGTGATATGAAGTGGAGTTTGTACATCATCTTGACTTGGATGTAGAAGTTGATAAACTTCCCAATATTTATATTTGGCTTGTGGTGGTTTGAAGTTAAAAGTGTGGATTGTTAGTAATGGTGTAAGTAGTGTGTTCAGATATCCCTGGAGATGAGGTGGTCTATCTATAGGGGTAATCTTGGCAAAAATTTCTAAATATGGGAATTTTTGTGCACATGTAGATATTATGTTCAATGTTTTTCATATCCTGAGGACATGTATTGAGTGAAGGCCAAGGCCATTTTGTGAAACGGGTTTTCTTAGACATTTTAGTGATATTGAGATAATCTTTTTTACCCAGAATAATTTACTGCATAAGGATTCTATCTTATTTGTAAATGCCTTGGTATAAATGATTGTTGGAGTAAAATAAGAGATTTTTGTAATCACTAGCATATTAAGCAAAGCCATTTTTGTATATATAGAGAGGTAGGCTTTGGAGACTTTCTCTATTAAATTTTTTGGTATGAGTGATCTCTTAGGTGAATGATGTAAATAGAAGTTGAACCCAAGAAATGCGCTTGGTCTACCTTTGAAAACTTTAGTAATGCTATTACCGGTGAAGATCTGCCATTCACATGATTTCTTCATATTAAATGTTAGCTTATATTCTTTTGTAAAATTGTTAAGTATCTTAAGAAGTTTGGGAATTTGCTTTTGGGATGATAGAAATACTGCTATATCATTTATACATGCGATGCATGAGATGTTGTCATTGATGGTAGGCACTTAGACTCCTGAAAATTCATTTTCTATTATTTTTATAAGAGGGCTGATATAGGCAGTGAACAATAAGGCACTGAGAGGTAAGCCCTGAGGAATGGACTGATGCAGCACTATTGGTGGTGAAGTTTTCCCATTTAGGGAAACATAAATCTCATGGTTTAAAAGTAAGTTAGCAAGCAAGTTTAGATAGGTGTTGGGGACTGAGTATTTTTGCAGAGGTTTAAGGAGAGTACTGATGGAAATCATGTCAAAAGCAGCTTCAAAATTTAGTTGAATAACAATTGGACTGTGTTTTTTTATTATCTCTAATAGTTTCTATAGTTGACTTGAATAGAAAGGCTGCCAGCCCTGTTGAGGATTCTTTTTTGGCAAATTGCATTTTTGATAGGTTTGGCAAAATGAATGGCTCTATTTTATCTTTTATCACTGATTCCATTATCTTTATGCCAAGGGAGCACATTGAAATTGGACATAGGTTAGTGGTGTTTGAGATTAATTGTTTCTATTTTATGAATGGCACAAGTGTAATTTGATTTAAGCCCTGTATTTTATAGATGTCTTTAGTGAGGTAGAAAACTAGGTTAAGCATATATTGTGCTGTGATTTTATCAATATGTTTGTATACATATTATTATTATTATTATTATTATTATTATTATTATTATTATTATTAATATTATTATTATTATTATTATTATTATTATTATTATTATTATTATTATTCGCTAAAGTACAACTATTATGAAATTATTCTTTATCTAAGAATCGCCCTCCCCCGATTTCCTCATTTAACTTTAATATACATTGTTCTGTAAATGGTAATATATATATATATATATATATATATATATATATATATATATATATATATATATATATATATATATTAATGATAATTAATTCTCCATTTCTTTTGGTTTTAAGAAATGGAATTCAAATAAATAATATTTCATCCTACTAAATTTTTGATTACATAAATTATGTCAATGATGCCAAATACCATTTTTAAACATAAAAGCTCCATTTAGAAAAAAATATTTTCATATTTTGCAAGAATCAAATATTAATCTTTACAATTTCCATTGTTTGAGAGTTACAATAAATGATTTTAAGATTATCAATATATGACATAAAAAAGGTTTAATTGTAAAAGTTAAATGTTCAAATATGGAGAAATATGGAAAATTTTTCAGTAGGGCCCATTCAGAATTGAAAGTTGGCATTTGTGCCTGAATACGTCAAGTTAATATGTGTAGTATATTTAATAAAATATATAGCAATTATAAAATTTATGTAATTATTTTATTATTTTTTATTAATAGATTGTAATTTTATAAAGGACTTGAACTCAAATATTCAAGCTTCTTCTATCTATCCACTCCATCTTATACAACCAATTCACATGACCACATACATGATAAATGATCTCCAATATATATATATATATTTCATACTGAAACAGAACTCATCAGTTGGTCCAAATCATCACCCCCACACATATATTGTGATCAGTTTATATTAAAATAGCAAATCATCAATATTTAATGGACAGACATCAATCTTTTCCACCCTCCAACTTTTAAGCCATGCATATCATTGAAAATCTGATAAAACTCTCAAAACCCTTGCTAATGCCAATATTATTGTCATACTCATATTGAGTTTAAGTCACTCTGACTCCTCATGTATAAGACCTTAATATGTTCATTTTAAATACCCAGAGTGGTATGGCAGAATACAGGCTGAATATCTAATATTTAATAAAATTGTATTGTCTATACTGAACTTATTGTAATTTTATAAGGAGTTTAAATTCAGACTTTAAGAAGACAGATAAAAGGAGCTTAAAAGTCTGAGTTCAAATCCCTTATAAAATTACATTAAGTTCAGTACAGACAATATACTTGTATTAAATATTTAATGGATCGGTAATTTTAAATGGATATTTATTATAGATATAAATATTTAGGTAAATTTAGCTGAAGATATAAAAATGTTCTTTGTTTGTATAATCTATTAAAATATGAGTTTATTTCTAATGTTGCATATTTTCTTTAGGACTTCATTTTAAATTAGTTTAATATTTTTTGCATACATTTGATATTCTTCCAATGCAAGTGGTTGAATATCAATAGTTTTGATTGATGAAGCTTCCGGATTTTTTACCCAGTACAGTTGGGAATCCTACATAAAGAATAATAATGATAAGTGATAGTTATTTCTTTAGAACATAAAAGTGGTCTACATTTTTGGAATCTCTCATTTAACATGTCTTTGATTAAATTTTTCAATTAAATAGTAGAACAACTTATATTATTTACACAATCACTCTATCTACTATTAATATAAAGCAGTTTTGATTTTCACATTGCTATTAATTAAGTGCAATAATTTTTTTGTCTTTAGTAAGTTTTTATGAGAAATATATTTTACTCTACAAAGCAAATAATTTTATTTTCTGATCTATTGATCTTGCCAAATCTTCAATCAAAAGTTTTTTTGACAATTATTTTTCTTTCCAATCTATGTAGACATACAAGCATAATCAAAATGTAATATATACCACATCTCCCAGTCAGATAATAATAATTAAAACCAAATCTTGATAATATAGCTTATATTAAACATTATAGAAAATAGACTATATCAAATTCTGATCACAGTGCAAGAGATGTCTATTGTTATTAAATAACTAAGGATACTATAATATATATAGAAACTGAACTGAATTGAGATTTATATGACTTTACAAGCAAGATTGTTTATATATATATATATATATATATATATATATATATATATATATATATATATATATATATATATATATATATATATATATATATATATATATATATATATATATATATATATTTCAGTTTGAGCTGATAGTTGATAGTATAACATAGAGATAAAAAATAGTAGTTGGAAGGGAAAGGTATTAAACCCTAAAAATTCAGTTGTATTGTTCCAAAATCCAAAGTTTTTCATTGATTAAAGTCATAAATTTGCAATTAGTTTTGGAATTTTGGATAGGAAATTATAGCATAGAAATTAATTAAATACTTTCATCTGATATCTATCATTGTGTGCTAAAAAATGCAGTAAATTGCATAGAGAAGGTGAAGAAGAAATCTATTATTGTAAACATTAAGAGTATCGTATAAACACATATAGAATTTCTGGTATTAAACAATTCAAAACAATTGAAAACTCTTTATATTCTAGTGCCATCTTGTGCTAACAAAAGCAATCAATGGATGCCAGAAGGCTTGTGCATAAAATCCATATCTAGTGCCTACTTATCCAATATCCCCATACTAGCACAAGATGGCAGTAGTATATGGAGAGTTTTGCATTGTTTTGAATTGTTTAATAACAATTATGTGCTAGTATGAGATAGTGATCATGTGATGCTTAGTGGTTTAATTTCTTGTATATTCATTTCACTAATGACTGAATAGTCTTTCATTATATAATTTTATGGGCAATGTATGATTGTTTGCAATAGTTTACATATTTAATTTTATAATGGATTTATAATATTTAAGGGTCTCAAAACAATATTTATTTCATAGACAATCAAACCATAGATTTGTTAATAATGATTAACAAAAGAATCATTCACTCATCATCAGATAGTATCAAGTAATATAATTATAACAGTCTTTATGTTGTTTACATTAGCAATATGAAGTCTCCATATAGAAATATTAAATGAAGAGCCTCTTTTATTGATAAGCCAAATGCAGGATTGTGATAATTTATATATATATATATATATATATATATATATATATATATATATATATATATATATATATATATATACTCTTTAGACAATAATATCTAGATACCCATTAACTAACCAATAATAGAATAGCTAGTTCAAATCACTGGGGAATAAATTTTTTATTTTAAGAATGTATGCATTATTTGCAAGTTTATTTAAATGTTGCTGTGAAAATCTGAGTTGTGAATTGTTAAAATAATAATTTGGAAATTATTCCATGAATAAGTTTATGCATAAATATTATTTTATAAGTTTATGATTTCTCCACCTATTATATAATAGTCATAAATCAGAAATTGCAAGCATTTCCTTTAACATTTCTAGCTTAATGTTAATTTACATATTATAATGAAATAGCTACAATTAATAAGTAATACTTTAGAAAGAGATGAATTTTTCAATTTACCATCTACATAAATTTAATTAAACATTTTGCTCATATTAAATGTCCAACTGCAAATTAGTTGAAAATGAAATCACTTTTGTAAATGGGCTAAATTATTTATTCGGGTATCCAGCATCGACAATAACATTTATCAGATTCAGCACTAAAATCGCAATAATCATTTGCATAATATGTAAATTTATAATGCATAAAAGATATGTAATATTATAATTAAATGGCATAAATTCCTATGTAATATTTTACTAAATGATGGATCTCACAAATGACACCACCTATATTGCCTTCCCCAGTAAACAACTTGAGTTTTCAAAGAAAATGGTTCCATTTTTATCTACTTTGTGGTAGAAAAGTGATATGAGTGAGATGCTTAGTTAAATTACCAGAGACAGTATTTGAAGAATTTATTGCCTCCTAAAATATTGTATATATTTTAATAAAGATTAACTATTATATTTATACAATGAAGCTGTGATATATCCTGTAATAATGTTATTTAAATTCCATGCTATTCAAAAATAACACAAACAAACAAAAAATAGAAACATCAAAATTCACAAATTTAAGAAATTTAATTATAGGATATAGCTCCTCATAGCATTTACATGGACACATTTATTCAGTTCTACAAAAGCACATTTGTTGTTTGCTAATTATTTTTTTCACAATGTGGTACAATATTTCATGCACTAACATGTTTTTTTTTTGCATAAATCTAAATATTTTATAAAATTTGAGATTTTTTTTTAATGTGAAATAATTAAATCTAATGTTTAGTGGTTACAGAAAAGAAGTAACATCAAATGTTTCTGAGTTATATAAGAAAGCTTGAAGTTTGAAATGTTCAACCAAAATATTAAGTAGTTGATGACAAATAGAGATAAGTATATACATTTTGAAGTTGATGTAGATTAAAAAAAACATCAAAATCATTAGAGAGAGAGAGAGAGAGAGAGAGAGAGAGAGAGAGAGAGAGAGAGAGAGAGAGAGAGAGAGAGAGAGAGAGAGAGAGAGAGAGAGAGAGAGAGAGAGAGAGAGAGAGAGAGAGAGAGAGAGAGAGGGAGAGAGAGAGAGAGAGAAAGAGAGAGAGAGAGAAGTTGTAGTTAATGAGACTGATATAAAAGTTTGATAGGGGAAAAAGCTTTAAAAAACAAAGAATATTGTTCAAAGTAAGTTTTATTGCAATAAAATTCTAATATTTCATTATTTTTAATATTTAAATGAACAGGAATGAGTGAACACAGATGATATATATATGCGCTCCCTCAATTTATTAGGAATAACTTTATTATTATTGTTTTTTAAGTTTGTTTATACTATAATCTTAACATAGTAAATATATATGTATATGTGCTCTCTCAATTTAATAGGAATAACTTTATTATTATTGGATTTTTTAACATTGTTTAGACTTTACATTCACATACTATATAAATAAAATATTCTGTTTATATACATGTGTGTGTATGTGAGTGTGGGTGGGCATGTGTGAGTGTGTGTAGATAAGAAAAGACCTGCGCATTTGTTATTCAGTATAATACATATTCTATTGGAATCAATGCTTATCAACAAAATGTGCTTTATTATAAATCATATATGATAATTTAAATGATCAAATTTCAATGTTAAAATTTGTCTTTATTGCCTTTTATATATAAAATTTACAATAATCAATTTAGAACAAAACTTAAATAGGCAATTTACTATAAATAAATAAAAATATTTAATACATTAACCTGGTTTTCATTCTTTATTAGCAACTTCTCAAGATGGTTTATTTTACAAAATAACATAATCAGCGTTTCTATTGCAACTCTATCTAATGGACTTTTTTTTTTTTATCATACGTTACAATAAATATAATTACTAAAATTCATATATGCACATGAACGTGATTATACTTATTACAATCCTTTTTTAAAAATATATATCCATTTACTAAACAATGTATGTATTTTATTAATTATATTTATTGTAATGTAATGAAAATAATGTCTATTGCGGGGAGTTGCAGTAGAATAGCTGGTCAGATGATTTTGTAAAAAGAAACGTCTTAATAAAGGAATGAAAGCCGGGTTGATGTATTAAATACAGTTTTTATGTACAATAAATTAGTTGTTTCAATTTTGTTCTAATTTGATTATTTTAAATTATGTATGGAACAGAATAAAGCGGATATATCTGTTCTACTGCATATAATATAAATAATACAATACGTACGTATAAATTGTTCAAAGATGCTTCAATTCTATTATTTATTTAATGCACAATGTTTCTATTCTATAGGGCAATTATAAATTACACATAAATTTCCTAAATAGTCTAAATAAAGTTTAAAAAAGTATACATTGTTACAATTAAAAAAAACAACAAAAAAACAAGAAAAACACTAAAAGGAATATGAAAAATAAAGACAAACTAACATAATCATAAAATAATAATGAATACACTATCTAATAAGAATATTATTATAGATTTTATCATTTCACTTTGAATAAAGCTAATAATATTAGAATAAAAATCAAAGCTTTACAAATTACAATATTTTACTGCAGTATATAATGGTTGAAAAAACTAATTTAAATTCCTGTAATATTATAAATCATTTGTCCTGTTTGCACTTTTTAAAGTAACTTTATTTTATTTCCTATTTCAACTGAAGCTACTGTCTTTATTACAATTATTTTAAATCAAAAATGTTAAAATTGTATTTGTAATTGATATTCATATATTATAGGATAAAATATGCAGATTCAGTAAAATAATTGAGAAGTAAAATAAAAGCGTTTTAAAAAGTAGATGAAAAGGTAGGCAGTTTATCACATCGTACTAAATTGAGCAACAAAAAATAGTAAAATCATTATTATTATTATTATTATTATTATTATTATTATTATTATTATTATTATTATTATTATTATTATTATTATTGATAAGATGTAGAACCACTCATTACATCAATATTTAAACAAAGGAATTTCACTTTTAAACGAATCAAATCATTTCTCATTATGAAAATTCAAATTGCAAAGATAATCATGTTTATCTCTCAAAAAAAGTTTAAAAATGGATCTCAAAAAGGTAATATCATTTAATTCAGCTGATAAAATACACCATGAAATATTTGCATCCTCATACTACTACTTATAAAACCATTGCTGAATACATGAAATAAAACTTGTTTCTTTTGGATTCAAACTCCAATTCTTCAGCATATTTCAGAGGTGTTGTAATACCACAAGGCACATCATATATAAGTATAAATCAATATTTACACTGTATATATGTATAAATGTATAAAAATAGCTTTATAATAAAAAATAAAACTTTATCAATTGCTAACTTTCACTGAAGAATATAGTAATTGAACAAACTAATCCAAATACCAATACTATCATTTTTCATTAAAATATTTTAATGTATACATCTGGTGAAATACATTACTTTCTAAAACGTGCTTAGATAAATATTATACTATTTTTCTTTGTAAAAATTCATATTGGCAAAAATAATAATCTCTCAAACACTGTTTCAAAATAGATTACCAAGATTAAATATGACTTAAGTTAAAGAATAGCAGAACGATGGAATATTTTTAACATTTTATTGCTCCGCAAAACATTAATTGACCATATGCGTTGCATTAATTCTAAAAATTCTACATCTAAATATTTTTTTAACTTGGTAAAAAAAAATCAGTCTCCAGATTTATCTGATAGTTTAATTCTGTAATTCATTCATACAAACTAATAGCTGGACAATACAACATCATCTTATATCTTTTCAAATGATGATAGAACCACATCATGCTTTGAGACCATTTAAAGCAATAGATAAGGTTGCTTTTCATGTTTATTCTGGTGTTAGATATTACATTAGACTGGTTGATAACCCTATGGTTCCTATAAAAATTCAACTTTTGCCATCAATTAAGAGAAGAAGATGATGGATTGAAAAGCTAAAGGTTTTATATGAAAACTTGACATATGTGTAGGTCATGTCGCATGAGCACCTGAACATCTAAAGTTAATTATTTTGTATTAACACTTTATTAATGCTAATTAAAATTAAAGATCATAATATAATGGAATCAATAGAAAAATCTTATGCGTTTGGAAAGATTTATTAAAAACGATATTAATTCACTCCAACTTGCTCCATGTGATTTAAAACAGTGTTAGAATGACAGACTCTAGAATTCAATGTTCATTAATCCTGCTTGAACTTTATTAATCTTAATACTCCCAACGAATTAATCATTCAATATATATATATATATATATATATATATAATGAGGGTGCTAATAGTCCTTAACAAGCTTTCTTGATTATCTCCATCCTCAGAATAGTTTTTAACTGTTGGATGTTGTCAGTGATGTGATAGGATATTCAGGCATTGGATTTAGAAATATCAGATCAAGCCCAACTTTTATCTAATAGTTAACTATTAGATAGAAGTTACTATTATATGGTATATCTGAACTTAGTTCAGTTTCATATGGCTATTTAAGTTAGATAGCTGGATTTAAAGACATATGGATGTCTAAAAATTTCAGAAGTTCTACTTAATAATTAGCTATTATATAAATGCTGGGCTTGACTTGGTATTTTAATTCTAATGTCTGACTATCCTAGCACCTCACTGATGACAGCCAACTTCTAGAAACTGGTCTTAGGATGGGAATATTCAGAAAAACTTGTTCAGAGCTATTAGCATGTTCATTATAAAACATTTGTAGTACAAGCTTATTAAATTAAGTTGTGTGATGTATGACTTGATTTTCTTGCAATATATATATATATATATATATATGTATATATCATGATTATCAACCATTATCAATCCACTGCAGGTGAAGGTCTCTCCAAGTTTAATCCATCTTCTCTGATCTTTAGCTTCTCTTCTCCACATCACCCCTGCATACTTTCTTATTTCATCCATCCATCTCACATGTGGTCTCTTTCTGGGTCTTTTACAATCTCTTGGAATCCAGTTTAAAATTTCAATTGTCCATCTATTATCATCTCTTCTAACAATATGTCCAGCCCAACTCCACTTCAATCTTTTAATTTTTTCAATGAGGTCAGTACCACCTGTTTGTTCTCTTACCCATACATTGCGTTTACAATCTCTTCTTGTTACTCCCAACATACATCTCTCCATACTTCTTTGAGTGGTCTGAAGTCTTTGAATTGCTCTTCTATTAAGTGTCCAAGTCTCAGATCCATAAGTAAGAACTGGTAAAACACATTTGTTAAAAACCTTCCTTTTCAAACACATAGGCATATTTACTTTTAGTATCAAGTTATTTCTACCAAAAGCACTCCAACCAAGTTTAATTCTATGATTAATTTCCTCCATTATGTTTCCATCTGTATTAATAATCTGACCAAAGGTATTTGTAACTGTTAACTTCTTCTTATTCATCATAATCAATCTTTATTTTCATATTTTGAGTAAATCGATTAAACATTACTTTAGTCTTTTTAACATTTATCTTTAGTCCTACTTTCCTACTTTCATCTGATAATTCCTGCAACATTTCCGGCAGATCTGAAGCATTATTTGCAAAAACAACTACATAATCTGCGAAATCTAAATGACTTAAATAATCACCATTTACTTTCACTCCTTTAGTTTCCCATTTTAATCCACAAAATACTTCATGCAGCACTGCTGTAAAAAGTTTTGGAGATATGGAGTCACCTTGTCTTACACCTTTTTCAATGTTGACTTTCCCAGTGTCATTATGTAATCTAATTGTTGCTGTTGCATTTTTATAAATATTCTTTAAAATATGACAATATCCTGGATCTATACCTTGATGATCTAATGCTTTAATCACTGAAGAAATGTTTATAGAATCAAATGCCTTTTCATAATCTACAAATCCTAAGCATAATGGCGACTCATATTCATTTGTCCTTTCTATAACTTCTCTCAATACCTGGATATGATCTACTGTACTAAAACCACTTTTAAATCCGGCTTGTTCTCTTGGTTGGTGGAAATCCAAAGTTCTCTGTAGACGAGTAGTAATTATCTTGGTAAAAATTTTATATAAAACTGATAAAAGGCTGATAGGTCTGTAATTTCTAATATCTTCTTTATCACCTTTTTTAAATATTAATGTTATTACTGCATTCTTCCAATCATCCGGTACATCTTTATCATTTAGACATTTGGTATATAACTTTGCTAAAATTTTTTCTATTTCTTTACCTGCTTCTTTTAATATATCAATTATAATTCCATCATTACCTGGAGCCTTTCCTTTCTTCATACATTTAATTGCATGACTCACTTCTTCATTTAAAATTCTGGGCAATTTGGAAGATGTAATAGATATAGGAGGTACTTGTTCTTTATTACTATATAATTCTTGATAAAAATCTTCTACCAATTTCATGATGTCATCTCTCCTTTTAGTAATAATTCCATCTTTTTTTCTTATTGCAGATACAAATTTTCTACCAATACCAAAATGTTGTTTTACATTCTTAAGACTTTTATTTTCTTCTACAGCTTTCCTTGCTATTTCACAGTTATACTTTCTTATATCATTTTCAACTCTTTTCCGCACCATTTTACAAAATTCGAGATATTCAATTCTTTTTAATGCATCATTTTTGTATATCTTCATATTCCTTCTTTTCTTCATAAATTCTCTAGTCTCAGTAGAAATTTTATTGGTCAATTGCTGTTTCTTTCTACCAGCTATCTTTGTTGCAGTTTTCAAAAGTGTATCAGTTATTTTCATATTAATTTCATTCAAATCTGAATCATGTTCAAAATCTACTAATACTTGAAACCGATTTGTAAGTTCTCATTTAAATTCATTAGAATGTTTCTGAAGATTAGAAATATCAACTGTATATATTGTTTTTCTTAATAATTTTTGTCTCTCTAGTTTTACATTAACATGTATCTTACACCTTACTAATCGATGATCACTTCCTGTGTTAAATTTATTAAGAACATTGCAATCTTGAAATATCTATTTCCTGTTAGTCAAAATATAATCCAATTCTGCTGTACCTTCATTTGGATGCTTCCATGTTCATTTCCTTTTAACATTTTTCTCAAAAAAAGAATTCATAATATAAAGTTTTTCTTTTTCTGCAAACTCCACAAGACTATGTCCTCTCTCATTTCTATTACCATAACCAAAATTACCCACAGCACTTTCATCTTTCATTTTTTTACCAATTCTAGCATTAAAGTCTCCCATAACAATTTTAAAATGGTGTTTACTCTGATCAAAAGCCTTTTGTACATCCATATAAAAATCTTCTACTACTTCATCACTATGAGAACTTGTTGGGGCATAAACCTGAATTATCTGCATTTGGTATCTGCTATTAAGTTGTATAACTAATCTTGCCACTCTGTCTGATACACCATCAATCTCCACAATATTGTTTTTCCTCTTTTTATTTATAATGAATCCTACTCCACTTGTATTTCCAATATTTGTGCCTTTATAATAGAGTATATGTCCACTTTTTAAATCAATTGTCTCTTCACCTTTTCTTCTAACTTCACAAAGTCCAATAATGTCCCATTTAATATAAGAGAGTTCTACTTCTAATTCTTGCAATCTTCTTTCACTTGAAAGTGATCTGCAGTTGTAAGTACCTAAAAAAATAGTCATCATCAAATGGCAGCCTGGGTCCACAATCAGGGGATTCTTAGCACCCTCCGCCTTCAGCCACCAACTGCTGCCTTGGTTGGTGACTTTACAGCCTCCTAGGAATAAGGGCCATGTTTTATTTTTGTCTGTCATAATTGTATATATGTATTGGGAAAATATTTATCATTTACACAAACATTCATTCTGCCTTATCAGGCACTGAGAAGAAAGACCACAGTGTTTCTTGATCTTAAACTCAGAGGTAAAAAGCCAATAAACTCACCATGCTGGCTAATGCGTGTTGGTGAGCAGCCCATCCATGTTTGTATACTATATGAATAATCACATAGTAATAACAGCTGCAACAACAAGAACGTATGGAGTGGACATTAGGAATTTGCCCTGCTCGGTTCCTTTAAGGCCTCCAAGAGGAATCAAAGGGTCTCCTTTCAGTTAATAGCAAAACTCCTTTCTGCAGCCATATATATATATATATATATATATATATATATATATAATATATATATATATATATATATATATATATATATAATCAAAATTATGCCAAATTTACAACTCAACCAGACTAGAAAAAAAATAAAATCTAAAACACTAACAATGGTTTCACTGCTACAATATGTCTTCTCATGTGTAAAGAACTATAAAGTAACCATGTACTTAAACTAAATATTACACACAATCTGCATACCTACCATATATTTTTAATATTAAAAGAACTATTAAAAAAGTTAACTGCTTCAGAATCATAAATTTTTAATAATAAAGGTTCTTTAATTCTTTTTTTTTTTATTTCATTACTCTCAACGAAGACAACTTTAGCTTTATCAAAACTAATAATGTGGCATGCATCTTTTACATGAATATATAAAACAGAACTGAGATATTTATTTCTAATCTTACTTTTATGTACTATTATTATTTCATTTAAATTCAAACTACTCTGACCTATATATACCTTCTTACAAAAACAAGGACTAATATACACTACTCCAGGAATAATCTTTATATCAAAAATTTATTTTGTATTATTTAATAAATTATTCAAAGTAATAACTTTTTTCCAAACAAATTTCTTATTTCAAAATAAATTACTATTTTATTTCTTCATACCATTTTATAAAAAGACAATTTAAATGGCAAGAAATAAAATCATATTTTTCTTTATCTTTTACATTATTACAACCCTTATTACTATTAAATAAAGTACTTTTAACAAATTTATCAGAGTAGCCAACATTTAAATAATCTTTATAAAATTCACCTTTTTGAAAATTTATAAAAATTGTTTGCGTGTTGGCTACTCTGATAAATTTGTTAAAATTATTTTAATAGTAATAATATTTTTGATGATGGAAAGAATAAAGAAAAATATGATTTTATTTTTTTGCTAATTAAATTATCTTTTTATAAAATTGTATGTCAAAATAGTAATTTGTTTGGAAATAAGAAAAATTGTTTGGAAAATCAGTATTACTTTGAATAATTTATTAAATAATTTAAAATAATTTTTTGATAGAAAGACTATTCCTGGAATATTGTATATTATTCCTTGTCTTTGTAAAAGTAATATATTGGTCACTGTAGTTTTAGTTTACATAAAGAATAAAGATACATGAAAATAGGATTAGAAATAAATATCTTAGTTCTGCTTTATATATTCATGTAAAAGATATGGCTACATTATTAATTTTGATGAAGCCAAAGTTGTCTTCTTTGAGAATATTGAAATAAAAAAAAAAATTAAAAAATATTTATTATTAAAAATGTATGATCCTGAAACAATTAAGTTAATTAAAATTTCTTTTAATAGTAAAAATGTATGGGAGGTAAGTGGAATTGTGGATACTGTTTAATTCATATATATGGCTATTTTGTAGTTCTTTACACTTGAGAAGCCTGCTTGTAGCAGTGAAATGATTGGTAGTGTGTAGGTTTTATTTTTTTTGGCTGCATATAATTTTGATTATTTATTGACTAGTTTAGCTTTATGCTCTTTTTTCAAAAGTTAATCTTGATAATGGTGGTTGCTAGTTCATCGAAATATCAGATTGTAATGCAAAATATTACACAGTTTATTCCCAAAAATAACAATATATATATATATATATATATATATAACTCTATTTTTGGTTTATAAATATAAAAATAACAATATATATATATATATATATATATATAACTCTCAACACTGGTTTATTAATAAATGAAATATTCTCAATCCAAAGAACAAGATTAAACTTTTTTGAAAGTATTTTATATACTGAATTGAGTAGTGTTGGGGTATTATTCTCAATTCATTATATAATATTAACTGTTGAAAGTTTGTATACTTACTGCTTGTTTTCTGATATGTGTTAACCGATCAACTATTTTTGTGGACTGTAAATTTGTTTTTAATATATTTTGTAATATTGATGACTCTTTTTTAAAAAAAAGAAATTATTTCTAATAAAATATAATTATACTCTCTTTTCGTTTTTAATGAAATAAAGTCTCAATTGAAGATTCTTTAATATTGAAACATTAGACAATTTTGAACCCAGGTGTTGCAGCACTTTAAATCTTTATATCTTTTTAAACTTACTTAGATTCAGGATTCTATTCTGATATTTTATGAAAATAGATCAACTTTCACTTAATTAATACTTATTAGCTTTGTTTGATTTTATGAGAAAAATAAAAAAGTCCACTTCCTGTTGTGAGCGGGAGCAGTTCACTGCTTATTGACTCCACAAGGGTGGGAGGATTTACTTATTCAAGATGGGAGTTGGTAAGAAAATGTATGATAAAACATAAGCAAACAGTTGTTTTAACCTTTTACACCTTTTCAAGAAAGTTTAAATCAATTTCAAGCCAAAATAACTCAATTTATCAATCGTTTTATTCTATGCAAATGGCCACCATTAATCAAGCAAAACCTAATATAAGTAACCACTAAAATCATTAAAACTAGATTAAAACCGAGAAAACATATTTAAAATGTAATCTAATAATTCAAATAGAATATAATAACAAAAATTCTAATTTTCATAACACAAATATATAATCAGAACTTTATAACAGAGGAGTTCACTTCCTGTTGTGAGCGGGAGCATTTCACTGCATACTGGCTCCACAAGAATGGGAGGATTCACATATTCAAGCAGGAGTTGGTAAGAAGATGAATAATAAAACATAACTGACCACTTGTTTTAACCTTTTACATCTTTTCAAAAAAACTTTAAATCAGTTTTAAGCCAAAATAACTCAATTTACTAATCGTTTACTGAGAAAACGTATTTAAAATGTAATCTAATAATTCAAAAGAGGAAATAATAACAAAAATTCTAATTTTGATGATGGAGCTAATTTAGAATGATCAGAAAATTAATACCTGTGAAAATAATATGAAAAAAAAAAGAAAAAGCTCAACGATGATATTCCTGAGAGTTCAAACTTAATTCCTGATATCAAGAAATAAAACAACTTTCAACAACTACAAACCAGTCATGGAGAACAAGAACAGTTGGGGAAACATACCGGATGCAAAGATTAGTCTAAAGCCAGGAAAAAAAAAAGAAAAAGCAACAATATCACAGTATTTAACCAGAAGTGGCCAAATGCGGTACATTTTACAGGAAAGAAAACAATTTTACATATTAATTTGATCTCAAATTCAGAATTAAACCTTATGGATTATGATTTAAGCTACTTCCCTGCATAAAAATTAAAAAATTATGATGATTAGATTAAATGTTATTGGGCCATCCCCGGTACGATTGGGATGACACAAAAAATAAAAATTCTTCAAAAATGTTTCAAATTGACTTAGAATTATAATGAAGTGAATTAGAAAATAAAAAACAATGATTTGAAGATAAAAATACATCTATTGGATATTATGGGTCTAGACAGAAATGCAAGTGGTTAATCATTTAATCCCTTTAGATTTAAATTATTAAGAAAAACCCAAAGACTAAATACAAACCATTAGATTTTATAATTGGAACTCTAATTAAGCATCAAAATGAGAAATCAACTTGGATTAGAAGAACTCAATAGGATCAATAAAGCATAATCATAATTGAAATGTTGTCACAATTTAGTTCAGAACAAGGCTATATGATACAAACTGGATTTTGACCCTGAGGACATAGTGGGACAATGAATCTAATCATTGGTTTTGCCTGAATTCTCGGTCTCAAGAGTAGAGATGATGGCCGTGGAGGATTTGTTGATCAGTGATCATCACCACACCCAGGTTTAGAGAAATCTGGCAATGTTCTTGTGGTCCTTTTTGATTTGGTTGGTGTTCCAGACATGTTGAACCTACATCACACCCATATTAATTGTAACCCACTACAACAGGGGCTGAGGTGGCTTAACCTTGTCCAAGGAGTGGGTCTGGGTTCTTGATAAACTGAGTTCTGTCTGATGGGTCATGGATGGGTCTGGGGGAGCTGCTTGGAGACTTGCCAAGTAGGCTGAGAGCTGATTGTCCCACATGAACTCTCCTCAAATGGATGTAGCATCCCCTTGATTGACTAACATTTGATCTGTGATAATTCATATCATTTTTTCCCTCTTTTTGTGTTTTTTCTTGATGTTTGTACTTGTAATGCATTTTTATATACCTGTAATACCTAATCTATTGTATAAGGTGGTTCTGTTGTTTTGAGCCACTACCCAGTTGCAGAATATCAATGTAACACTGTAGCCTCTATGGCCCACTGATGCAGGTGACAGAATGTGATCCATGTACAGGTGGATCATACTTTAGTGATTTAATAAAGTTGCTTTGAGGAAAAAAAATGCATATCAAATAGTCCTTTCTTTTTGATACTAAATATAAAACTTGGATGCTAACATTTCTCTATTAAATCCACTCTTCTACATGCTTAAAATATAAATATGCATTAGTTTATATATTTTAACGTTAGTCTTTTACGAAATATAAAGGTAAAAATGTAAAAACATATTTTTTAAAAATTTTAAATAAGTAATAATATTTTTTTTATAATTATGTTAAAAATGCAGAAAAAAATAAACCGTGTAAGTGCATCCATTATACAGATATAAATGTGACTTTTGATGATTTTATCATCAGAACAATTTCCAGAGGAGAGAGGTCAATTATTTTTCATCAAAGCTTTTTAAAGCTTCCATCTCTTTAATTTGTCCCCTGCAGTTTAAAAAAATAATATGAAGACATTATGCAGCTTTGCAAATGTTACTAATTTCAAATTTTAATGTAGATGAACAAAAATTTATATATCTTTAATATGTTTATTAAATAATAACTTATTAAAAAATAAATAATAATAATAATTCAAAATATTTTTTAAAACAGCAGTTAAATGTTAATCTGATAAATTTACATAAATGAAATTTGAAAAATGAACTGTTATATATTTTTGATTGTATATACTAAAGTTCTCTGTCACAATTACAGAGTAGCTAGGCAACTAAATATGATGGGGATGAAAAACAAAATCTTCACCTATCACTTGTTAGATCATCTGAATACTGTATCTTCTTTGTTGCTCCTTATGTTAGTCTGTTACAGAGGTTTTTGTTATGCTGTGAAATTTTAAAGTGTGTTTTCACTTTTCTCCATTAATTTTGTTTCATTTTAATAAATAGAGACATGAGATTGTTTAAGAGAATGACAAGCAATGGAAAACTATCTTGGACTAAAATCTTGCCATTGTTTTCCCATCATATTTAGTTGCCTATCTAGTCTGCAATTGTGACAGAGAACTTTAGTATATACAATCAAAAATATAATATTTACATGTAGTTTTTATTAAAGGTATTTGATTATTAGAAAAAATTAGCCTGTTGAAAATATATATGATATCAGATAGAAAGTGAGTTTTAGAATATTTTTGTTGTTTTCTATTGTTTTTTAATTTAAAAAATGATTTTGAAATATTTTTAAGATAATTTTTAGAATGCATGATTTTAATGAAATTTTTTCTAAAAAAAAAAAAAAGACTGAAGTTTTTCTCTTTTTTTCCATTGATACAAGTTTTTGGTTTGAAGGCTGAAATAAAACTCTTAGTGTTGATAAATAAATTGCTATTTCTTTTCTATTTCTTTTTAAGAAGAATTTTACTTAAATTTATGTCTTTAATAGAATTTAACTAAAACATACCGATTTAATGACATGTAAAATTTTAGATACAAAAAATATAACTGAATAAAAAATACAAAAACAACAACAATAACAATGAATAGTAATTATGTCTCTTGACATCATTCTTAAAAGATTAACATATTTAAATCTTTTAATTGGTAACTGCATATAAATATATCTATATACAAACAATTACAACATAAAATTAAAAAAAAAATATGGGTGTTATCCAAAAAAGCCTGGAATAATTTTCAGATGAATGATCACATTGTACAATATGTTACCCACCACCAGATGATCATTGCAAAAAAAACTCTCCATCACTCTGCCAATCAGCATCAAAACTTGAAGTTGTGGTTAATGCAACAGGAAATTATTTTGTTAAGTTCAACACAGTTATTTGCCAATTTTTTTAATGGCTGAAAAATTGAAACATTGTGAATTCTGGTTTCCTGTTATAAATGGCAGAGAAAATGGTTGTAATGCTTAAAACAACTTGCAAGCATGCCATTGTAGGAAAAACTCAATTATAAGTGGTTTTATGAAAAAATTCAAATTTACCATATATCAGAAAGGTATAGCAAGTCTTGTCCAATGTCTTGATTTTTATGCAAATATCATTATTCACTCATAGAACTTGTTTGTAATGGTAACACATTTTACTTACAAGTTCTTTAATGTTTGCATGATATGGTAAAATAAAAATGACCCTGATTTTTCACAAAATGATGAGTATAAGATTCACCATGGCACTGCACCAATGCATTAAGCTTTGAGTATGAAACGATTTCTAATCAAAAAGAACATGACCCAACTTATCCATTAGGCATATTCACCTAAACTTTCTCTGTGTATCTTATTTTTATTCCCCACTGAATAAAAAAGTTGTTACAAAAAAGAGTTTGGTGAACTTTGAAGTGGTGAAGAAAATAATGGTAGAGTCATTAAAAGCATAACTCTGCAAAAGTTTTAGGACTACTTTGGCAAGGTAAAAAATATGTTTAGACTACATTGCATGAAATGGACACTACTTTGAAGATTAAACTGGTAACATCTAAAAATAAATACATAATTTTTTATTACAAAATTTGGGTTGGGGGGGGGTAAACCTCTCCTTTTATTTACCTTCAAGAAGGTGGTATTATATAAGTGGATGGCATTAATAAAAAAAATTAAACTGTCATTGAATAAATATAATACAATTTATAAAATTTACTATGATAAGACAAATATTGCCCAGTTATTGTTTTTTATTTCTGGTTCTATGAAACAAATCTCATGTTTTTTTTCTCATGTGTCATAGCATCAGCTGGGAAGCGAGTCTGCTAATGAGGACACCTGCTTGTAAGTCAGCTGTACTGACCCCTCGACCACCAATACTTGTTTTGTATTTGTATAATTAATGCAAATTTGTATTTTTAAAGTTGATAGTGTAAACAGTCAAGAAGCATTAATATTTTTTTAAATTTAAAATCTCTTTTATAAGTCATTTTTATTGTAAATAATTTCAGCATAATTGCCAGCCAATCAAAATTAATTTTGATATTATCATTATAATAAATATGTATATTAATGTCAAGATTTTCAGAAATAAAGGACGTAAATGTATATATTTTTGTTCACTCTATATGCATATATATTTATTATAGATATCAAATCTTAAAACATTATTAATGAGGATATTTACGTGAATTGTTGTAAAGATGCTGAAACAGACAAAAAACACATCTGTAACAGTCATTTAAATTATTAATATTGCTTTTCAAACAATTTTTTGATGTCAGTTTTGAGGCAGCTAAAATGTTGTTTTACCATTGATTTAACTACAAATATTTATGAAAGTGGGTAAATCTGAGATGTAAACATACATGTTGCCATATACCTTAAATGGTTTTTGATTTTTCGTCTGTAAGAATAGGAAAAAAAATCTACATATGAAAAGAAAAATCAGTAAATAAAAGATTATCTTTCAAATCATGAATTTGAGTGCAAGACATATATATATATATATATATATATATATATATATATATATATATATATATATATATATATATATATATATATATATATATATATATAGAGTAGGAAAGATCTAGATAACTACTCTTTGGTATCTACTCATTATACCCCGAAAAAAATAACTAGAATGTTTTTTTAAAACTACAACCAATTTTTACTACTATGTGTACCCATTAACCATAATAACAATCATAAAAATTCTTTTACTATTTTTCTTCTAATAAATAAAACATGGAGGTTGTCTTGATAACAGGTTAGTATTGTTGATTGTCATTGATACTGGGATAGTCTAAGTGTTGACTGATTTTAATGATATATTTAATATTTTAATACATGTATATTGTTTATACTAAACTTACTATAATTATAAGGGACTTGATCTCAAACTTTCAAGCTTTCCACATGATCACATAGACAAGAAAAAGAAAAATGATCACTTATTCATGTATTTTGTGCTGAACTAGCATTCATCAGTTGGTCCAGATTACGAACTCTCACACATATATACAATCAATGCTAAATTTATATTAAGATAGCAAATATTCTTTCATTAATAAACAAACTTCTATCTTTACTACTCTTCAACTCTTCTGACATCCATATCAATGAAAATCTAAGGATGGAATGTTCAAATCCCTTGTTGATGTGAATATTATTGTCATACTCATGTTGACCTTAAGTCAATCTGTCCCCTCACACATAGGACCTTAATATGTCACTTAATTATACAGAAAAAGGGATGGTCAGGATACAGGTTGAATATGTAATATTTAAATATATGTACGATGTTTATCCTAAATTTAATGTAATTATAAGAGATATGAACTCAGACTTTCAAGCTCTGTATAGCTATTCAATTCATCTTATATAACTGATCACATGACCACTTATATAAGAAAAATATAAATGATTTAAAATATTCATATTTTATGCTAAACTAGCACTCATCAGTTGGTCCAGATCATCATCTCTTACACATACAATCAGTGACCAGTTTATATTAGGATAGCAAATCTTCAAACATTAATGGATGAGCTTCAATCTTCACAAGAGTAGAAAAAATTGATGTTTGTTAATTAAAGTTTGAAGATTATTTATCCTAATGTAAACCGAGCACTGTATGTATGTGTGAGAGATAGTTATCTGGATCAACTGATGAGGGTTGATTTAGCAAGAACTATGTATATTGGAGATCATTTGTCTTCTTCTCATGTATGTGGGAACATGTATCAGTTGTATAAGATAGGTTGGATAGCTGTGGGAAGCTTGAAATTCTGAGTTTGTGTTCCTTATAATTACATTAAGTTTAGTATAAATAATATAGATGTATTTAAATATTACTTATTCAATCTGTATTCTACCCATCATATTTTTGGATAATTAAATAGACATCTCAAGGTCCTATACTTGAAAGGTCAGATTGACCTAAAGTCAACATCAGTATGACAATATTATTTACATCAACAAAGGCTTTGAACACTCCAATGTCAGATCTTCATTGATATGGATGGCTGAAGAGTGGTGAAGATTAAATCTTGTCTTTTAAAGTTTGAAGATTTCCTAATCTAATATAAACTGAGCACTGATTGTTTATATTTGTGAGAGATGGTGATATGGATCAACTAATGCATGGGGATCTGGAACAACTGATGAGTGTTGGTTTAGCAAGATATATATATATATTTGAGTTCTTGATCTTTTTTTCGTGTATGTGTTCACATGTGTTGGTTGTATAAGATGGATTGAATAACTGTGGGAAATTTGAAACTCATTTCAGTCCCTTTTAATATATATATATATATATATATATATATATATATATATATATATATATATATATATATATATATATATATATATATATATATATATATATATATATATTGTCAATCATTGTATTATATAATGCCTAGCAAATTTCTCTCCAGCAATCATTTAATAATAAGCAGATAGAAAAAAAAAAACATTACTCCCCTCACTTGTAGTAAAATTTTATGGTGTTTCTTAATCATTCCATTTACACTCTCGTTAAAACTATCTAGGTATCCACTTGCATATCAATAAATGTATGGCTAGTTGATTAATACAAACATTTTTACAACAAAATCGTAAATTTTCTTGAATCCTGAAAACCTTTTGAAAGTTTTTCAAAACTTGATTAAAACTGTTTATAAATATGTCAAGTGGAAATAAGCATTGAGCTGTATCCAGAAATATATATATATATAGGTAAATAAAACTATGTTTTAAAGCAAATTACTATGTTTAGGCTTTTTAATAACATCTTTCAATGAATATTAATGAAATTCAAGTCATTATTCATCAATTCTTGGTAACTACTAGACACGAGAATTTTAGTATTTTTTTTTAGTTTACTAAGATAAAAATATTTAAATGTTTATGTAATGACAATACAGGACAGTTAGTTAGATTACTAATGATATGTGTATCTGAAGAACATTCTAAGCATGTTTAAAACAAAAAAAAAAAGTCACAGGTTAACACCTAATTTTCAACCCAGATTATATGCATGTCAATTATATATGCTATAATTGCATTGCATACTTAATATAAATATAAGATTATTAGCATTTTAAATTAATTAGCCTAAATTCTGACTTGCACTATCTTGCTTACTTTCTTTAACATGGAAAAGCTAAAAATCCTTTTAAAAATACAGACACGGTAATCCATGGTGATTGTTAGTTTTTATTGCAAACTCTAAAATAAATTATATATATATATATATTATAAAACTAACTTTTATTAAAATTGGTGAGTAATAATGTAGTAAATACTAATAAAATATGTTTTTCTTTAAATAACTATTTCATTTTTATATTTAACTTGAAATAAAATCATAGTGCCTCAATAAATTAATTAATTTTATCACTAGTTTTAAATTAGTTATTGAATTAATTAATTGATGGATTTCCCTAAATGAATAAATTAATGTATAGATGTTCCACTCTTTTATTTCAAGTTATAACAACAAAAATTATCGCGAAAGAAATATATATATATATATGTATATAATGTTTAGTAAATTATTATCCATCAATTTAAATAAAGTATGATTTAAAAAAAATCACATTTAAATTAGATGATGTGAACCTATCACATAAACATCAATATATAGGGGTTGACTATCAGTTGAGCGAACTATATATGTACATAAACCAGTGGTCATCTCAATTTCAGAGGTGCACAATGAACTCAAAGCTATTATTCTTTTCATCATGGTTGCATATATATATGCATGTGTGTGTTTAGTCATACATTATGCTTTTGTAATCAATTTTGATATAATTAAAGTAAAGAAAATAGTCTCTCTCTTTCCTAAATATTGGCTATTTGACAAAAGTAATTTATTGTGTTTCAGCATTCATCTGAAGGGCAAAGATAATCATTTATTCATTCGTTATCTAATTAGTATTTGGCTAATAGTAATAGTATATTGTATGAAACCAGATTTATGATATTCATAACATTTAAGAAAACGGAAAGAAAGAACATAATTACAATAATAGTAAATCGATCATTTTCCAGCTTAATTTAATTTAAAAATCGCTCAAATCTTTTTTTTAAGATTTGCTGATATTTTAAAAAAAAAAACATTTACTCTTGCTACTTTGTCCATCCTGCCTCTTGCTGAAAATACTTACATATATACAATCAAAAGCTTAATTGGTGACTATGAATGCATATCTTCATATTAAATTATATTTTGTATTTATGTTTTATTATAGTTAAAATGTTCTATCTAAAGTGCTGCACAGCCCTAGAATACTAATTGCTCAGAGTGTTATAACACCTCTATTATGTGATTATTATATTATAGTAAACATGTACCCATCCACCTAGTAGATGCGCTTTACTTCTTTGCAGTATTAAACTGATAGCTTGAAATTGAAAAAAAAAAACGTTTTGAATTCAAGCCAACTTTTTGGCCTTGTTATATAAATCTGATATAGGGTCAGTTTGTATATAGTTTAGGACTTTTATTTTATAAGTAATTTGTAGGCCTTTCCTAATCTTTCTCTATAAGGTTACTATCAACAATCATATTGAATCATTCTTTATGTGGTTACACATATTTTTCCAAAAGTAGTAGTTGTTGTTGTTAATATTTAATAATTTTAATAGTTCTGAACTTACTAAATTTTAAAAAAGATTTATAAATAAATTAATTGAAACTTGTGAAAGTAATCATAACAAAAGAATTAACTTAGAAGTGAAGATTCATGGATAACTCTAAATTAGGTATTTAAAAATATCTAACTAGCATTAGTTGAATTGAACTTATGGGTTCAGTCTGCTATTTGGGCACCCATATATTATTTGTTCATCAAGTGATCTCCCAAGAAACTAATTGTATAACAAAAATAATTGAATAAAAAAGTATAAGCACTATTTTTATTATTGTTTATATATATAAAAACTGAAATTGATTTTATTTTATAGCGCCTTCAAGCTATAGAGAATCGAAAATTTTCATTTAATTAGAATATTGTCTTCATAGAATCATGGTCAACCAAATTAGTTATCTATTATAAAAATATGCTAATAAAGTAAAACTATAAATATCTTCACCAATCTTCAATTTATAAATTTGATGGATCATAACTGTACTTCCCGTTTTTCTGACTCTGTAGAAAATCCAGAAAAGCCTCCCCCATTATCTTTATAATCTATTTAACAATATTTCAAAGTAACTCTCTAAATTAGCTTATTCACACGTTTACTGTATATGTATATACATAAGAGCTATGTCTATTGATATAATATATAACTTAAATGTACAACATTTTTGTAGGTCAGAAGTCATTAAAGATACTTAAAATGTCACTAACAGTAAGAAAATTAACCAAAAAGCAATGAATTAGTTCTTATAAAAAATATTGTCAGTAAAGTCAATAAATTATTTCTTACTTAAGAAAAACAAACTTTTTTATATATTTGATTTGTACTCTATTAAAACATTTCATTTTCTTTTATATTGAAAGCCTTGGTGAGATGCATAATAAAATCTTTAAATCTTTATCTCTTCACCTTCAACAATTGACCTTCCATTACTAAACTACTCCACGAGGTTAGACGGTGTCAGCGATTCTCTTATAGTTTAATAGATTTTAACCGCAACGAATCTATCAAATTAAATGTCATGTCCGTCTAAGTCTAATGTCGACAAGCATCGTTAGCGAAGTCTGGAAAAATCTTACAAGATATGTCGGGCTTTACTTAGTATATAGGTATCATTACTGTTCAACCATTAGCGTTTATCTTTTTAAAAATAATTGAACAAATTATTGTATTATTATTTGAAATTGCTTGACAACAATTGGCCAACAAATATGTTTTCTCGCAAATATTATATATACATAAGTCAACCCAGTTGGATACTATGACAAATAGGCCAATTTCTTCTAATAAAATAAATAAATAATCGAATAATTTTATGGCGCAGCTCATAAGAAATTTGCGCAACCATAAATACTGATTAATATAAAACACAACGTTTCGAGTGCTATTATTGTCTTCTGTCTTTAATTAAACTATTGCTAGACTAAATATTGACAATCAGCATTAGAATTAAACCTGGTAATCTTTATATTCATGTATTGTAATTTAAGAGAAAAATATATATAAATAGTCATTTAAGGAGACCGACTAAGCGATTTATTAAGTAACTAATTATGAATTTTATATGAGAGACATCTCGATTTTTGGATTCTGTTATTTTTAAGGATGAGATTAATGAGAGTTTTTCAGAGATTATGGGTTATCACATTAGGTTGGATTATAGGGTTAGTTACTATGATGGAAATAGTCCAATGTATAACTACAAGCAAAATGTCATCGTTGCAAACTCTCAAGCAAACAATAACTACTGTATATTTTATTAGTTTTCATAGGTGTCTTGCAGGTGTTTTTGAATTTTTGGTAAAGGATATTAGACGAATAAGTAATTAACAACGTTTTATTAACTTGTATTATTTATATATTTATAATACAAAATATCACCTTAAATCTAATTTACTAATAATTATTGCTAACATTTTATAACATCAATAACTAACTATTCTTAAACGACTAAACATTATATAATCGCAATTTCCTATGCGTACACAAGCTCCTAAATAGTGATAAACTCTTCATACCATAGTTTCACCTAATGAAAGCCATATTAATCAATTGATGCAAAAAGATCTATGTGCAACTGATCTCAAATTCAAGTCTTATCATTAATGAAAGCTGCAAGGTAGAAATTAGTCTTGGAGGACATGGATGATTAGACACTACATTGTGCACAAAACATTTGATCCAATAATTACTATAGCTTGCAATGGATAGCACTACTCGATGGAGACTTTGCCACTGTTTTAATAACTATTCTTCTTCTATACCTTTTTTGCTTTCTTTTTTCATCACATAAATGAGTTTAGAACTCATGCCATAAGAGTTAGAACTGGAATTCATGTAAAGTTATTATAGTCTGAAGTCTGATACTCTACTTAATGTACTAAATCAATTAAAATTTCAATATCATTGATATGTTCTTCTTTGCATGTTGCATTCAAGATTTATATCAAACATAAATAATTAAGTAATTAACAAAAAATAATGTTATGTGAATTAGCTCTTTATTTGGATGATTGTAAGCCTCTCTGGATGAGCTAGTAGTAGTATCAGACTCATGAACTAATGATTTCTGAATTTATTCCTTAGTCAAATAAATAAAAAGTGTTGCACTCACTCTATTACTTTGGTAGTTGAGTGTTGTATGATTTTGGAAGAAATGGTGTTTGTATCTATTTTGAATTAATCTGCATTATATATAATATTCCAAATGTTAGGAGAGAATGTAAAAAAGACATGCAAGGGTTTAACATATTAAGGTCTCTTTAAAAATTAAAAAAATATAAACATTTCTGACATTTACTTTTTTTATAATAGATGTAACACAAATATTCTTTATGATAACCCACAACACCAAGAAGGCATGAACACTGCTAGTGGATAAAAGAAGTCTCCAACTCATCTTATTTAATCAGTGTGTAAGTAGGTAATAAAATGTAACCTCTGCCAAATACCTCTGCCAATAAATGGGTCAAGTTAATAAATTTATCTATAATAGACAGGGTATGAGCACAGACTTTCACATGACATACCACTCTCCACACTATCTCATAACACTGATACACCTGAACACACATATGTTGAAAAGATAAATAATCATCAATATATGTATTTCATGCTAAACCAGCAATCATCAATTGGTCCAGATTACCATCTCTACACATATATGCTACAAGTGCTCAGATAGTGGAAACACTTTACCTAGAAGAAAAAACTAAAATATAAAATCCTGGTTCTTAACTTTGAATGTTGACACTTTGGAACAATTCCTTGATTTTCACAAAAATTGTCTGTTATAAAATGAAATATAAGTCCTTGTAAATGAACATCAAAATAAAGACAATAAAAATATTAAAATAGAACTATGATTCATGAGAATAAGCTATGTACAAAGATGTATATAATAAATTTAATTAAAAGTAATAAGTATCATAAAGTTCTTTAGTGACATGAACTTGTTTTCTTTCAAAACAAATCCACTTTGGGAACTTGCAATAATTTTAACTTGATTCATGTGCATATATTTTAATAAGGCTAATAATAACATGATATCTTTATACAAAAAGAGTAAAAGAAAAAGGAATGTCAGATGGTGCTAAACTTGAAAAGTTTGTTAAGTATGTGAGCAAATTATAAAGAAATTCATTTTTCCTATCACTAATTCAAGATAATATATATATGTAATGATACATAGACAGTGGTAAACATGGGGTGATGATAATCATCAACATCAATTCCACATAATACATTGAATTTAAATATACAATAAATATAATGAGCATGAGAGATCAGCTAAAAAGTAAGATGTAACTAATAGTTTGTCAGCATTACAAAGAAAAAGAAGAATCATCCATCATCATAAATATATAAAAAAATCAACACATAACTTTGTAACTAGACTGGAAAATGGTTCACTATAGTACAGACAAATTATTTAGCCACTATCAAACATGGGAAAGATTATAGTAACAATATTTTGAATGCACAAACTTGAATGGTAAACCATCAGCATACACCCATATAATGATGGTATTCTAAAACACACTGATTATCATCAATTCCCTGGCTACTTAATACCATTAATGTATTGGCCAACAATAAATGTAATTTCTAATTAAAGAAATGAAATGAAATGTAGTGAATTAATTTTAAAGGATATACCTTTGTGTCATCCAAGACTACCATTAACTGGATATCTATTCCACCAAACATAAACCCCCAATCTATATAATTGACCCTTATGCATGAATTCAGTCCACGGAGCAACAGAACATAACTGTTCTGTAAGTAAGAAATAATATCAACACATATTTTAAACCTATTTTAGGATTAAATGAGTTTGCTGGAATAACTTAATGAAATATACATTTATTAATTAAAAACAGTAATAAAATAAAAATTAATATCTACTAAGTATGCTATAAATATAAATTCAGCATTCTAATATTTTGATTAAAATAATACAAAAATATCTACTATTGCACTGTAATTTACAGACATTTCAATAAGTTTACATACAACATATTTATATATATTTCAATAACTTTACATACAACATATTTATATATAAGCACACAAGGTATACAGTAACATAATATAAAATTAACATTTAGAATTGTCATAAATTAATAAAAAAATTCAATTCAATTTTAAAAATCTATAAATAATGACTGATTTAACATATATGTGAAAACCCATTCAAATATGGAAACACTGGCATTCATATCCCAGTAGTATTTCATTTGCTTATTTCAATAAAATATTTCCACTACTAATTGTAATAACATGTATCAAATGACAATTTTAAAAAGCTATAGAAATGTTTTTCTTTTCTTAAAAAATCCTGCATAATTTTTTTTCCAGATTATTCTTAATTGTAACTGTCTTTAAATAAAATTGCTAGAAAGTTATTTTGTTTCTAATTTTTGTTTTCTAATATAGAAAGATTTCTAGGTTTTCAATTCCAAAATAAAATAAAACTGAAAACATTATTTATTGTTTTTGTTTTTGCTTTAGTTGAATAATGTAGTCAAAAATTACTTAGCTTTAAAACCAGTAAACTTTTTCCATCAGTGCTTGATATCATCCTTCATGAAATAACTATCAACATGGACAAACTTTATAAGACTGGCAATAATGATACATGTGCTCTTTTACATATTGATAAAACTGCATGTGTATAAAATATAGCACAATACTTTTTCCAGTAAGCTGCCTAGTACTGGAAGCTCTTGGTAAGCTGTCTTATTCTAAACAGTAGACTGGCTTATTGTCATTTTTAGGAAAGATATAAATCATGTAACTATTGGAATTTCAGATTTCATTCAGTCTGTATAATTTGATAAACATCAGGCAAGCCATCTTGACACATAAATGAGCTACGAACTACAGAAAAGCTAGCTCTTGCTTTTATGTGAATTCACACTCTATCATTGGGACATTAGCAGCAGCTGACTTGTCTTGAGTTATAACTTCATAATAATACTATATATAATAATTGTTTCAAATCTACCTTTTTATAGTGTATCATGAAATTTGAAAACAATAATTAAGTAAATTCTTTCTTTATCTTGATCAAAAAAGTTAATGATTATTTTCAATTCGCCATAATTCAAAAGAATTTTTTACCTAAAAGTTTTTCTAATCTTTTAAATACCGTCAGTTGTAAATTATCATAATCTTTAATTTTTTAAAAAAAGTCTTAATTTAATTAAAAATAGATTTATAATTACCAGATATATCTAGTGTAACATAAAAACAAGCTTATTTTAGATTTCAAATTCAGAATAAACATTAAATAATGCTTTCTAAGTGTTTGATTTCAAATAATTTATAATTTTAAATACCAAAATTATTATTTATCTCTCACCTGTTATTCCAGTGTAATTCAATAAACATCTACAAATTATTTTGTTTGTTTACTTCTACTTTTCCTTTTATATATATATATATATATATATATATATATAAATATATATATATATATATATATATATGCACACACACTACTAAGTTGTTTTAGCCATGAGACAGGTAACAATTGCTATATATATATATATCCATTTAATATTGGTCAATAAGTGAATATCTATCTGTTTTTATTTAAATAGCAAAGTTTCAATGTCAAAGCAGTGATATTAACTATAGAAGGTGGCATAATTTGTGATGTTGAATATAGCATTGAATGTTTTTTATAGTCTTGTGTCACAGTTATTGCAAGTTAGTTTCTTATAGTTTAAGGTAAAATGGAGTTGAAATTGTTTTCTAGAAAGGGGTTATCCTAGGAAAATTTTGTATTTTAGTCAACTAACTAATCCCTAATAAAATCAGCTGAATATAACCAATCAATCAATAAATAATTATTTTAAAGCATATATATATATATATATATATATATATATATATATATATATATATATATATATATATATATAAGGAAATAATTTTTTTGATTTAGTAGTCAGCCTTTGGAATTTTTCTAATACTGTATGTAGTTGATGAAAACCTTGATGAAATATCTATGAACTATAGTACAGTATATTGTATGTATATGAAAATTTATGTACATTATTAAGGGATCAAATCAACCTACCTCAAGATGTGAAGAAATGATATTAATATGTTAAGAAAGTATCAAGAATGCATTGGTGAGAATGGTTTGCTTTCATTAATTACATGTGTATTAAACTACACAAATTTTATGTTTTACAAATATTACCTTTTGCCTGAATATTAAAAAAAATACTATTAAAATTACATTTTGGTCTATGTTCTTCTTTAACAATTAATTATTAATGTCATATCTTCAACTGGCTGATATAATAATTTCATTCTAAATTTCCACCAAAGTGAGCAAGAGTAAGCTTATAATCATCAAAAATTTGAAAATTAAAAGTATCTTTGTCTTAGTTATCCCAGTTTTGAATCGAGCACAAGCTAACCTTAAAATATTTTTAACAAGTTTAATATTTTTTGTTATATAATTCATAACCAATTGTCATTCTTGAGTATCTAACTATCCTTCAGCAGACCATAAAACATGATTGAAAATATAAAATGTTCATTACTTGACAACTGTCAATCCTGTTGAGTGCTGACTTCTTTTCACTAATTGAGTTTAATATATATATATATAATATTTTCTGAATTTTCATTTAATTGTGTAACACCCTAAATAATTTCTATTACACAAAACATAAAATGGTGGTATTGAGATGAAATATTATTATAATGCTAATGTTAATAACAAGCAAATGTATATGTAGACAAATTCAAAATATTTGTTCGCATCTTTTATTTGTTAAAATTTTTATTTTAATATATATATAACATTCTTCAAAAAGATGTTTGACAATCTTTATCTTTTAATCTTTTATGATTTTTATTCATTTATCAATTACTTTTGTAATTTAAATATAATGTTGCAGACACTGAAAAAAATAAAAACATAATAATTCTTACTAAAAATTTACACCAATAAAATCTCTTCAATTAGATCCAGCAATACGTTCTTTTTGAAATTTCACATATTGGAGTTTATATTTATTATTATCCTCCACAAATTTAATTTTTACAACTAATTTTTGTAAAAAAAAAAAATGACTTATTCACAATAAAAATTACAAAAAGGCACATGTAGTTGCTCCAGATCTGTGACCATCAGAATCAATCATTGGATCTTCCGATCCCAAGTCAAGTGCTATACCAACTGCATTAATGCATACAGGGTCCTTATTCAGAATAATCACTTTTCAATAAATACCCAAATGATTGTTAATTATTTTTACTTTGATAAACTTATTATATAATATTTAAATTATATATAGATTTTAAATTTAATAAAATTCAATGACATATATGTATAATTTTAAAGAATGATTGGATCCATCTTACAAGTTTATGTGATTAAGCCAAAATGTTGATATATTTGTAATAAAAATCATACAATAATGAAAACAAAAAATATATTATTTATATTTGTAACCTATGAAAATCTTTGCATTAACATATATATATATATATATATATATGTGTGTAAATGCATAAAAGCAGTTCATATATATATATATATATATGTGTGTAAATGCATAAAAGCAGTTCATACACAAATAATACCAAATTAGATAAAATACAATGAAAAGATGGGTGTTTTCCAAATAAACTTCAATTATAATCTATGATATTTAGATATTGGTTGCAAAACAAATGGTACTTTTGACCTTTTTAAAAATGAAATGCCTGTTATATTTTTTAAAATTTGCATTTATAAAGTCTGAAATAAAAATTCAATATTTATAATAAAAAAAACTATGAATTATTAACAATAAATATTAAAAATAATTTCAAAAATTTAAAAGTATTTTTAAGTACTTTCTTAAGTATTCTAAGCAGATAAACCAATTATATATATATATATATTGTAAATATCGATAAGTCTATCTATATTTTAAAAATTGTCATTTGTTATTAAAAAAAAATCTCTTTGAGTTGATGTTTATATATGAAGTATTATTATTGTTTATGGTTATTAGGTATAGTTATTGTTTGAAATTATTATTTTATTTATATGTTGATGGTACATCATTATGAATATTTAATTATTATAAATAAATAAAGACATATAAATTGTTGATTATATAAAAAAATTATTTTATTTACAGTGATTATTAAAAAAATGCAATATTATTATTTATGTATATTTTTAAAGCTGTCAAATAAATTTTCAATTTAATATTTTTTTATATATATGCTTGATATTTTATTTTTTTTAATGTTAATTGTTTTAAAAGAAAACATGTGTAACAAGGGTTTTCAAAACAGCATTTGCTAGCACGTGGAGCAAGAACAAAAAGAAGCCATTATTATTATTAGTGGGATGGTGATTAGAAAAACAAAAGGATAAAATTTTGTTGTACTTTGTTTCTTTGAAATTACCATTCTTCAGAATATTGGAATAAGATAGATTTCTATGGTAAATACATAAATCATGACAGGCTAATAGAGATATATCACAGCCAAGAGGCTGCACCATTTTCTTTCATTTATTCCAAAGCAGTTTAAAAAGAAAAAACTAAGAAAATTTCAATACATATATTTCATCGCGTCTGAAGCCAAAATTTGACATAGCTATCTGGAATCTATAATGGTCAATCTAATAATAATCTGGAGGTAACTAGAATTAATATATTGGATTTAACATTTCAATTTATTTATTTATTTTTCAAGGAAAGAAATTTTAGAAGGATAAAAATATACATATATCCAAGAATTGACAATTTTCTCTAACGTGATAGTTTCCTCACCTTAACTAGAATGCATTCTAATATTAAACGGATAAAGAAATAAAACAAAGGAATAAGTTGACTTTTGAAGGAAAACTGGACATGTGAACTTTGAAAGGTAGTCAATAATTTTATATGTATAAATGATATATAAATATATTTTTGAGATCGATATTTTTGTTTATTTTTATTTTTCATTATAAAATATAACGTTTTATAAATATTCAATTCAAGCGTCTTGTTTTCTAACAGCAATAAACGTTTAACAGGTGTCAAAATTAACACTTAAGTAATTTAAAATCTTAAAGTATGGCTTATAAGTTTGGGTTGCATAGGAGTTGTTATGTATATTTTAATAAGTAAATTTATATTCGCAAATTTTTATTATAAAAAAATTGTTTTATTATTAATTTATTTCCATTTTTTTTTTTTAACTTTATATAATGATTCTTATGCATACCAAAACAATAATTTATATGTATTTGCTGTATATAATATTTTTTTATTATTATTTTAAATATCTGAAAAATATAAATATGGATTTGTATTTATATTGATACCTACTTGTTAAGCACAGATATGTCTTTATATATTTAATATATATACTTATTGCAAGTATATATGTATATTTATTATTTGGGTTTGTATTTAAAACATTGATATTACCTAAAATTAAACCATAATATAAAAATAAAGGATGTACTATTTGTTTTATAAGTAATGTCTTTGTAATTTATTTGAAAGAGTATTAATATTTTATTCTTATTTTTCTTTTAATGCTAGAGTCATTATGAAATTAATTGAATTCACAATTTAATAGAGGATAACTTCATATTTCACTTATTGTTTAGTCTTTAGGCCACTTACACATATTGTTATTCATTGATATGTTTAGATATACATAAATTTACATAATAGATGTGTATATTGGATTTAATAGAATTCCCTTTGTTTCTGATATATATTTGATTAGTTAGTCATATCAACCTTGAAAATAAATTATAATGATAGATCTCATTGCTCTGTATGATTTTAGATTTATTTCATGTATAGCTAGTTGGAAGGGCATATAAACAATTTATTTAAATATAACTGGGATAATTTTGTTTTTCTTCATTTAAATTATACAATTTATTATATTAGGCTTTCTCAACAATTGGATTCATTTAGATTATATATATTCCATTATGTTTATTATCCAATGTTTGAAGCATTATTTTCTTCTCATATATTGACGTTCCATTACATTTGAGGTATAATATGTTTATATGATATATTGTCCATTACATTTGGCACCACAAACTGTTGGTCCCAGTTAACTGATGATTGGTATAATGGAATAAAAGTATGTTCCATTAGATTTGGATGCCACAATGTGGTCAGCATAATATGTTCGTTTAATTATTCATTACATTTGGTGTATCAAAGTTAGGGGCTTGGTTAACTAATGATTATTGTTGCAAAAGTTCATATGTTTATTTTCATTTGAGATCATATATAAAAATACATTCCATTATATTTGGCTTTCCCAATGTTTGGGGCCTTCTTTCTTCAATTTAAATGGAATGCAGCAAGTACGTTCCATTACATTTGGCGCCCAACATGGGGCTCGAAATAATCTAATTAGGGCTTGAAATACCCCACATACCTGAGAGATGTGTAGTATATATATTGATATGAGATGTATAGTTTAAAGAAAGAGAAGCATTTTTGTGTGTTTAATTTTTTTTTATATAAATGGAAATATTTTGGCCTTATGTTTAGATGGTGATGGTTACTGTTATTGTATTTTTTTTAATGATGAAAGATAAATATAGTCATGAAGCAGTTTAATTTCAATTTAAAAATTATATTGATGGTGTTAAATTATAGCGTAATAATTTTGTCCATATTTGGAAAGTTTATGTTGTAGAAAATCTATAATTTTGAAGGTTGGATTGGATATTTGATTGTTGGAGTTTGGTTGGTTCTGTTGCAAGTATTGATGTTGGATGGGGAATTTTTGTCATTGTCTTGAGGATGTGATGCATTCATGTCACTTGTGATTGATTGATATCATTTACTGCTCCAACCCAAATTTTGATGTTAGTTATTATTTATCATGAAGCAGTTAACAGTAGTCCTGCCATGATTTTACCTTTAAGACTCCAGAGAGGGTAAGGTATAATTATTTTGATATATGCATAATATTTGCCTCTAAGTCTCCCAAAGATGAGCAAGGAAATATTTTATAAATAATAGCCCCTAAGACTTGGATGTAAGCAGGGCAGTGTAATAGTGTTTTCAGAAAATTATTATGGGTTGTAGTAGCTTGGATAGAATGAAATGTGATAATCATCTAAGTGTTCATGAAACATTGTATGCTTTAGGAGTAATGATTGAATTCTTTTATCTATATCAAAGTTGTGAAGTGCTAATCAATCTTTTGGCTGTCAGTATCTGTCGGATCTTTGGAGGAATAGATAAGTATATAACTTAAATATATAGCACCAAATTTAAGGGCCTGGTTAATTGACTATTCTTGGTGACAAATAATCTATTACATTGATTATCAATTAGGGTTTGAAAACAAGTATATTAATGTTATATTTTCCATTATAAGTGACTTTTAAACATGAAGTTCAATTAGTGAATGTTTGTTGATAATAAATTGCATTAGTACAATTTTAGTAAAATAGTGTTTTGGGCACAAAAGCTAATAATTAGTGAAGTTGATTTTTTTTTATATATAAAATGGTGTTAAGTTTTAAGGTCCAGAAAATTTATAGGTATCAATTTAGTAAGTTTATGCTTAACTACCATTATCTTGAGTGCGAAAGTTATCTCACAATATTATTGAATTGGTTGTTTTCAAGGCATGTGAACATTTTATTGTATTTTAAATATTTCAAGGTTATATTGAATTTGATATGAAATTTCCACATTTCAATATTGTATAAGTGTGGAATATTTATTATCATTATCTATAAATAAATGTTAGTTAGTGATCTCAGTTGTTACTTTCTTTTTCTCTCTCTATATATATATTTTAGAGGAATTTATTATTGTTATAGTGATAGAAGAGACTTTTTATAAGCCAATAAGTTTATGAGTTCTAACAACTGAAATTTAGATTGTCGGATAGCTACTATGAATAATAAAATTAAAAGGCTTGTATTTTGCTTAGTTGAGTAACTGCTTGTTGGAATAATGATTGGAGATGGTGGGCCCTTGATCTGTGGTAATTACTACATAGAAATATATATATATATATCTTAGATTTTTTTTTTGTATAATATTACAGTATTAGTAATAATGGATAATAGTAACGAAATGCCAGTTAGTGGTAATTTTGATTTGGGGAGTTTAATAGAGAAACTGGAGGTTATGATGAAAACCAACTTAAAAACAAATTCTGATGAACTTTCCCAGAAACTAGAGACTAGTTTAAAAACTAACTCTGATGAACTAAAAGAGGAACTTAGAACTGAGATGAAAGTCAATTTTAATAAACTTTCTAGGGAATTAAAAGATGAATTAAAAGCTTTGGTAGATGATAGTGTTATGAGATTAGATACAAAAGTTGATGAAACAATGGAAGAATATAAAGAACCCATAGATGTGACTAGTGAAAATATTAATGAAAATGAAGAGTGTGTTAAAATAGTTGATAAATCCTTAGAAATAAAATTAAATTCACAAAAGCAATCAGAAGAAGTAGAATTAAGTTGTGAAAGATTAAAGGACACTGTTGACAATTTAGCAATTGGAAAGTTAGGTTTTCAATGGTTAGACAATAGTACTCTAGAGTTAAGAGAAATAAAAATGCATTATAATAAAATGAATGAAGATGTTCAAACTTTAGAAGTTGAATTAAGTTCACCAAAAAAGATTAAAATTAACTCTCAAAAATTACTACAAAGAACAGAATGTGTTTATCAAAGTCAATATAAAGAACAGTATCATGGTAATTTTGTGTGGTACAAAGAAAGCATATTTTTATATATATTAGAACATAAATATTTGAGTGGTAATTTGTACCATTGTTGCAATAGAAATGACTTATTTTACAAGTATGCCAGTAGGACAAAGTTTGTAAGATATATCTTATTGAAATTTGAGAGAAATAAAAAGGTATTCAATTTAAATATTGGTAGAAAGATTATTGATGTAGAAAAAGAAATTGGAAAAGCTAAGATCAAACTTAAAATGATAGAAGATGATCTGATTAATATAGATTTTTTTAAAGAAAATGTAAATAAAGAAAGAGATATTGGAAAAGCCAAAGTTAAACTTAAAGTTATAGATGGAAAGATAAATAATATTGATTTTCTTAGAGAGAATATTGACAAGGAAAGAGATGTAAGTAAAGCAAAAGTAAAATTTAAAAGAATGAGTAAAAAGATATTTGATCTGAATCTTGGTAGAAGGATGATTGATGAGGAAAAAGAAATTGGCAAATCCAAAATTAAACTTAAAATAAGAAGTGAGGATGTGATTAATAAAGATTTTCTTCTAGAAAATATAGCTAAGGAAAGAGATTTAAGTAAATCTAAAGTTAAACTGAAAAGAATTAATATAGAATAGGATAATATTAATGGTGTAAAACAAAATGATTTTCAAGAGTTCTTTAATGTTGAAGTTGTATCATATCCATCTGATTTGCAATTTTTAAAGGATTATTTAGAAAATTTGAATGAATACCATTCAAAATTGCCCAGAGAATTGTTTTTAATTGAACGTAGAACAAGTGAAGTAAAATAAAGACTTACTCAAGTCGATGATGTTTATCAAGATAGTCAAAGGAAAGGTAATAGATTATCTGATAAAATAGCAACTGTTATTGATAAAGTTAAGAATTATGTTAGTGCTTATGATCAAGTTACTATTTATGTAAAGGATATAGATGCAGAATCTAAGGAGTTCATAGCAAAATCTTTAGATACTTATCTCAAAATTATTCAAAAGCAATTGAATTATACGAAAACGTTATATAAAAATCTTGTAAATAAAAGCAAATTTCTTCACAAAGTTCAACATACCGGAAATTTCTTTTCAAGAAGAATTAAAAAGGCACTTTTGATTATTATTATTTTTTTTTAAAGAAAACTTAGACAAATATCTAGATGATCTGAAAGATAGATATAAATAAATGAATATGGTTATTAATATGAAAAATAATATTCTTTAAACCATGTTAGTCCTTAGAAAGATTACAAATTTGAGAAGTTTTTTTTTCGATATCTCATAATTCATTAGTTATCTGCAAAGACATTTTTTTTTCGGTGGATTAGGGGGTATTGTAAATATCGATAAGTCTATCTATATTTTAAAAATTGTCATTTGTTATTAAAAAAAAATCTCTTTGAGTTGATGTTTATATATGAAGTATTATTATTGTTTATGGTTATTAGGTATAGTTATTGTTTGAAATTATTATTTTATTTATATGTTGATGGTACATCATTATGAATATTTAATTATTATAAATAAATAAAGACATATAAATTGTTGATTATATAAAAAAATTATTTTATTTACAGTGATTATTAAAAAAATGCAATATTATTATTTATGTATATTTTTAAAGCTGTCAAATAAATTTTCAATTTAATATTTTTATATATATATGCTTGATATTTTATTTTTTTTAATGTTAATTGTTTTAAAAGAAAACATGTGTAACAAGGGTTTTCAAAACAGCATTTGCTAGCACGTGGAGCAAGAACAAAAAGAAGCCATTATTATTATTAGTGGGATGGTGATTAGAAAAACAAAAGGATAAAATTTTGTTGTACTTTGTTTCTTTGAAATTACCATTCTTCAGAATATTGGAATAAGATAGATTTCTATGGTAAATACATAAATCATGACAGGCTAATAGAGATATATCGCAGCCAAGAGGCTGCACCATTTTCTTTCATTTATTCCAAAGCAGTTTAAAAAGAAAAAAACTAAGAAAATTTCAATACATATATTTCATCGCGTCTGAAGCCAAAATTTGACATAGCTATCTGGAATCTATAATGGTCAATCTAATAATAATCTGGAGGTAACTAGAATTAATATATTGGATTTAACATTTCAATTTATTTATTTATTTTTCAAGGAAAGAAATTTTAGAAGGATAAAAATATACATATATCCAAGAATTGACAATTTTCTCTAACGTGATAGTTTCCTCACCTTAACTAGAATGCATTCTAATATTAAACGGATAAAGAAATAAAACAAAGGAATAAGTTGACTTTTGAAGGAAAACTGGACATGTGAACTTTGAAAGGTAGTCAATAATTTTATATGTATAAATGATATATAAATATATTTTTGAGATCGATATTTTTGTTTACTTTTATTTTTCATTATAAAATATAACGTTTTATAAATATTCAATTCAAGCGTCTTGTTTTCTAACAGCAATAAACGTTTAACAGGTGTCAAAATTAACACTTAAGTAATTTAAAATCTTAAAGTATGGCTTATAAGTTTGGGTTGCATAGGAGTTGTTATGTATATTTTAATAAGTAAATTTATATTCGCAAATTTTTATTATAAAAAAATTGTTTTATTATTAATTTATTTCCATTTTTTTTTTTTTAACTTTATATAATGATTCTTATGCATACCAAAACAATAATTTATATGTATTTGCTGTATATAATATTTTTTTTTATTATTTTAAATATCTGAAAAATATAAATATGGATTTGTATTTATATTGATACCTACTTGTTAAGCACAGATATGTCTTTATATATTTAATATATATACTTATTGCAAGTATATATGTACATTTATTATTTGGGTTTGTATTTAAAACATTGATATTACCTAAAATTAAACCATAATATAAAAATAAAGGATGTACTATTTGTTTTATAAGTAATGTCTTTGTAATTTATTTGAAAGAGTATTAATATTTTATTCTTATTTTTCTTTTAATGCTAGAGTCATTATGAAATTAATTGAATTCACAATTTAATAGAGGATAACTTCATATTTCACTTATTGTTTAGTCTTTAGGCCACTTACACATATTGTTATTCATTGATATGTTTAGATATACATAAATTTACATAATAGATGTGTATATTGGATTTAATAGAATTCCCTTTGTTTCTGATATATATTTGATTAGTTAGTCATATCAACCTTGAAAATAAATTATAATGATAGATCTCATTGCTCTGTATGATTTTAGATTTATTTCATGTATAGCTAGTTGGAAGGGCATATAAACAATTTATTTAAATATAACTGGGATAATTTTGTCTTTCTTCATTTAAATTATACAATTTATTATATTAGGCTTTCTCAACAATTGGATTCATTTAGATTATATATATTCCATTACGTTTATTATCCAATGTTTGAAGCATTATTTTCTTCTCATATATTGATGTTCCATTACATTTGAGGTATAATATGTTTATATGATATATTGTCCATTACATTTGGCACCACAAACTGTTGGTCCCAGTTAACTGATGATTGGTATAATGGAGTAAAAGTATGTTCCATTAGATTTGGATGCCACAATGTGGTCAGCATAATATGTTCGTTTAATTATTCATTACATTTGGTGTATCAAAGTTAGGGGCTTGGTTAACTAATGATTATTGTTGCAAAAGTTCATATGTTTATTTTCATTTGAGATCATATATAAAGATACATTCCATTATATTTGGCTTTCCCAATGTTTGGGGCCTTCTTTCTTCAATTTAAATGGAATGCAGCAAGTACGTTCCATTACAATATATATATATATATATATATATATATATATATATATATATATATATACTAATATATATATATATATATATATATAGTATTAATAATTATTACTTCTATAGTGAAAGATTTATTTGATTTATACACATATATCTAATAATAATAAAATCTGAGAGTTCATTACTTAATAAGAGGTCAATATAGAGACTTTGAAATATATAGAGAAGCGAACATAGATATATGTTGGGAGTAATATAAAGGTTTTGGGAGAAATACTTGGGTCAAATAACATATAGATATGGTTTACATCAATGAGAAACAAGATATTGAAATGGAAGTGGGTTGGCCAGGTTTCCAAATGAGATAGCAATAAGTATCAAAGTTAAATTCTTAAATTGGACTATAAAAGATTTAAAAAGATTTACAACTATGTGTGAAAACAATGAGTAAAATAAGGAAGTTGTTTGAAATGATATGGAGAAGTTATACATCAGACAAATTGGAATAAATTTGGGAAAAACATTATCCAGCAATGTATTATTAATTTATATACATATATTACGTATATGAAATGTATATATATATATTATAACGATCTGGAGAATTAGAGCTTAACGTCATTTGCACTACAGGCGCCATCTAGGCATTTGAGCCTAGAAAAATTTATAAAGTAGGCAGATACGTAAGTAAAAAAAAATATATTTTTATTTTATATATTTTGATATCCGGATGTTAGCCCATTGTCACTAGCTCAATGGAACAACAGAGATTTATATTTTATAAATTCTTATCTAAGAATAATTTTTAAAAAAAGAATAAAATAAGCCACTGCCAGTAATTAACATACAAATGTTTATTTACGTACGTATATATAAAATTTAACATTATTATTTTAGCATGTTTACTTTAACATTGAACATTATTTTTAACTTTTATTTTAGATTTTAATTTACATTTTATTTTTTATACTATTATTAGTTCGCACAGATGGGTTTATAAAAGTTTGTTTTAAAATGTTGAGTATAGATTGGTTACATAGATTACAAGGTTAAAAAACATTTCAAAATAAACATAAATGATCAAAATACAAAGTCATTGATATCATCAATTGCATGGGGAATACAAGAAATCCAATGGTATTCATCATAAGATACCGCAAAGACACCAATAACTTAAAAGACATCTGAATAAATACATTTTAGATACTCACTGTAAGGTATCATTATTTACCAAATGTCTATATATTTTGATCAAATATGAAAACCAAAAACATAATTAACCGATAACGAATCCATGCAACGTCCATACCCAACTTAAATTTAATGTATTTTTATTTAGAGTGTCGAGTATGAATAGACTACATAGATTTGCATTTGAAAAAAAAATTATCCTAATTTAACCTTAGGCCAAAAGTTTGCAGTCAAACCAACGACAATTCATCTGATACATTGATGCCTTCAAATGTAATACAAAATACAGCAGCACAAAAGGTTAAGAGAAGAAATTGCCTCTCATCAGATAGGAATACTACATCTATCTGACAAGAAGAGCAATAAAAAAACTGCATAGAAAAGGACTGTGGTCATTTTGCCGACTTACGAATCACATTCCATAGGCCAAAAAAGAAGTGTGCAGTGTATAAAGCAATTCTGCCCATAGCGAATCTCATACTACATCTACTAATTACACCAATATATCCAATCCATTGACCCAATTTAACTACAAAACAAAGAACCTAAGATTACCCTCCTCTAATATAACTTTACAAATCTATATAGCCATTCACGCCCGACTTAAGTTTAACATTTATATAATTTAATTTATCGCACAACAAAAATCATAAATAAACTTAAAGAACAAAAAAAAAAAAAATGGAAATGATTTTAAAAAGAAATACATCAAATAACAAGAATTAATAACAAATTTAGTTTGGTCAGATAGGATTCTATTTCTATAAATTAAATACTAGGAAAGTTTACATTTTAAAGTTCTTAGTGTTTTCAAATTAATATTGTTCATTAGATTTTATAAAGTTCCTACAGTTTTAACAAGTCTGTAGTTTCTAATTTCTTGTAGTTGCCTGCCATTTGGAGCCAGTGTTAATTCCCTTGACATCTTATGGCCCTCAATCTAGGAAAATGATGTCATTTCTTTTTCATTTTTTTAACGAGATTGAAGGGATTGAAGAGTATGTCTTTTCAATCCCTTCTCCTTCACTCTGCACTAAAACATATCTCTCCTCTTCAATTTTCTTCACTCACTTTTTATAGTAGCCTTTCTGATCCAGTGGACATTACGTCACAACGATGTTATGGTCCTTTCGCTGAGGTTTGATTCCATTGTTTTTTAATCATTGGCTATTAGTTTCTATTGTTTTCCTATCTGACCGATGATTATACATTTAAATGCCCAAGGCTAGTTTACATTTGACTAATTAAATTAATCATTTCCATTTTTTCAATAACATTAATTAATTTGTTTTGTACAAACTTAGATATATTTTTATCTTTAAATCTTTACTGACAATTTAGTTTTAAAATACTTTTTCTTTTTTTTTAATAAAGTTTTATTTTAATATTTTTTTTTTCATCTGTGCGATTATATAGATACGAGTTTAGTATAGAATTTTAATTTTCAATTTTTAATTCTTAAAAAAAGAAGTTTTATTTGCGAACTTTTTTTTTTTTCATGTTTACTAATATAAAAACAATGTAACGACGTCTGTGCCCGTTACAATATATATATTATTTTAAAATAAAATATTATTTATGTATAAACTTATAGTAAAATTAAAGTACATTATTTTTGTTGTTGTTGTTGTTGTTATTATCACAATAGTTTTAATAATAATAATAATAATAATAATAATAATAATAATAATAATAATAATAATAATAATAATAATAATAATAATAATAATAATAATAATAATTATTATTATTATTATTAATATTATTATTATTATTATTATTATTATTATTATTATTATTATTATTTGTATTTATTTTCTGTTTTTAGAAATACTTTAGACATCTTTTTAAAATGTGCATCGATTATGTACAAAATAATAAGTTAGTTACTAGGGAAGTCATGCACTAGAAATAAATTAATTTGATCCAAAAATCTTTAGCTATAGATTATATTCCGTAACTATATTATCAGAGGACTCTAATATTTATAATAACAATTAGCTTATTACTTCCAATAGCTATAAAAACTTTATAATGATATTGATAATGGTAGACAAGATTGATGAAGGTTAGAAAAAAACTTGGGTTACTTGTGATGTCAAATTTTATGTTTTTTTAAAAACGTTATTCCCCCACCTTTCTCTCTCTACATCTTTTTATGAGCATAATAAATATTTTAGAAATATAACAAGTTCAACTTAATTATGCTTATTATGTGGAAAATTTCATATTTGATTAGAATTCTTTAGGTACATAAAAAGGTAATTTTTTATTATTATTGTATTTCGTTGAGTATACCCAAAACACTTTGGTGATGAGCACCGTAATTATAAAGAAAAGGATAAAACCAATATTCTTAAAGAATATGCACACATACATATGCCAAAGGATTACCCATTCAATGAATGGAAAATTAATATTGCCTATGTAATAGAATGTTTCATGTATGAAGAAGAAGAATACAAGAAACATTTTAATATTTCTATATTTTTAACATTTATTTTAAAACTAAGGAATAATTAAAATTATCATCTACTATAAATAAGACTGGTGGGTAATACTGTGAATCTTAATATTTTTGATCTCTCTAAATAATTGTAATTTTAGATTATTGAAAGAATTATCAAAAATTTAGAATGTCAAATTATTAAAATAGATGAAAAATACCATTTTTATTTACCACCACTTCTACATATGATGGTTTTATAGCTAGGAAATAAAATCTTAAAATATGTGACTATTGTAATATTTTTGAATCTTTTTTTGTAATATTATGTTTATGAAAGAGATATCCTCTAATATTTTATTTAATTAGCATTCAATACTTGTAATATATTTGCTGCAAAGCTTATTCTATGCTAATTGCTTTAACTATATCACATGACACTGAAATAATTTAGTTCTATTATAGACATTGGTTTCACAGATACTATAAAAATGTGTAGTAAAAATATACTTTTATTTATCTATTATCTAATTAAGATAAGATGGTACAAAATAGCAACATTGTGGTTTGTAAGCCCTGTAGTGTAGTAATTTACATTTCAGAATTTGGTTATTATATCACAATTTAAGTGTTGCTTTGCTTAAATAATGAGCTATTAGAAAACGTTTATATGTGATCATTTATTAAATTGATATAATTCTGTTATGCATTAATTATATTTAAGACCTATAGAGGTCCCTACCTTCGTATTTTTCAGACGCTTATTTCTAAGGTTACAGCCTTAGTAAATTATTACTTAATATAATAATGGGCGTTTAATAAAATTTATAATTATAACTGTTTTTGTTTTTTATATGTATATTTTATAAGTATAGTTTGTTTTTTCTCACACCTAAAAGTATGTTGCTGGAAGACAATTGCATAAGCAGGAGTAATGCAATGTTTTGTGATACCTTTAAATATTATATAAATAAATATATATATATATATATATATATATATATATATATATATATATATATATATATATATATATATATATATATATATATATATTATCATGAAAATCAATTAACACTTAGACAATCCCAACATCAAAACAATCAACAATTTCAAACTATTGTCAACCTCTTTTTAACAATAAAGATGGACAATCTTTATTGATGGTTCAATATATTTATATAGATTCTAAATATTGCAACTTGACCACAGAAAATAAACCTATTGATACAAATATAACCTTGTTTTTAAAGGAGACTAATAAATAGTCAATCATAACATTTCAATCTGCTATTGTAATTTTAAAATTGTACATGAAACTTAAATAATAAGTGTAATAATGTTCAAGGTTCTTATATATAAAAATATATTTTTATAGAGTTTTTTAAATATAATTTTAACAAATTATTAAACACACTTTTTAAACAAAAATCCAATTTTTTAATTTTATGAACTATTTTTTATTTCTCTTTTTCTCTAATATTTGAACATATATGGCCTTTGTCAAAGATTATTCCTATAAAATAAATATATAAAAATATATGTTTACAAAGTACTTCTAACATTGACATAATAAAAAATATTTTATTACATAAATTTCAATTTTTTTAACTTACATCTTAACTACTTTCATATGCTTCTATATTCTTTTACATTTTAACCAGTTTTCCATAAAAAATATTAAGAATTTAGTGTAATTACAATTATTGTAGAGTATTTTATATAAAGATGTAAATTAAAATTAAAATTAAAATGTAAAAGAATATAGAACCATATAAAAATAAGAAAAAAAGTAATTTACGTTATAAATTATTTTTTATATATTGGTTTGGAAATTATTTGCTGATTTTGTTGTAAATATATATTTGAGCTTTTATACATGTATAAAACATTGGGAAAAAATGAAATAAAAAATCTTTTAGAAAATAAAATAAAAAAATGTAAAAAATAAATGTGTGTTAAATAATTATTTTTTAAATATATTGAAATTAATGGGCCACAATTGCAAAGAAAGTAGTGAAATCCTTATTATTAATAACATTATATTCTAAGTTTAAAATGCTATAAATACTTTTGAAGATACAACATGTATGAATACTGTATGCTTAAGAATTATAAATATTTTTGAAAATATGTTTAGTACTGTATGTTGAATACTATAAATATTTTTTCAAAACTTGTTTAAATACTATGTGTTTGAATGTTACACATGAATTTGAAATTATAGTTGAATATTGTAAGTTGAATACTACAAATATTTTTGATAATGTATTTGAATACTATAAATATTTTTAATATAGGTTTGGGTACTGAAGAAATGCATTAGCCTTAGTGATAGTAACTATGATATGGATACATGCACTAGAAATATACCACTATAAAAAGCAATAATAATTCTTGATAAGAATGAAAAACATGATCAAACACTATTGAAACTGGCTCATTTTTTATTATTTGATATATTCCATTTAAGGATTATCTAAAATAGTTCTTTTTATAAATATATTGTTTGGGTATTATGCAACCCATGAAAAATTAGTTTCATTTTGCCTCACTTAGGATGTGTTTAATTTTGATTCTTCTATATATTCTTACCCTCAATTTTTGTACAATTAATTTCTGAATAAATATTTTTAAACTTATTAGATGAATTGAATTGACTGCTCTTAGTTAAACTATTTATATATGATAATGTAGTATATAACATGCTAAAGGCAATGGGAAATAAAGTTATCGTTTCTATTTATTTTATGATCTATCATTTATTGTGAATTCTTAATTGCTGAGGAATTTGATGTTGTTACTGTTTATGCTTAATACTAAACATATCACATGTGTACAAAAACTTCTAAGTTTTTTTATTTTCTTTAATAAATGTAAAGGTAAATAATACATTAAGTAGAGCAATAGATTTAATATATATTCTAAAAGCTCATGTATATTCTCACTATTAATATTCAAAATTATTAAAACTTTTTGATTGTTTTTAAATCAATTTCTATGCATTTAAATATACTGCTGTTTAAAATCTGATTTTATTTCAATAATAGTTGTAATCCTCATCATAACTTTTTTAAAATTATTTCTTGAACAAAAAAAATAAATAAATAAAGTAAAACCCACGACTATAAAATCTATTGTACACAAGATTGTAGAAATGCATTTTTGAAATATTTTAAAAGTTTTTAAATATTTAAAATGACAAAAAAAATTGTTTGTTTCTTTTTTTTAAAAAAAATGACATTTTTACAACGAATAGATTCGTAGACATTATAATAGTAATAATGTAAGATCTTTAGAAACCTATAAAACTAACTACCAAATTGTAACTATAATTACGTTTGGTTTTAGATAATAGTTTAAAAGTTTTCACTGACATACATTCATAAACAATATACTAATACTGAAAATAATTTATTTTTAAATGTATTTAAAATTTCCATACTAATGCACGTTCTTGAAACATATAAATAAAACATATGAAAAACATATAAATAAAACATATAAAATGATAAATTATTATTTTTTAAATATATCTAAGAAAGATAAACGTGCCACATATGAAAAAAACAAAGATGTTGGATTATCAAATGTGTTTATGTTTAATTAAATATATATATTGATCTTTTATTAAGGTGTAAAGTTTATATCTAGGCTAGACATAATTTCTAGTTTAATAAAGGATTAGTAATAATGATGAACGCATTTTTCTAAAGTAAATGTGGTTAAAATTATGAAGGCAAAAAGTTTGACACTTATTAATAAAATCGTAATAAAGCAATTTTTATGCCATTTAAATTCTTCACTCTCAATATATGACTTTAGCTATTGATAATATAAAGTACCTCTAAGCATATTGTAGTACGATTGGTAAAAAGTTGAGAATTTATTGATTTACTTTTATTCATCAGTTGAAGTTATTGATAAAATAAAATATTTGATTTTTATATTCCTGAGTTGTGAAGTTAAATAATTATAGTAACTTCATTTTACATTATTGAAACACATAGTATAAAAGGATTGCTGTAAAAAAATCCATTTATGATGCTTTTTATTTTATTAATCATAATTTTATATATATATCACTATACTATTAATCATAATTTTATATATATATCACTATACTCTCAAGCTTAAGCAAACCGATGAAATCTCTTGTCAAGGCAACAGTACAAAATTCTGATATTTTGGGGGTTTGTTTATCATGATGGTTATGGTGAAACAATTTTTATATAATAACTGAGGAGTGATTGGTATTTTTGTTTTTATATATAATAACAATAAAAATAATATATATAAAAATAATTAAGTATTATATACAATCTCTCAATCCACAGAAGTTGAAGAGAGTTAAGAAATTAACTGAATTCTGCATACTGAAAGACTGTATATAATAGTTAATTAACATTATATTTATTATTTTATTATTATTATAATAGTCTTGAATTAACTGACATACCAGTTATGTAATTAATGTATTACAGAGCTAAAACTTACATTACCATGCAATGAGAAAATTTATGTATCCTCTATTGATTTATTATTCAACAAATTTTAAAAAAATATATGATGTCCAATCTTTGAATTGTACATGCAATACCTACATAATTAATTTCAGAGTAATCCACTTCATCAATAAGCCTCAACAACATTAACTATAGTATACAAGGCTTGTGTCTTATTTAAATTAAAATATTATAACTCAATTAACTGTTAAATAAAATATGTATAAAGACTGTCATTTGTATTAAAATGTAAATATCTATGCATGGAAGAATGGAGTCTGGAAACATTACTATAAAATTGCACAAGTCAGATCCCAAAACATTATTTAAAAAAAAAATGTAAGAAACTCTCATTTAATTTTTGAAATGCCAATTTATTCATATGACTTCAAACAACACCTTTTTATCAACCTTTATTTTGTTTTATAAGAATAAATAACACGTTAATATTAAAAAAGGCTGAGCACTAAAAAGTTTGATTTTTCATTATCAGTGTATTATTTACTAATATATAATAATGAAATATGAGAAAAGCAGTCATTTTAAACTGATAAATATATTAGCATTCATACAAGATATTGGGCAGTATTTTCAAATTTAATTAAATGATTTTTTGTGCTATTTGTGAATTGTTATAGTAATATTTTCAGACTTAACTGTTCTGTGAATGGGTTTATATTATCAGAATAATACATTTAATAAGCTATAATTTATGTACAGATTAATTAAAATTATTAGAATAAATACATATATATTAAAAGCCAGTCAAAACTTAGACAATTCCAATATAATAACAATCAACAATTTTAAACTGTTGTCAAGGAAACCTCCTTTTAACAATAAAGATATATATATATATATATATATATATATATATATATATATATATATATATATATATATATATATATATATATATATATATATATATATATATATATATATATAAATGGCACAAGGATAGACAAACAACTCAGATATAGTAAAGTCACTAAACCCTAATGAATAGATAAAATTCAGCAATACTGCCTGTGAAATAAATACATATTCTGTTTTATTCTGACTTTGTGTTTGTTTCATCCATTAGGAAGTAATGATTTTAATATATATTATAAATCAATGTTTGTATTTCTTCAAATCAACATATGAAATCTTATAATTAAATATTAGTAAATACAGTAATCAAAAAATTGAAAAGTACAAAAAATATAATCATCAGGAGTGCTTTTGACTATCCTCATAGTCTTTGTCAACTAATATTTTGAAAGATTAACCTTCCCATAATTCCATGATCTTAAAGTTTGCTACCTGCCTATTGATTAAATCTTGCTTGTATTTATATATTAGCATTGTTTTCTTTATTTTCTTTTTATTGTTATTTTTCTCAATTTGCATTGTTTTTACATCATTATAATTGAAATTAAAAACATAATTACATGATTTATTATGGTCATAAAAATGGAAGCTGATGCATTATTAGTATCTTTACAATTTTGTTTCATATTTTGAACTCTTTTTTAAAAAAGCAAGTGCTCTTTAGTTCTTTTCTCCAATGTACATGCTTGTCTTCATGTTGTAAATATTTGTCTGTTGGATCCATTCTTCATCATTATAGTTAAGATTTATTTAAGCTTTATTTCTACTATATTTCTTTTAAAATGTTACAATTGCCAAAGGAAAAAAAATCTTCATTTAAATAAATTCATTTCTATAACTTCACGTGTCTTTTTTTTTTGTGAACAATAAATAAAGAAGAACTCTCTTTACCTTGACTGATAGCTCAGTATGAAAAACAGTCCTGCTAAAGAACTAAGGTTTTAAAAAAAAGTATTTGGTAAAATTTTATTTTTATTTTTATATATAAATGTATGTTAAGGTTTATATTTATTTTGTAATATTTACGGGTTTTATAGCAAATGGGTAGTCATTCCTACTAATATAATGAGTCAAGTTTATATTTGATATGAAGTTATACCGATAAAATATATCTGGTTTATTTTACATGCAACTGGAGATATTAATCTGGCATGATAATTATTTAAAATGTGTTATTTATTGATGATGTTTATTGTCAAGGTTAGAAATGGCTATTCATTAATAAGTTTACTTCATTTTACTGAAGTTAGAGTATATATAGATAACATATTACTATAGTTTTTATATATAATATCAACATCTAAAAGTTAATCTAATTAATAAAAATAAACTAGTGAAATCAATCATTTGTGAAATTTTAGTTTTTAAATTTTAGCTAGTTTTATAAATATGCAGTTAAGTTAATAAATAAAAGTTATAGCTAGCTTATTATGGTTTAACTGCCAACTTCAGAAGCATATATTGTACTGGTCAAAACATTTTGATCCATCTAACATGAGCGGGAACTCACAAAATATACTTCAAACCAAGTCAAGCCTGACATTTAGGTCAGGGACCAGCCTGATTTTGAACCCACTCTCTAAGCCCCAGATCAAACACCTAATGGATAACATAACAATGATGGCACATAAGAATTATTTTAAATCCAGCCCAACTAGCAAAGCGAAGGTGACAATGAGACATCTATTAACTATGATTTAACTAATATATATATATATATATATATATATATATATATATATATATATATATATATATATATATATATATATATATATATATATATATACGCATGGCTGCACGTTTGGAAGTGGAGAAAAAGGAATTCAAACTACTCAAATAAATTAGACAATAAAAATATAGTTGAATATAATGACAATTTATTATACATACATTTATAAACGAATTGCATACATTAGTATGTGCGTGAATGAGCAAGCAGTCTACCAAATGATATATAATTATATATTGCCATTCATGTTATTATTTCTCTTATGCTCCTTTATTAGCTAAATAATATATTATAAATAATCACACATCTCAGGTGGATCGAATATTAAGATGCCCATCGATTATTAGAAAAGATTACATAATATTGCTATTAACGCTTTGGATTATGGTTCTGAAACATGGTGACTAACAATTTTGGGAAACATTCCGAGATTCATTATATTTATCTGAAAACTATTTTCATGCCATTATGGTCGTGAAAATAAATAAAATACATTTGAAAACTTATATTTGATTATATGACAAAATATTTAATGAAAATTCTTTTCATTAGCGCTGGTAAGAAGAAAACTTTATTTTCCCCAAGGCAAATACTCTTAAATACATAATTAACAAATTACGATGATGGGATTGTATAAGATTGAAATAAATTTAAGTAATAAAACTAGTAGTAGTTGGCATTCATATATATATATATTGAGCAGAGCATAATTTTAATATTAGAGCATTAAAACTGGGTCATAAAGCAAAAGAAATAATAATATGAAGAAGTTTTCAGTGCTGACATAATAGCCAAGAAATAACAGGAAAAATAGTATTTCTGGATGAAAGACGAAGTCTAAGACCCCCTTCTTGGGCAGTGCTTAGAGAAATGTGACAAGGCATGATGTGGACATCACTGATGTGCAGGCCTTTTATATGAAGACAGTGGATAGGCATAGTGTGTGCCAAACTTACAGTAATCACTGCCAGAGGCCCTTTTATATTAAATAAATGGTCCTGGGTCAGTCAACTATCCTCAGAACAAGGCATGAGAAGAAATCTATGGGTTCAAACTTGACACAACCCCCAGATTGAGCATATATATATATATATATATATATATATATATATATATATATATATATATATATATATATATATATATATATATATATATATATATATATATATATATATATAATCATGAAGATGAGCTGAATGTCAGTAATGCAGTATGAATGAATGTCACTAATGACATGAAATATGATGTACTACTTTAAAATAAATGACCCTTGTTTGAATACCATAATTTATACAAATAATACACTATGCAGTTATAATATATATAGAGAGACTTAGATTTTATTTAGTAAAATATACATTTAGATTTGAACCCCCATCCTTTTTTGATATTTAAAATAATTCAATTCCACCATCATGGATTTTACAACAGAATATTTAAGCTTATGATATTTTAAGAGTATGGAAATAAATAAAAGAAAGCTAGCAGTTATAGAAAACAACCAATAGGTCACCTTTTCAGAAATGAGTAAATAATATTTTAAAAATTCAAAGCATTAATTAGCCTAAGTTCTGGATTCATCCCAGGTAAAAAATCCAGAGTTAAACAAATATATTTTTATACTAAAACATAAATAAAATTTTGGCTTGTAAAACAATCTGGTGAGCATATTAATTAACAATACATTATATTTTAAGGGGACATTAATAACCTGAATTCATGAGGGTACTTAAAATAGAAAGAAAAGATTTTTAGAAATTAAGCTTGCCAGTTTGCTTGAGATTGGCATAATAATAATAAAAGCACACATATAGGTTAAAAAAGTTAGAGCATATGAGAGAGAATTAAATTTATAGATATTACTTGAGAGCAATTTACAGATTAGAAAAGTTACAAAGTTAATAAATAATACATTAGGAGAAATCTTAATAGAGTTTGAGACTAGTTAGGCAAGCTGGATTTAATTTCAATGGTGGCAGTTTGAAATAATTTACCTTGCACCATTTAACAGTCAATTTTTCAAAGTACAGCATTTAATGAATCCATGTGAATTCTTGGTGACAGCCAGCTTCTGATTAGCATTCCAAAATTATTTTTAGGCCTTTCTTTATTTCAGGGCAGCAGGATATTATGGCAGCCGAAGATGATCTTCATGGAATGGGCTTACTACTCGATTATTATTTTTTTAAACTTTCAAACCAGTGTGGGTTATGTTCACTGCAGTTCTTTCAATAGTAGCTAACATCTTCTGATTTAAAATCTGACCATTTTATACTCCTGCCCAGGTATTTGAAGAATGCTTTCCATTATTTATCTCTAGCTCAATGTAATCTTTAACCCTTTCAACGATTATTATTTAATTGGCCGAATGAGTTAAAAATCAAAACTTGTAATGGGCCAACTCACAACTTTAACAAAATCTATTGCTAAAATAGATCACTTTTAATAATATAAATACATTAGTTTCGTTTGTAAAAAGTATATTACTGAATTGTCAGATTATGAAACAAACGAAAGTCTTTTCAAAAATAAAATTTGATTTATAATTTAAAAAATATTCAATTGCGGTGAAATAAAAGTAACCGCTATTCAACCAACCAAAAAAGATTGCGTCAGCAATCTTTTTTTTTTTCACTTTAACGTTACGATCAATATGTAGCAATAAATAAATAATTCTTGGTAATATCTTAACTATTTTTCTAAAATAATTTGATTTTTAGTATTATTTTATCAATAATAATTTGTAATTCAATTCAAATATTGTTTAAAATGTTGTAAACATTCGTTTATAATTTTCATAATAAAAATCAAAATGAACGTAACTTTTTACTTTTTGGCAGCCATTTCCCTTTCTGACAGAAGTGGGACAGCCAATAAGATTCAAGAAAAGTTGGAGAGGAGGTGGTGCTTTGGTTTTGTTTGACATATATGGTCATTTTTATTGATTTTTTATTTATAAAATAAATCCGAAGAGGGCACCATCTTACAGAACTTTTGATTTTCTTTCGAATGACATGTAATATGTATACGTGGGATAAAAAGTAGCCAATTTAGAGTGATGTCAAATCTTCTTGTTTTTAGACGAGTCATGCATTCAAAGAATTAATCTAACAGAAATTTTACATTTCTTTGTCCATTGTTTTTGAAAGATGCAACTGTTAGATAACATTCTAAAAATATATTCAAATCTATTTCCAGATTGGAAATAGATTTGACAAAATGTTTATAACTAAAGAAAATCTTTAATCTTAATTTCTATTATATTTTATGTAAAAACTTTAATTAAAAATACTTTCCCCAGATTAAAATAATAGTGTTTCCAACCATTTAATTACTTTTTAACAATTAACGGTTGCATTTTCCATCTTGGATTTTATAAAATACAGTTTAATAGGAAAAAAGTACTTTAAAAAGAAAAAGTTGTATAAATGACATATAATAAAATATTTTTTAAAAAATAAATATTTTTGTTAGTATTTTGCTCCTATATATATATATATATATGTTAATTCTAATATTTTCATGAATAAAATATGTCATATTATTATTACTATTTGCGGGATATTCCGTGTAATGAAAAAGCTAAATGCTGACGTTTCAGTACAATATCAAGTACCTTCCTCAGAGCGTCCTCTGAAAATAAAGAGGATGCTCTGAGGAAGTGACTTGATATTGTACTGAAATGTCAGTGTTTAGCTTTTTCATTACATGGAATATCCCGCAAATAGTAATAATAATATGACATATATATATATATATGAGTCACACCTATATACTTTAATTTAACCCTTTTCCCGCGCTCGACGAGACTCCTCGTCGACATCTAAAATCACTCTAACTTAGTTCGTTTTTATACGATAAAATTCGTTAAATATGTATTGAATTCGTTTTTAAAAGTTCTGTACGATGGTGACATCTTCCGATTTATTTTAGAAGTAAAAAATAAAAAAAAATGCATTTAAACCTAAACAAAGAAGGAACATTATTTGTGATTGGTTCTTAGCATGCTCTCAGCCGAAAAAGACATTCTGATTGGCTGGAAAGAACAAAGAAACTGCCTGATCAAAGAAAATAAAGAAAAACGCTGAGATTTTCATTTCGAATACGATTTAAATTATTATTAAATAATATTTATGGAAATTAAACATAATTTTCAGAGAGAATAATAAAAAAACAAAATTATTTTCGAAAAATATTGAAGATTTAAGTAAATATATTGAAGATGTAGTAAAAAGAAATATTTACTTTTCTATAACGTAAAAGTCGATCTTTTTGTTTACATTATAACTTTTATGTTGCCGATATAGAATATCTTAGAATAAATAAATAGCAATTTATTTTTGAAAGAACTTTCGTTTTCTTCATGACCTGAAAAATTAATTATATACTTTTTATAAACGTATCTGAGTTGAATTTAATATTATAGGCGAATATGTTTTAACAATAGGCTTTGTCTTCAGTTTGTGAGTTGGCCAATTAAAAGATTTGATTTTTATCTGATACAACCAATGATAAAATTAGCGGTTTAAGGGTTAAGAAAAAAGAATTAATAATTTTGAAAGATGTTATTGAAACATTAAAATTTTATAATTTAGGCACACATCTCAAATATATATATATATATATATATATATATATATCTCTATATATATAGGCACACATCTCAAATATAAATATATATATATATATATATATATATATGACAAAAGGAGCGGGATGGGATATAGAGTTTGAAGACAGGTTAATAGATGGAATCATGAATCTCAATCTTTAGCTAAGATTGACTGTTTCAATGTAGAAAAGGCATAAGCTTGCTATAGCTTTTATTTATTTATTGGTATATAGAAAATTATGGAGTTAATGTTAATGTTTTTTATTGCTTGTGATAGAGAAAATTCTGCATAGATATTTTAAATGCTTTTTCTTATGCCATTTATTGAAAAAGCTTGTTTAAAGCTATTAACATCCTTATTATATTACATTTGTAATATGAGCTTATTAAATTAAGTCATGTGATATATGAATTGATTTGCTTAATATATATATATATATATATATATATATATATATATATATATGGTTGAATATGATATATATATATATATATATATCATCTTCAACCATTATCAATCCACTGCACGATGAAGGTCTCTCCAAGTTTAATCCATCTTCTTCGATCTTTAGCTTCTCTTCTCCACACCACCCCTGCACATTTTCTTATTTCATCCATCCATCTCACATGTGGTCTTTTTCTGGGTCTTTTACAATCTCTTGGAATCCAGTTTAAAATTTCAATTGTCCATCTATTATGATCTCTTCTAGCAATATGTCCAGCCCAACTCCACTTCAATCTTTTAATTTTTTCAATGAGGTCAGTAACCCCAGTTTGTTCTCTTACCCATACATTGCGTTTTCGATCTCTTCTTGTTACTTCCAACATAAATCTCTCCATACTTCTTTGAGTGGTCTGAAGTCTCTGTATTGCCCTTCTATTAAGTGTCCAAGTCTCAGATCCATAAGTAAGAACTGGTAAAACACATTTGTTAAAAACCTTCCTTTTCAAACACATAGGCATATTTTCTTTTAGTATCAAGTTATTTCTACCAAAAGCACTCCAACCAAGTTTAATTCTATGACTAATTTCCTCCATTATGTTTTCATGTATATTAATAATTTGACCAAGGTATTTGTAACTGTTAACTTCTTCTAATTGATTATAATCAATCTTTATTTTCATATTTTGAGCAAATCGATTAAACATTACTTTAGTCTTTTTAACATTTATCTTTAGTCCTACTTTCCTACTTTCATCTGATAACTCCTGCAACATTTCCTGCAGCTCTGAAGCATTATTTGCAAAAACAACTACATCATCTGCAAAATCTAAATGACTTAAATAATCTCCATTTATTTTCACTCCTTTAGTTTCCCATTTTAATCCACAAAATACTTTTTGCAACACTGCTGTAAAAAGTTTTGGAGATATGGAGTCACCTTGTCTTACACCTTTCTCAATGTTGACTTTCCCAGTATCATGATGTAATCTAATTGTTGCTGTTGCATTTTTATAAATATTCTTTAAAATATGACAATATCCTGGATCTATACCTTGATGATCCAATGCTTTAATCATTGAAGAAATGTTTAGAGAATCAAATGCCTTTTCATAATCTACAAATCCAAAACATAATGATAACTCATATTCATTTGTCATTTCTATAACTTCTCTCAATACCTGGATATGATCTACTGTACTAAAACCACTTTTAAATCCAGCTTGTTCTCTTGGTTGGTGGAAATCCAATGTTCTCTGTAGACGAGTTGTAATTATCTTGGTAAAAAATTTATATAAAACTGATAAAAGGCTAATAGGTCTGTAATTTCTAATATCTTCTTTATCACCTATATATATATATACACTTTAATTCTACCAGAATATGTAGACAATTGTCAATTATTATGATAAACATTATAATATTTATTTTATGTAACTAGATTTTTGATATAGCATATCTTTATCAAAGTCAGATTACAATGAACATTAGTAAATATACATGTGTATAAACATAAACCAAATTCGTCACAAACAAATAAGAATATTTACTAATAGACATAAAATTTCAATTGTAAACTTATATTTGAAATTAAAATGGTAAAGATTATGACAATATGGTATAGAATAAGGGTATAATTGTAAAAAACAAAATGCTACAATTATAGCCTAAACTGCTCCTAGGGAGGGTCAAAACGGAGGTGGTAGTAAACCTATTAAATCGGACTATTATACAATAATCATGCTCTACTTTCATCAACATCAATAAAATTATACCTAAATACTATGTAAGATTTTAAAAATAGAGAGTCCTTTCTATTTTTTATATTCATTAATGTAAAAGTGTTGTTTATTCATAGCAAAAGTTACTTCTACAAATTTGGAGAAATATTTAAATGATCAAATAATGACCTAGGGACTACTTTAGTCAGATGACATTTATTATATTTTTAAGAAAAAGTAATTAAATTAATATATATAAAATATATATATTAATAACAAAAATAATAAATATAATGAGAATTACCTATTGTATACAGTCTTTCAATCTGCAAAAGTACTTTCAGTTAATTTCTTAGTTCAGAGTTTAAATCAAATATAAAATTTAATATTTCAACATATTAAAATAGATGTGGCAATGCACCCAGCAATAACGACAATTTAAAATGTCAAAGAATACTAAAAAAAACAAAACTAATATTATTTACCAAAGATAAGTGAGTCAGGCTGAGATCAGATAATATTTTGCAATTTAATAAATAAAATTGATAAAAAATTTAAACTGATGGAAAATATTGGGAAATACTTTAATACAGTAGCTAGCGTACTGCTTGATATTTGTAAGCATCAAATAAGAAAGGTTTGCGGTTTTACTTTGTTCATAGTGAGATGCCCATATACTGACCGGTATCGGGTGGCTACCTTCCTGAAAAAGGCCAATTTGTTTTAAAATGTTCAACTTTCTATAAAACACCATATCGTGTGTATATCGTAATAATATAGTAACCATTGGGACATATTTTGTTTTCTGTTATTTTATATGAATATTCATATTTTTCCCGGTATGTGCGGTTATGTAAACATGGCAAAATAAGACATTAGTGAAGTTCGTAATTCTATAGATTCACTAATAGAGATATCTGAAAAATTTATGATTTCACTAAATAAATACAAAAAATAATAAAAGCTTTTTTGCCTCACAAGTCATTTTAAAAAGTAAAAAAAAAATGTTTTGCCTTTTTTTTTTACGAAAAAATAAATAATCTATCGCATTTCCAATTTTAACTTTAAGAAAGCTACATACATAATTAAATTTGTTACTTAGTGTAATCCTGCTAAAGAAAATGTAAATTATTAAATCTTTTTTTTATTTTTATTTTAGCTAAGAAAAATAGATGCGCCATTTAACAGACCGAAGTGCAATATATAGTTTTACTTAGAAAAAAAAAGATTTAAAACTTTATAAACTTTTAAATGAAAATACAGCACTTAGTCAAGCTTAGGTGGCCGAGTGGTTAGCATAGCTGCCTTACAAGCAGTTGTCCTGGGTTTCGCTTCCCGGCCGATACTGTGATATGTTAAAAAAAAAGTACAGTACTTAAGAAAATTATGTCACATGAAAGTTGCAATATTTTTTCTTCACGACAGAGAAAAGTTGCAAAGTGTTTGTTTACAGCACATAAATATTTTTAGTATAAAGAAATCTAATTAAAAAACAATAAACAATTTGAGTTATTCTAACTCAAATAAAATTTAAAGCCGTAATCGGTTCTGCTTAAATTTAGGACAAGTTTTTTTTTTTTAAAAATAAATAATATTAAAACAAATTACATTTAAGAAAATAAAAAAACAATATCACACACCGATGACAATCCAGATTTTAATTAGTGAACAGTTTACATTGATTGCAACAATTAATAATATATTAAATGATGTCACTGGATAGGTTATATGATATTTGAGTATCAAAAATGACAGAGTTAAGCAAGTGAATCAGGTTAGACACACAAAGAGATACATAAATAGATAGAGAAGACAGATTTATGTGCCGAAAGACGTACAACCGGCAAGACCGACAAGCACATATGGTTAGATACATAGATTAATGAGCAGATAGATAAATAGTAGGTACATAAATAGATAGATAAACAAAAGATTAATCATCAGGTGTGCTAGTTGCTAACGAGTTAGAGTTGAACTGATGTTCTACCTTTATTATATCCACTAGCTAAATTATCTTATCACCATTTCTGACCGATATTGAATTGACAGTTCAATAAGCTAAGTACCGACTATATGCAAACAAGAAACCCAATTCTGTCGAAAAAAATTTCAAACTCAACTCATATTTTTTATATAATATGTTGGTCTTTTGGCATTCACCCTAATGATATAATTTTGTTAAATATCTTTTTGAAAAAAATGAGAACTAATAATTTTTTTTAGATAAAACAAATTAGAAAAATTTTTTTCTCCCTAAAAATAATACGTTTTATCTATAGGATCAGTGTTGCCGTCGTTTGCACTCAGAAATTATGTTTTGGAAAACATACACGTAGCAGTTCTTAAAAATTCAGTTAAAATAATAAATCAGAATAAATAATAATAATAAAAAAGAAATCACTTGTCTCCAGAAATCCTATTTTTCACTGAAGCTATTATTTTTTAATGTATAAAAAATTATAACTACATCTATGTATAACAAAATGCAAAATCTACATTTATACCATCTTACTAAAATATATATTTGTCTTATATATATATATAAACATATACATATATTTTTTTTATAGAAATAATACTTTTAATTAAAAAATGATGAAATAAAATTTTCAAGATGATAAGATAAAAAAAAAATGTAAATGCCTCAAAACATACCGTAAACTTAAGACTTTATTGATCGAAATTATTGATGAAGGAATTTGTGAAAAAAAAAAAGGAATAAATATTGTGAAATATATATTTATGTATAACGCCTGATATCTTTGAAAATTAAAAGATTTTCTGAAATATGTTATATATATATATATATATATATGAATATATGTATATATATATATATATATATATATAAAACATATGTGAACTTATAATTTTCAAAATATAATTTTGCAAAATGTTTAAAGTATGATAACACTTTGATTATTCATTTGTAATGTAACATTTAGAATCAATACATTTTCTTTAACAGATTTTTGAAAAAGAAATAAATAATCAAATTGTTTATATCTCACTAGTTTCTAAGAATTTTAAGAACCACATGTGACAGAAATTGATTCATGATCTATGGATCTTCATTTCCAAAATTCTCATTCCAATTACTACATCAATTTACCCAGAGCGATCGATAATTCAAAAGTTATTACTAAATGATGTTTATGTGACCAATCTTATATAAAATACTATAGTTATTTTTTAGACTTTGGTAAATCATCTTAAGTATTGCCAGTTATTTTATTTTATTTTTTACATTTGATTATGTATTTTTGTAAAAACTTACAAATGACTTAATAACACCCTGGTTTGCAAAATAGAAGTGTTTTTATTTTGGAAGCTTTTATTTCTCATTAAAAATGATTTAATTAAAAAGCTAACTTTTTCATTATTAATCCAAAGAAAAATCTGATCTGAAATTGATGGATGAGTTAAGTCTACCGAAAGTTTTTTTTTTTTTTTTTAATCTGTGTTGCCTTGATGATGGATTGATTGCTAATCAGGTATTTCAGATTTTTTTTTTATATATACAAAAAGAAAAATCTTTTTTACTACCTAAATATTAATCCAAATCACATCTAGAATTGTCTCCAGTAAATAAATAATCGGATGACTTTTTGCTGGAAATAGTTTGTAAGAAGAGAGAGCACTGGGTAATATCCAAACTGCAATCAATTGAGAGAGATCAAGTAGTTTATTCCAGATTTGAACATTTTATTGCAATTACCTATGCATGGTATTTCCTCCAATGGTGAAAACTATATTCACTGTGTAGAAAATTAAGTGGACTACAATATACAAGTTATCAGAGAATATAGATTTATTTAATTAGAAACTTAGAACTTGAATTATTCAATTCATTTTCTAATTGAATAATTATAAACTAAAATTTAAAGAAAAATTATATTGCAAAGAAAAGAGAAAAGCTAATTAATTTATGTAGCTTTGTTGCCAGATATAAAATATTTCTCCTCCTATTGCAAAGAATCAAGCTTAGATAACCATATACTACAAAATTTTCAAATTCCAAACATCCTTAAAAAATATAGATTAGAACACATGTAAAAGGAATAGATCCCCAAGATGCATTATAGCTGAAGAAGATGGTATCAATAGAAAAAAAAAAAGATTGCTTAAATTAATAGTATTCTTGCAATTTAATAATTAATATATTAATTTTAATTAGGTTTAAAGTTTAAAGTTTGGTTTTAAAATAAATAATACACTTTAGCTTAATTTATAATTAGAAGTAATTTTAATGTATTAGTCAAATGTATGCGTTTAAAAAATGGCACCCTTGCAAAATCAACTATAGAACTTTTTACAATAATGTCATGACTTTATTTGTGTTTGTAAACTGAGAACACAGTTAATTAACAGATTACAGTAGATCATGTATAAAAATATATCTATAGATTTACCATTCACAGTTAATGTTACCAACTGCTAAAAAAAAATTCACACCAAAAAATTAAAAGCTTGTAATATTGAATTCATAAATTTATATATATATATATATATATATATATATATATATATATATATATATATATATATATATATATATATATATACAGTTTTATCAATGCCAACCCTAAGCCATCTTTTATTTAGCCATTTCCTATTATAATGCTCTAAGTAATTATTCTTCTGTCTTTTACATAATTGCATTATTGTAGTTTATTTAATTAAATGTTTATTACATTTTAATTTACAATTGCTAAACTTGCTTTGCCCATAAAGTTGATATTATCCACTGTAGATAAATAAAGTAGTGATTATCATTAATCACTCATCAATTATTAAACTAGAGCCTAGCCCAAATATAAACTTTAAACTAAACACTAATATATCTGATTTTTAATTAAACACATACACAGATGAGGTAAATGTAAACATTGTATATATATATATATATATATATATATATATATATATATATATGTTCAATTATTATTATTATTATTATTATTATTATTATTATTATTATTCATTATCATCTATGAGAAATCTTGTAGGTAAATGTAAGAAGAGACACAAGTCTACTGTACTTCATTCTCTCTTAAACTCATGGTAACTTTTTAAGTATTAAATGATATTTGAAATTTAAAAAAAACATATATTAAATGACATCTGTAGCTATAATTAAGTAAATGTGTTCTGCATATGCATTCTTATATATATAATAATTAATAAAACAAGACACGAATTGTGTAGCTTGCTTTTAAGCTTGTATTAAAATGATCCATAGAGGGAACTTACCAATAACCCCAAACAAACTTTAATTTATAAGTGCTGAAAGAGAAATAATTTAAAATCTCTATTGGAATGTCCTTATCCCCAGACTAATTGGTTTTAAGCTTATGGCTTACCAGTCTGGGGATAAAGACATTCCTATAGAGATTTCAGCACCTATAAATTAAAGCTTGATTGGGGTTACTGGTAAGCTCCATCTAGTAAAAGTTTTAATACAAGCTTAAAAGCAAGTTACACAATTTGTGTCTTGTTTTATTAATTATTATAAGTGTACTCTTGTAGGCTTTTGTGATGTTATATTGGTGAGGCTATTAATATATGGTGAAACTGAAATAAGTTCAGACCCATATAGCTATCTTGTTTGCAAAACTGGATTTGAAGACATTTATGTGTCTGGAAAATTCAGGTTTTCAAATTGACAGTAACATATTAAATAAGTACTGACTTTTGAGTTATTTTAAATCTAGGATCTGGAATCCTAGCCCCTCACTGAGGTGAGCCATAAGCTGAAAACAATTGGTCTGGTGATAGGGATATTCCAATAGAGATTTTACTTTCAGCACTTATAAATTGAAGTTTGATTGGAGCTATTGTTAAGCTCCCTCTAGTAAACATTTTAATATAAGAAATTTGTGTCTTGTTTTATTAATTATTATAAGTGTGCCCTTGAAAGCTTTTGGGATGTTATATTGCTAATGCTATTAATATATAGTGAAACTAAACTGAGTTTAGACCCATATAGATATCTTGTTTGTAAGGATGGATTTGAAAACCTTTATGTGTCTGAAAAATTCAGATTTTCCAATTGATAGTAACGTATTAAATAAGTACTGATTTTTGAGTTGGTATTTTGGATCTAGTGTCTGGAGTTCTAGCTCCTCACTGACATGAGCCATAAACTTGAAAACAATGATCTCAGGATAAGGACATTCTGATAGAGATTTTGAATTTTTTCTCTTTTGGCACTTATAAACTAAAGCTTGATTGGAGCTATTGGTAAGCTTACTCTAGTGAATATATATTTATATATTTGAAATAGAGCCAACTTATATCTCTTAAATTATTTTTTATGCAGCAATTATAAGATTAATGTTGATTTTTTTAACCTGAAAAGTTATTTTATTTAAATACCCTGGGTAAAATATTAAAAAGGGAGAAATGGAAATAACTTAATAAGAATACAGATTCCAGAATGGTTGTAATTATATTTTAGTCATATAATATTGCAGAATCAATATGCATATAAAAAAAAACTGAAATTCTTTTAAAACACTCAAAAATATTTTATCATTAATTATTATTATATAATAAAACAGAATTCAATGAACAATTTGGAAGATCACTTTTTTCTTCCCCTAAAAGTATGAAAATGCTTATTTACAAATCACAAGAAAAAATAAAATGTGTTTATATGTATCATATTAAAAAGAGCTTACCTATAAGCACTGGGTAAAAGGGATTCATATGGCTCACAATTTATAGATTGAAGTCCTAGTTTAGGTATTTTTGTAACTGGAAAAGTACATGTCAAAGGTATTATGACTACAATACAGCCAAGCATTGATAGCCAAGAGGTCAGCACAGCTGCATTGCATGCAAGTAGACAGTTGTTGCAGGTTCACTTCCCAACTGATGCGATACATATGAAAAAAAAGTATTATGACTACAAGATATGAATGTTTCAATAGAAATAAATATGTGGAGGGAGTTGGTTTACAAATTCAAAGGTTTTGGAATAGATTACTCATTTAAAAGTGATTGGAAATTTAATCAAATTATAATTTACTAAGTTGATTAATGATTGATATTAAGTAAAGTATTCAAATAATTCATCACTAAGATCTTATAATGTTTGAGCACCACTAAAGGTGACCTAGTTGCATCAATTCAGGTATCATTAACTCTTGAATTAGTATTTTCAAAATTTCAATTTACATTTGTTGTTTTATATCTTTTGTTAATATACACAACGATCTTAAATAAACTTGTGTATTGTTAAAGAATTTGTTTCTTTTTTTTTTTTTTTGGTAAATATGTTAGTCGAAATATTATTAAAAAAATTGAAAAAATCCTTCTAACATTTTAAGATGTACAATTAAAGGTCTCCATTCACATGAGTACAATTTTATACACACATATATATTTTCAAATGAATTTATAAAAGGAGATTTCTTAATTTTAGAGATCTTTTGACAAGTGTATTTTGATCGAAAGATTAAAAAAAAAACCTCAATCATTATTAGTAATAACAATCTCGTTTATAAACTTCCAAGCAATGGTTAAGCAGTGCACTTATAAATAATAACATTGTTTACAATATTATATAAGTGCAAACTGAAGAAAAATTAGCGAATGCTTTATTAGTGCAATAATTAAACTTTTAAATATTTTAGCAACATTTCCAACGACCACAGCAGAACCGAAATAATGTCTTTATACTATAAGAGGGGTGAAATCACATTTAAGGAATAATATGAACATAGAGAAGTTAGTAACACTTTATAATTTCAAACATAATAATAATTTTGCAAACTACAAATTTTAATAAAACGGTTATTAAAAATTTGTGTCAAGGCAAAAAATTAAAAAATCGATTTTTTTTTTCAAAAAATATTTTTAATAAAGCAGTTTTTTAATATGTAAATTTACTTACTAATAAATTGGTTATTGATTTTTTAAAAATGAATTATTTTTTCTTGGTCAGTATATGCTGCAACACGATTTTACATTTTCATCGGCTATTTGATAAAAATAATTAAACACTTAACTATCTATCATCAGGAGTATTATTGCTTCGTAACATTTTTGATAATAGTTATGATAGCATCTTATGCAAAATGAATGCTTCACATACCATAATTATACATATATTTATTATTAAAATAAATTACATCGCACACAAAACTATATATTTCAAATTTAAAGAAGTGTGCATATTTAAGTATTTATATTTAAACATATAGCTAAAATTATCTTAGCTAGAACGTGTGTGATCGATTTTGTAAAACGTAATTATTTTTATTTGAACAAAACCCTTTCTTTTGATCCTTTTCAGAGCATTAAACTTGTAAAGTTTTGTTCACTCGTCAATACAAAATCTGCTTAGTTCGTCCAATTTATTGCCGATTGGTAATAAAAGTTAAAAGATACTTGTTTATGTTTAAACGACAGGTCATTTTAATTTGACGAAACTATTGCATGTGTGTTAACCGTGGTGGTAACACGATTTTAATGAAGGTTAATGGAGATTGTATAAAAGACCCACCCAGTTTTGTAACTTGAAACACTCAGAATTTATTATATTTAACTTTTTAACTTATCTTATTATATTAATAAATATTATTATAGCTGAAAGTTAAATAATAAACAAAATAGCAGACAAGGTGTGTCTGAGTATTATTGTATAATTAATGCATATATACTGTAACTTTATGTTTATTGCGTTATCCTGTGTGTTAATCTTGGTAGCTTATTAACCATTGAATAGAGATTTGAAATATATTGCCTCTATTTATTTGGAGTGGATAAGTTCTTAGAGCCATGCTATTAATAGATACGTAAAATATGAAATGTATAGTAAGTTAAATAAACTCAATGTGAGTAATAAGTTATTAAAGTATTTAAAAGATCCTATTAGATCTTCCCTTAATCATAAAATGTAATAAAATCTTTTTTTATGCAAATTTCTGTCACAATCGTTCAAAATTATTTATGTTTCTTTATTGTTATTATATTCACAAAACTTGTAAATAATGTAAATAAATTTTGTTTGAAATTTATATTTTGTTCTCTGTGGCCTTATTACTAATTAATATCCATATTGTTATTGCTATTGCTATCAACATATTATTTTTACTGTTGTCATAAAAATCATCAGCAGTCAATATAGTAGATTTATTATGTGTCAGCATATCAAAATAAATTGTAATAAGCTCTCATATTTAGAGTATATAAAGCTTTATGACTTATTGATCAAAATACTGTTGATCTTAGGCATATGTATTATTTTTAATTAATATTTTAAAGATGAAACATTTAGTTTTGGAATAACCTGTTTATCTAAATCATTAGATACATCATTCACTGATCTTGATCATATTGCCCATGGTTATTAAATAAAAGATGGTTTGTAAATTATTATAATTACTTTATTAACAAGCCATTAATTCTTCATATAATTTAAAGTTTATATTATTGTTAGCATTATAATTACCAAATGTTCTTTATTAAGTTCATATTATTTTATGCACTGTTTTTGCTTGTTATATTTTGGTAGTGACAAAATCCCTCTCACTGAACCAAATATATTTTTAAAATATTAATATTTAAGTTATTTGAACCCATCTGACAAGTTAATTACTAATAAATAGTCTCAATTTTGAATCTGTTGTTATTTTTCATTTCTGAAGTTATTTATTATGCCTTGCCTTGATCCCTTATGTTTATTCTTATTGTTTGATTAATTTAGTAGAAATTTTTAAATGTTTAAGTTTTTTTTTTCTAGTTTAAAATTTATTACACACACTTTTTATATCAAATTCACAATTATTATTCATAATCTATTTAACATTCATAAAATGGCAACAATCATAGTTTATATTACTTTAAATAAAACATTTGAGTCTTTTTTTCTAATAACAATTAATAATGTTAGAGGAAAAATAGTCCTTGTGAATTCTCAAGTAAACCAAGATAGCAGCCATTTAGATAAATCTACAGTTTCAGGTGCAGGTGCAAAAGTGTTTACAGAAAATGCGTACTAAAAACATCATATTAAATGTTTACAATTTATGTTTTATTACTGTTGTTTTAAAAAAAAAATTATTGTGGAAAAACTAATTACAATATATAGTTGTTGTTTTTTTTTGGTTTAAAATATTAACAGAAATTTAAAAAAAACAACAATACAGATTATCCTGAACTTTCATACATTCTAGTTTCTTACAATTTACTATTTTGTACATATTTTGTATATCTCATATCAAAAAAAGACACAGCACATTACAGAACTCTTTATCAAGAAAAGAAAAAGAGTATAATACAACTATCTCTTGATAAATTTATGAAAATGACACCAGATATTAATCAATATACCTCATTAAAATTAAATATATGGATCAGTACCATAATTACATTTAATTTTGATTAGCATATTATTAAGTTTATGTGAAGAATTAGTAAAAAATGTCTGGAAAACAATCAGTAGATGTGCTTTGAACTACAGAGGTACAATTACAAAGAAAATATGATTGCAGTTAAGAAATTCATGTTTGAAATATCATATTTAGGGAGAGGGAAAATAGATGCTTTAGTACCACATTTAAATTTATTTTTGGTTAGCATACACTTATTAATGTTTATTTATATTGCTCTACTTTCAACTTCATACACATTTTATGAATCAATTATGTATTAATGTTGAGGACTGCTTGTATTTAACTTTATTCATGTCGATTGCATGAAATCACATTGTGACTACTGATGCACACACATTGAGAGGGCAGGATCCTGGACCTTTGGAACTAGTGCACTGGATCATGTTCTGAGATAGGAAGGTCCCACTTTTTCATCATTATGTCAAGTTTCCAAAAAAAAAAAAAACTACTGGCAAAAAGAAATACACTGAATTGAACCAAGGTATAACAATGTAGAGAGCATTTGTTGCTTCTCATGACAATAATATCTTCTCATGTTATAATATAAATAATAAAATAAAACTTTAAATAAAGCTTCTTAATAAAATTTATCAGTATTTATTATTTTTTTAAATCTAATTATTAATTATGTTTTAATTTAACAACTAACACATCTTTGGGACATTATTGGCTCTCCTAAACTGTGCATTTATTAAAACTACCAGCTGCCATCTTGGTTTACATGAAAACTCACAAGTACGAAAAAATTTTTATGGATCCAGGTTATTAAATAAAAATAATTAGTTATAAAATGATTTTATTCCCTTATTTTATCAAGCATCTACTTCTTCCAAATAAATTAAAGTGAAAACATAGCTTTAAAAATATAGTAAGATTAAAGAATTTATTTTAAAAGAAAAAAAATATATTTTTTTTTATATTCTAGTTTACCAGAGATTCTCAATCAATATAGGCATAGACTCTGAAGTAAATATGAAAATGTATATAACCAAAAAAATTCAAAAAGTAACAAATTTTGACTTTAGGAATTGTAATTACTTTCTAATTTGAAAATTGTTGAGCATAAAAATAATTTGAAATACAAAAAACATTTTAAAATAATGTGTTTAATTAACAGAAAAAAAAATAATGCATAGACTAGAATTTAAAGATGATAATTTGCTATTATGAAATCAGTACTCAATTTAAGTATGTAAAAATGCATTAATTGTTGTATAGATTGAAATACTGACTATTTTATACCCCACATATTATGTAACAACACTCTGTTTGTCACATGGACAGTTTTGCACATGTCCTTCAGAGCTGCCAATTATTTTTTTTTTTTAAAAATTGAAGTGTAAACTATTACCACATAGAAAAAGATTTAATAATTGACTAACACTCACAACATTGTGTGCCATGAGGTTTTTTGCAATTTTGCATTGATAATTTTTTCTAAATTTTAATTAAATTTACACATTTTTTTCTTTTCATAATATGAAATGATTTTATTTAAAGGTGAGTAAAAAAAATTAGGTATTGATCATTAATTAAAAATAATGTACAGGGGCTTAAATATAAATATAAATTCCGATTATTTTTCTGTATAAAAATTTATATCAGCAGTTGTTTATAGAATTCTTTGCTTTTGTAATATATATATATATATATATATATATATATATATATATATATATATATATATATATATATATATATATATATATATATATATATATATATATAATTATTATTTTAATAAAAGTGGCCTTAGCAGCTTTATTTAAACAATTAGATTTATAAAAGATGAAATAATATTCCTTGTGTTCCTCAAGTTGCTACTGAATAAAATTTTAAGACACCATATGTGAAAAAGATTGCTGATATATGGAAGTAAAGCATCAGGCATGAGAAGTTATGGATCAGAAAAATGTATTAAATATGGAGAGATTAACAAATTTTAGTAGATTAATTATGTTTGAAAATGATGATATAAATATAATTTTTAGCTTTATTTGATGTATGTGATTGTGGTATTAGCATAATGGTTCAATGTTGCAGTTGAAGCTTACTGGAAACTAGCTTAAAACATTGGAGTCAACCACTCATGTAAATTAATGTCAAAACTAATCAATGTTTTTTTTTTCTTATAAAAATATTCATTTTAACATAAATATCTAAATGGAATGAATATTGTAATTATATTGATATAATACTTGTTTTATCTATTAATATGGGAACTTTGTAATAATCTATTTGTGAAAATTATTTAGAAAACATTATTGACTAATATCAGTTGTGGCTTTCTGAGACTGTTTTCATTTTTTAAAATAAGCTGTCACCGACTTTCTGTCCCAAACACAGCTAATGTTTCAGTTTGCTCATTTTGTATCTCTGCCATTTTATTTCTTATAAAGGAAATACTTGCATAGAAAAACCTTACAAATAAAGCTTTATCATTTTTCCATTAATAACAATATATTTTGTGAGAAACTATAATTATTTGTCATAGTTACTAATTTTTTTAAAAAAAAAAATATGCTATTTACATTAGATAATGTTATTTTAATGTGAGCATTAAAATTTATTTCATATAGAATATTTTGACTCGTAAAAATTATGTGTTTTGATAAACATTGCATGCTAAGATTTATTATTTTAGATAAATATTCTACATCATATATGTATATATAAGTATTTCTCATAAAATAAAGAATACGTTTTTAACAAACTATATAGAAAATGTTTTATTTAATAGAAATTTAACAGTATCGATCACGCTACTTGCATCTGTAACTCTTTAACTATTTGGTATTATTTATTGTATTAATTAGTAAGATTTTTTGAAAATGCTCAACCGTTCACTTCTGTATATAATTTTTATTTTATATTAAAATTCAATAAATTGGATCTGATTTATTTTTAATTTAAAAATGAATAATATTCTAAAATAAATGACATTTTATCTTTTTAAATATTTAATAATTTGATTTATAAATGTGAACAATGCACAATAGACAACATTATAAGTTAGTGTAAACACTCTTTTAGAAAATGAATGAATTATTTTTAAGTTATTTATTTAAATGTGAACATACAAAGGCAGATTTATGATAATCTGTCAAATTCTGCATTAAACTTTATAATTATTAAAATATTAAAAAAAATTATCACGCCATGTCAATTTTAACAGATAATACTATTACTGATGAGTTTCATAAGAAGTATCATCAAAAAGGAAATAACTTTCTTCCCCTTTAGAGAACAATAGAATCTGGGCAAATCACATTTTCTGACTGCTCATAACTTCCTGACTTCTTCAGATTTTTTTTCAATTAAAAAATAAATAAAATAATATGGCCGAATGTACAATATTATATAGTTTTTATCAGTCTTTACTATTATTTAAATATGTATGAAACAGTTATAAGAATCGGAAGCATTATAATTTAGCGTCCTTCTTTATGAACCATTTATGAAAAGACATATAATAAATTAAAACTAGGTCACATAGAAGATTAAGCAATCTGTTTTCTCTACGATCATTTATTTTTACTTCTTTACTAATTTTATCAATTTAAAATTTCCACTCAAAAAACTTTAGTCTACATTATTGTCTATCTAACTATGTGAATTTCCATTTCGTATCAATGTTTGCTTCCTGTCAGTATAAACTACTATGTAGTAATAGCAAAATATTGTATAAATTTTGTTTAATTTTTATACATATTATATCACCAACTGAATTTCGTCAAGTGTTGGTGGCCTAGTGGTTAGCATAACTGCCTTTCAAGCCTCTGGACTGCGTTCGCTTCCCAGTCAACGCATTTAACATATGAAAAAAAAAAACTGAATTTGCTAACACTCCATCAAATGTTTTTCAAATATCAATTTTATTACATAGTTTACTGTCATTATTCATTTACAATTTTGGCACCAATCACTTTGAGTAAATGCATTTATGATTATTACTAATAATTTATAGAAGTAAATATGTAAATTAATACACTATACAGGCTTAAACCTGCATATATATATATATATATATATATATACATATACAGGCTTAAACCTGCATATATATGTAATGTATGCAGGATTCAAACTCAGACTTTCACATGACCCTCAACTCTCCATGCCATCTAATATTGCTGACTCACCTGATCAAACACATATTGAAAAGGTAATCACCAATGTACATATTCCATGCTAAAACAACAATATGAAATGGCATGGAGAGTTGAGGATCATGTGATAGTCTGAGTTTGAAAAGTAAAGATGGTAGAGTAAAAATTTTAATTATCTAAAAACGATATTTTACATTCAAAAAATAAATAAAGATGAAATTGAGTTATTGTATATGTTTATATTTAATTTCAAAATAGATATACTAATTTTTAACACAGATTTAAAGATTACAGGTGAGATAGGAATAATCTGTAGTTTAATAATTGTTTAGCAATTATCATTAATATAATTATATAAAATGGTCAGTGTCAAATTGTGAATGCAAAGTTTGACACTTGTGAAGTCAAAGGCAATAAATAGTATTGATAAATACTTAGCAAACTATGTCACACATAGGAGAAAGTGGCCTGGGCTACTTAACAGTGCTGAATTTACATTAAATCCATTATAGAGTATATGAGCACAGACTTTCACATCACCCACCACTCTCCACACTATCTCATAACACTGATACACTTGAACACATATATGTTGAAAAGATAAATAATCACCAATATGCATATTTCATGCTAAACCAGCAACCATCAGTTGGTCCAGATTACCATCTCTACACATATATGCTATAAGTGCTCAGGTATATATTAAGATAGCCAAACTTCATACTTTAATGGACAGACTTCAATTTACTAATATATCTGAGCACTTATAGCATATATGTGTAGAGATGGTAATCTGGACCAACTGATGATTGCTAGTTTAGCATGAAATACATATATTGGTGATTATTTATCTTTTCAACATATATGTGTTCAAGTGTATCAGTATTATGAGATAGTGTGGAGAGTGGTGGGTCGTGTGAAAGTCTGTGCTCATATACCTATATATTACATATATAAACACAGACATATAATAAGCCTATGTGTTTCAGTTATTAAATGCTTATGTGCATTATTTATCTTTTTTATATGTCTTTATTAATATGATTTAAAAATCCATGATGAAATGTTTCAAGCATATCTAATATACACACAAGTATAATTTTAAATTCATTCTTGTTTTAATTAGTACTAAATATTAAAAGTAAAAGATGGACTCATGTTTGTGCATGATTCTGCAAATTCCAGTAAGAAAGGGTATACCATATTACAATTAAAATAAAGAGTAAACTTTTCATTTCAGTATATGACTCCTCCAATTAATGTAGCAATGGTTGTATCATATTAAAATATTTTTTGCCTTATGACTAGAAAATCCTTCTTTTATTTAGTTGTTCTGATTATGTTCACATACTTACTATTTTGTTAAATATATATAGTTGCCTATTTACTGACCAATATTAAATAATTATGTGGGTAGGTTATGGAAAATTTCATTTATAAAACTTTAAAATATGATATCCTATAAAATGTTTACCTCTATCTAGTTTCAAATTTTAGACCATGGATATGATTTAAAAATGGGAGGAATCATTATTGTATGAACTTTTATGATAACATTCTATTTTTCTACTTTTATTTATCTTAACATAACTTATTTATTTTATTGACAACTTTGACTATTCCATTTATTAACTTAATCCATTCTATGTTTATAGAATAATCCAAAATGCACATTCACAATACTAAAAACCTTTTTAATGTTTATAAAATGCTAAATTGTATTAAAATAGGAATAAGCAATATAATTTTTTTTTGCCCTAATAGGACTCTCTATCAACTATAAACGTAAGTAATCAATGAGAAAATAATTTTGACTTTGCATTCATCAATGAAGATTTATGATTCAATGAAGAACAAATGTAGTTATGAATCTGACAACAATCTTTAATTTGTTTATAGTATTCAAGACAGCAGCTTGGAATTAAAATATATGATGTATATTTTTTAAATTGTGAACAATCAAGCTAACTTGCATAGTTATATACATCCAACATTATGTCATTACCTATATGTTTTAATGCTCTCAGATTTATTTTTACTGTAGGTTCCTTCTACTTTTGGTAAGGAAGATAACAGCAACAAAACATTTCCTGACTTTTAAAGTTTACTTCCTAATAGGTATGAAAGACTACATTTAGCATAAGACTTTGATCACCAAAATATATCGATACAAAACTGCTTCCAGATCTATATAACTATATAAGCAAATTAGGTTTAATTTAAAACCTTGGAATATTTTTCAATTTCAAGTTTTAATTCCCATAATATAATTGAATTAAATATAGCATTTATATAAAGGACATTAGTTTTAAGTGGCAGTCCTAAAAACTCATTGATTAATATAAATCTAAAACCTATCTTGAAATGTGAATGCTAACACTAGGTAGGAGTATTTAATGTCCATTGATTACTCAAAAAGAGAGTAGATGGATTTGGAATATTGTGAAAATAACTGTTAATGAAAGCATTTAAGTAAATTGGTAGAGTAATGCAATAATTTATTTGTAAGCAACAAAATATGGCTACCTACTGTTAAAAAATAATTCAGGCTGTAGGCTACCATTTGGTCATAGGTATCAGCTTTTTTTCATATATAGATTTAACAAATTTATATTCATTTATAGTAAAACCTATTTATTCAATACAACAAAAAAGTAATTCATTTACAACTAATGTGTATATATATATATATATATATATATATATATATATAGGTTTTATTTGTAAATATATATATATATATATATATATATATATTTACAAATAAAACCTGTTTTAATTTCAATATCTTCATCTGTCTATTTTAAAATAATTTGCAGTGGTTCTTATTGATTAGAATTTACAGTATAATACATGTTATTTAAATAAATTAATTAATACATTATTAATAAACAATAAATATTCTTCTGTCTTTTACTTTCCAAAATGGTCCATTAATTTTAATATTATCTATTTACATTTACTTTTTAAAATCTTATTTGTTTGTTTTTCACATACTTATTTATATTGTACTATAATTTCACTCCCACTTTTGACTATCATTTATATTTAAATTTGAAGGAATAATGCGCATATATATATATATATATATATATATATATATATATATATATATATATATATATAATGGTTTAAAATGTACAGCTCAAATGAAAATCACTTTGCATAATTTGCATGTGTACTTCACCTTTCAAATTTACATGATCAACTTTTTTTTTTATAACTAGGTAAATCAATTCAATGCTAGAGACTCTTTTTGATTGCAAATACTCACAAATGCTAAAAATAATAAGACATTTCAATTTATTTATGTATACACATTATTGCAACACAAATGATAATATAACTGCCAACAATCCAGAGACAGCATCAATCTATTAGTTATTTTACCCAGGATTAAATTTAGAATAATAACATTATTTTATTGTACTGCTCTATCAATTTTGAAGACAAAGAATACAGTTAAAGATTTATTGGTTCTATTTGTATTACTATGCACAGATAATATACAATACAATATATTTTAATTATCTCTGGACAAATATAATTGTATTGCACAGACTATCACTATTAATTATTAATACAATCAGTCATCTTACATTGCAAGCCTTAATAAGTATACATTTAACGAAACGCTATAAGTATAAACTATTATCAATCATTTCAGGCTGTAGTGCTGGTAAACAACTAAACAATAATTAAGTAAATGTGACAGTCAGTAAATAGCACGTCTATTACACTCATTTATGAAAAAATATAATACTGATCAAAGTAAGTTAATGAAAGCAAGTGATTAGCCAATGCAAACAATATCACACTCATTTATGAATCAAAAATATAGCATATGTAATACAGTAGAAATGTGCAATTACCACACACTACTGCTTAAACTAAGAATGCTAGGTGGAGTGACTGTTAGATTAAATGATATTATACTCACTTATGAATAAGCAAACTATACGTATAGACAAACATTGTACATACACCAAATAGATAGAAAGAAATGTATTATTAACTCAAGTAACTTTAAAACAATTATCTTTTCTCATGCTTGCTTATTCTCAAAGTTGAAGGGTATTTACCTTAAAACTATAAACTATTCGAACTATTTAAAAGACATAAACAGATAAACTTACTTCATTTATTAAATCTGTCTGTGCAACTTGTTTTATACTATCCAAAGATAATTATTCTGTATTAAGAATGTTAATGTTTAAATTACTATTTTATAATTTTTATAATTATGGTAGTGGAAATGTTAATCATTATTACATCTGGTTTTAGCATACAAAATAAGCTTTTATGAGACTGGGGAGGGTTTGCAATAATATGCTAATTTCTTTGCAAGAACTATTTTGCTTTTTAGATTTATGCCAACTGTAATATGGCTTGACTAATAAGCAATAGCAATCTCTTGCCATACTAATGTATAAACATTTAATTTTATATAAAATGAGTAATAATAATTTATAAAATAATTTCAGTATTGATTAAATGTCGGAGGTTAAATATCTAACTTTATTATTAGACAGTTATAATAATATATATTCAACACAACAATACCCTTTTATCACTAAGGGTTCAAATTCTGAATTTAGATATTGGTATACTTTTAGTGGACTCAGTCTGTACAAATATAGATATATCTTTTTGGTCCTCTGTGAAGCTTCGTATTTAATGTCAGCATCGGAAGATATTTTTTTGTTGACTGATGGCTGGTTTCTCACAAACAATAAAGATTGTTGAAGTTTAGGGGTGGCATATAGTTCATGTATAAACTGGACAAAACACTTTTTAAGATGGCTTCTATATTGTTTGACAGCTGCTTGTCCATACTTCACAATGGACTTTCAGCTTGCATGCTGATGGTTTGACCAGAGTAGAGCAGATGGTGGATTCTCTAATCATCCATGATATTTAAACACAAATCACAATAATAAGTATGATTGCAGCATAATAATCAATCAAAGCACAGTCAAAGAAATATCAAAGCATTATAAGTGCAATAAATTATAATTCCTATTTATAATTCACTGAGCTGTCCTATTAGCAAAATTACTTTCCATTATCTGTTGTTTCAATCCATTTATTTAAATATTGGTGATAGATAACTCTTAAACTTTATTATAGTCCTTGAATTATTTGTCCCATAGCAGCATTTATAAAAAAAATAGCTTTGTAGGATATATCCAAAATAACAGACAATGTTTTGATTAAATTATATCAGATATTTGTCTTTTTAATTAGAAGATCTGTTTATAAGAGTTTAATTATATTTTCTAAAATAATATCATTTCATCCACTTAACCTAAAATACCTTTACAAATGTTAATAAAAGAAATATTTAGTTTTAAAGTACTTTTAACATAATTTTAAAATTAATAATGCAATATACATTTATCTGTGCACATATTTATATATACATAACCAGTAGAAACCATTCAACACTTAGACAATCTCAATATAGATAACACTCAAGAATTTCAAACTGTTGTCAAGGTAACCTCCTTTTAGCAATAGAGATGGAATCGCACCTCTATTAATGATTCATATATTTATATAGTCACTAAGGATTGCAACTTGACCACAAAGGTCTACTTACTAAAAATTGTTAAAAACTTCTCATTTAAAAATTCCTTTGAATTTTTCAACTTATATTCATGAAGCATATATAAATAATTCAATTCCTTTACAACTAATAATAATTTCAATATTGTTGTTACAAATAATAAATGTTCTACTTTGCAAAATCTTCATCTGTTTATTTTTTTAAAAAATCAAGATACTTATTATTGTTTTGGATAGAATTCATTGTATAATACACGTTATTTAAATAAATAAATTAATGCATTACTAATAATTCATACTATTCTTCTGTGCATACATTTTTAAATATTGATTGTTTGTTTTTCACATCCTTATTCATATTATATTATAATCGCACTTCTAATTTTAATAATCATTTACATTCATTTGAATGAATAATACAAGTTTATTATTAAAAGAAGGTTGCCTTGACAACAGTTTGAAATTGTTATTAATATTGGGATTGTCTAAGTATTCACTGTTTTTAATGATATATAATATACAATACTTAAGACATAATATTTGTAATAATTTATAAATAACAATCAACATGCATTTTAAAATATAATATCTACTTTCATAGTCTTTCTTTTAACATTTATGTTTCCATTATAAAAAAAAAATATTATTAATATTTTCTCAGAATTTTTATATTCCAAATTTCTGTGTATTTATATTCTAAATTTCTCTTTATATTAATTTCAGAAATGTAAATATTAAATTTGTCTTTACAGAGAAATTTAGAATATAAAAATCTACAAAAAAATTTAGAATATAAAAATTTGTTTTGAGGAAATGCGAATAATATTTATAATAATGAGAACATAAATATTAAAAAGGATTATAAAAGTATTATTATATGAAAGAATTTATCATATTGGTGCGAGTATTTATAAATCATTGAAAATATTATATTTTATATATTATATATTATCCTTTTGTATATTGTATATATATACTGTAGAAATAATCATTGATATAAAACTAAGAATGAGATTATAATATAATGTTAATAATGATGTAAACCAAGATTTAAGTGACTGCGGTATATTATATCTAATATCAGCATTAAATGTTGTTTATTTATATCATATATAGTAATTCTTGGTATTAATTTTAGAATATCTTGCTTAGATTCTAGATATTTCGGTATAAATTCATGATTAACTTTTACATATCTACTAACTATACCAATTTTTTTTAATTCTTACAATCTGAGGCAGCTTAGTTATAATGGTCCAATATTATTTAATATGTAAATACAAAAAGTTCATTGAATTTAACTGGTACAAGTTGTTTTATTGCATTTCTTCTATTATACTAAATAATATGTGTTTCTAATATATTGTATTAATTTTAATTTTTTTTATATTTTATTTAATACATTTTACAGTTTTTGCTTAATATTGTTCATGTAAAAAAATTATAATATTAAATTATTTTCTTATTGTTTTCCAAATAAATAAATAAAATGAATAACAAACTTAATAAAAGGAGTAATAAGTATATCAACATTTTATAAATTGCTTTTTTATATTTACTAGGAACTTTATTTATTCTATTGCATTTATTCCAAATTTGTTTTTTTTTATTCATTAAATAATAATCATTGTTCATTCTACTATTTTGATAATATACCATTTATGTCTTAATTATATTATTTGATTAATAAATTAAAAATCAGCTCAATAGTTTAAAGTATTATTGACTTGTCAATATATCTTTGATAAGAACTAATTCTTTATGAGGAACTTTTCCAGTATAAAAAATTTTGTAAGGACACATTCAATAACTTATTATTCAGAAATGAACTGATGTTAATAGCAATCATTTTATTGTTATATATATATATATATATATATATATATAATATTGTTATTAATATATATATATATATATATATATATATATTGTTAAAGGAGGTTGCCTTGACAACAGTTTGAAATTGTTGATTGTTATTGATGTTGGAATTGTCTAGATGTTGATTGACTTTTAATGATATATATATAGATATATATATATATATATATATATATATATATATAACTATTCTATATTCTTATATTCAGTTACAATACAATTTTTCATATCTTATAAAGAAGTGTATTAATGGATTTTAGAATTAAATTTTTTATAATGACAAGTGCTATAAATTTTCATATAGATTTTTACAAAACATGTTATAACAATATCTGCTTATATTTAATTACTAACATCAAATTAAATCTCACATGTTTTACAACAACCTATCCAAAGGCAATGAAATGTAAACCTTCTCTATAACACATTTTCACTGAATCAGCAATTTTATGTTGTCCAATTCATATACCTAAAAAAATTGACATATCTTAAATTATAAGTATCATTCCTTGAACTGATAAATGTTATTTAATTTAACATTAATAGTTACATGTACATGTGTTTTAAAATATTTACAAAGTCTATGAATGCAGTAACAAATTTGATGTCAGTAAAATATTGATATATTTAATGTTTATAATTAATTTAAAGTTATATATCATGATTTATGATATGAATATTTCAAATTTGCAATCTGATTATTGAAGTTTATTTCATCAGTTAATGTAATATCTAAACTCCATAATGTTTGTTGTTTGAAAAAAAAAACATTTGTAATACATTAGATATTAAATTTGTTTAAATATATAAGACAATAAATGTTGGAATCAACAAGGTCTTTGTACATTCCATCATTAGATTTTCAATGATATGGATGTCTGAAGAATTGGAGGATGGAAAGATTAAAGTATGCCCATTAAAGTTTGAAGATTTGCTATCTTAATATAAACTGAGAACGAATCATATATACAAGGATGATGATGATTTGGATTCGTATCTTAATATAAACTGAGAACGAATCATATATACAAGGATGATGATGATTTGGACAAACTGATGAGTGCTGATTCAGCAATGAATATTATATTGGAAATTATTTCTCCTTTTCACATGTATGTGACTGTCTGTATTGATTATATCAGATGGAATGGATAGCTGTAGGGAGCTAGAAATTCTGCGCTTCTAATTACATTAAGTTCAGTATAGACATTATATATATATATATATATATATATATGATATTGATATATCTTTTAAGTTCATCCATTAATAATTTTATTATAAGTATATTGGCAATAATGTTCTGACTTGGTCATACAAGCCAATAACTGGGTGATGAAGAGAATACTATAAAATGGTTGTAGATCTGTTGCAAGTATTGATTTATAACAATGTTATAGTTCCATAAACAGAAAAAATAAGTATATAAAATTGAAAAAAAAAAATAAACGTCAGAAAGTATTCAGAATAATGTTGTTTTTTTTTTAATTTCCAAATAGAAGAAAGTTTGCAATTGTTGATAAATTTTGGGCTCTTAAGTATTTCAATGGCTTCTCACAGATTGTCACAATCATGATGACATGTGCAAACATCATTCTATTTGATTTTTTTTTTTTTTTAGAAAAATCACATTCATTTGAATACTTTCGGACTTTCATTTTTTCAATTTCATATGTTTATTTTTTTCTCTTGATAGAATTTTAATCTTGTCATAAATGAATGTTCACAGTGCCTCTAAAACCATGTTTATAATATTAAATTAATCATACCATTGATGACTTGTGTAAAAATTATATGAGGAAGAATCCAAAAGATATATCATTTATATCAATCTTCATATAATATATATATATATATATATATATATATGTATATAAATAGATAAAATATCTGTATTTAAACGTTATATATATATATATATATATATAACGTTTAAATACAGATATTTTATCTATATTGAGCTTAATAGAATTAGAAGAGATTTGAACTCAGACTTCCAAGCACCCTGCAGATATCCATTTTATTCTATACAATTTATATACATGATCACATACATGTGAAAAATTAAATGATCTCCAATATACATATTTTGTGCTGAACCTGGACTCATCAATTGGTACAGATCATAATCTCCCACACCTACATATATATATATATTTCTCAGTTTATATTAAGATAACATATCTTCAAACTTTAGTGATATGCTTCAATTGTGTCCACCTTCCAACTGTTTGGCCAGCCATGATGATGGAATGCTCAAAGCTCTTGTTGATGCCAATATTATGATCATATCATGATGAATTTAAGTTTGAATATTTGTTATTCTAATATAAACTCAAAACTGTATATATATGATTATGATCTGGGTCAACTAATGAATGCTGATTCAGCACAAAATATATAAATTGAAGATCATTGATCTTTTTCACATTTACCTGGTCATGTGTATCAGCTGTATAGAATGTAATGAATAGCTATATAGAGCTTGAAAGTCTGTGATTATATATATATATATATTTATATAATATAATGAGCTCGCCAACTGCTCTTAAATAGTTTTTGAGAATATCCCCAACCCCAGATAGGTTTCTGCTTTTAGCTTTCTCAGTTAAGAGCTATTGGAAAGCTCATTAGATAATATTTGCATTACAAGCTTGTTAAATAGTCTTGTGATATATCACTAGATTTTTTTGCACACACACACACACACATATATATATAATATTCATATATATATATATTAAAATACATTAATTTATTACATATATATATAATATTCATATATATATATATTAAAATACATTAATTTATTATATATATATATACATAACTTTTGAAAAAAGAAACTTATTTTAACCCTCATGCATTATAAAAGGATAGGCCTCAATGTGAATAAATATTCAAAATATGCCCAGTGAAGATTTTTATCTCTTCAATTTAACTGCAATGCCATCTCATATTGAACAAAGATGTTAGAGAGTTTAATCGTAAATATTTTAGACACTATCCTATCTTGTGTATGAGTTACAATATAAAATGAGAGAGTATGTTCAGTATTTTTATGATTCTTCAATGATATTGTTTTTTTATCATCATACAATTTTGAAAACTATTTTACAACATTTTTGTGATTATTGGTATGATTAACATAGACAGTTTGAATCACTTCAGACATTTCAATAGCATTTATTTATATGCAGGTTATAATACAAATCACATGCCAAATTTAATGTCACAACATATTATTGAGACATGCTAGTGTCTTAAACTTATGGTCATAAATAAGTAAACTATTTTACTATGTAACACATGTATTGATTTTGAGATGTCATAGCAAAAAGTTTGGAGAGAGAACCTTTACACTAAAATACACTATGTTTATCAACTAGCTATAATAAATACATATAAAATGTTGCATTAATATGTTTTGACAATAAAAATATGATATTGATATCTGTAATGGTAAATAATAACTCAACTAATTGATATTTGTTATTTTGAGTTACTTTGCAACAACAAACAAAGTAATTTTTGACCCAAATAATTAAATTATGTTTTCTCATAATTAAGAAAATGTGAATAAAAAATAGCAGCAATACATTTGCATATAAATTAAGTTAAATATGTTGATGTTTTTAAATTTAAAAATTATCTTTTATTAAAGTGTTCACTTTGCTGGAAAAAATTAAAAAATTATTAAATTAAAAAAAAATACATAACTGAAAACTTTTTTTTAAAAAAATTAAAATTTATATCACATTAGTAGAAGCATCTGCGATAAAATATAATATCAAATAACAATAATCACACAATTATTTGCAGTATCATATATATATATTCAATTTTATCTTAGCTCTTTTATATTATTTGCAGTATCATATATATATATTCAATTTTATCTTAGCTCTTTTATATCGCACCATCCATCAGGACAAACAATCAGATCAATATTTCTCACTAAACACAACTTTTGATAAAACATACATAACACGCTAGAATTTACTTTCATATGTACATTTTTAAAGATATACTTAGACTTAACTTCATGTATTACAATCTTCTATTTCATAATACATTCTCAATACATATGATAAAAGACATGTAAAATAAAGAAATAATTCCCAAAATGCATTTTTTGTATTAAATCAGCACTAATCAGTTAGCCTAACTTAAAATTTCTTATATATGTCTACATTATCTGTAGAGTATTTTTAGATATTAAAATATTATAGTTTTATTTACAGATGTCAAACTTTCTGCTTTCACAACATTGAAACAAACAATTTTATAAAAAAATATATTAATCATTATTACTAATCATTTAACAAATAAGAAGTTATCCCTAGACCAACTTTACATTTTGAATCTGTGTTAATGAATACTAAATCTATATTGTCATAGTGATCTTAATAATTGACTGTCCATGTCTATATTGACAGTGTGATAATTTTTACTATCCCACATTTAAGCACTTTGTGAAAAGCCTACAATTATTTGTATGACCATATATGTTTTCAAGTTTACTATTTTTATCAGTGCATCTTTCATCTTAACTCTAACAACTATTTAATGTGTGTGTATATATATATATATATATATATATATATATATATATAGTAGTTTTGGGGTTATACATGTGTTATTTTTGCTTATTTCCCAATGTCTTGATGAAATGTCATTGAGCACTATCAATGTTAATTTTTGAAAGAAAAACTATTAGACTTCAAATACAAATGAGATTGTGTATGAAGTAAAGAATGAGATTGAATTTGTAATAGTTGAGGTGATGTTAAGAAGAAAGGCTAAAGATCAGAGAAGATGGATTAAACTTTTGAGATACCTTCATCCTGCAATGGATTGATATTGGTTGAAAATGATAATAATTATGATGATGTTAAAAGGGAAATTTGTTAAAATAAAATGTTGAAAATGTAATCCAAACTGTTGCTAGAGGTTAATAGAAAATGTGTTAGTGGGTTAATGAACGTTTGATATTTTTCATTAGGTCTATTGAATTTTGTTAATAAATATATATTATTTTAAATAGTCATTTTTATGATAGAAACAATTTAAATTTTATTTTAACTTATTAAAAAAATGTAATATTAATTTATGAAGATTTTTTGCATTGATAATTTACTTTAAAAGCTCATTTCATTTTTTGTTGTCATTATCTTGTTTTTTTCTGTATAAGGGGCATTTAGCTAAAAATAATTTAAGCACGATTACAGTTTATACAGCTTTCCACATTTACTTCACCCAGATATGTTATGTCATAGAATTTTACTATGTTGCATCATGAAATCATAAATAATTATTGATAGTGGTATAAAAGAAGTACATACACAATATGTCTCAATAAATTGTATCTGGCTCTTTTACGAAAATTGTCTGCAGTATCATTTAAAAATCAATATATGTGTTATGTAATAACACAGTTTTGTTATTCACTAGAAACAATTTGAGGTAATAACATGTCTGTTAAACATTGATATATATATATATATATATATATATATATATATATATATATATATATATATATATATATATATATAGTCTTTTAAAAACTATCCTTACCCTAACAATATAACAACCTAATGCAACTACAACATCATTTATTTATAATTGCTTAGAACAACCAGAGAAAGACAGACATATTATGTAATTATAAGTTAATAATATTGTGATTGTACTGGAGAGTGGAATATTTTTTTGTTTCTTCCAACATTGTGCGATTAATATTTATTAATATATATATATATATATATATATATATCAAATAAAATTATAAATACATAACCAATTGAAATTATTAATAATATGTAAGTAATGTTAAACATTAATCATACAAAATGCATGTTTTATTTACATAAGATTTATCAATTGTCTTTAAGTGTTTAACAATTATTTAAATTATAGAATAAGTTTTAATTGATTACCTTATATTTATGATTTATATATATATATATATATATATATAAATATATATATTGACACAATATATATATGATTACCTTATATATATATTGTGTCAATCAAAATTTGGTGTAATGTAAGTATTTGGTGGAATGTCAACAACATATTTTTATTATTATTATTAGTTAAGTTTAATAGGTAATGTATTAGCCTAAGATAATTGAAATAGATTGCTATGATAATGAAATATCAAAGCAAAAAATACGTTATTATTATTGCAACTTAAAATTATATATTAAATTTATTCATTTAAAAGGCATGTAGGTAATAAAGTTTGTAATTTTGATAAAATCATTATTGCTTTCCTATTCTATATATTTTATTTATCACATTAATAAATAATAGATTATAAACAATACACATGAATATTTGATGTCCTAGATGTGTCTGTTACTGTGTTTATTTTTTTTATGTAATGACTATAAATATTTTTTATCTTATTATTATTATTGTAAAAGAGACTTTAATTGTGAAACACAGATTAATTTCAGTATAAAAGTGAATAAAGAATGTAACCAGTGCTTTGATCATGTCAATTATAAGAGGTTATAAATAGGACTAAATGATTCAAATATACTCTGACATTCTGACTTACATAGAACAAAATCTAAGTTCTTTTATTTATATATATTATTTATTTTGAAACTATTTGCTTAATAACCACAAAAATAATGGAGTAGAAAGGATTATAATTATCCAAAAAACTGGACAAAATTATCGCATACTTGTTAAAAGATGGAAAAAGTAAATTATAGTATTCAAATTCGGATTGATGTTTCCATAATAAAAATGATTACCATATGTAAACAAACTGTTTTAAAAATGAAATATAGAAACTACCAACATATTGCTGTATGTAAGAATTGATCCTATCTATAGATATGATTTTATAACATCGATGGAGCACATTGACATAGAATTTAAACCAGTTTAATTTTGCATCATATTGTCATAAATGACGACAAATATATGTTTATTATTGATGCCATTATATTAAATATTTGCTTAATGAATGATAAAAATTCAATACTTTGAAAATATTGAAATTTAATAACAATGCATTAATTTTGATAATTGTTAACGATACTTTTACTTTGTTTGGATTAGTAAATATTAAATTACAGTTCACAGAATATACATTAAAACTATTATGTTACTTCGAAGTGTCAAGAGACCACTAATTGGGTCGTATGTTAATATGTGTTTTATTTATGTATTTATTTATATAATATTTATAAATATAATTCGTTATTAAATCTTAACTTAGTTGATTGTTTGTTTTATATGTGTGAAATAAAAGAAAGTTAAATTTAGTTTAAATTTACATTTATATCCTAAATTTTTAGTTAAAACATTGATTGTGAAGTTATTCGTTTGCTGTAAATTACTTTGGATATACATGTCATAAGTATTGAAAATCTAAAAGAATTGTATTGTAAGAACTATTCATTGAATAATCAAATTTATAATTATTAAATTTTATTTCAATCAATTCCTTTATTATGAAGATTATAGAAATGTCATAAACTTTCTTGTATTTTAAATAGTCTACGTGTGCAGCAACATTTTAATTACCCATAAATTTTATACATAAAATATTAAACATTATATAGATGACTTTTGATACATAAACACCTATTTTATAAAGTAATTTATGTGGATAATATTTTTCATGATATTTAATTATAGTGTATGTTACAAATATTTATTGTCTATTTGTCATTCATTTATTTTTTTAATTAATTTATTGTTAATAAATTTTAAATTTCTCTAAACAAATAAACTTGCTTTAGTTGTTATTTAGTCATTTAATAATGCAATGGTATTGGCTAATAATTTTTTATAGATAGTGGTTATGTATTAACTTACACCATATAGTTTATAACAAAGAATCATAAAATAGTTTCAGAGTTAAATGATTGGATTGGTATGTATTATTACGTCTTAACATGCATTTTTATATAATAATAGATTAATTAATCGGTATTTCCAGAAACTTAATAATTAACTAGAAGATCACCACAATTATTTTAACAGTTGTATGCAATAGTTGTTTTTGGATAATATATATATATATATATATATATATATATATATATAATATATATATATATATATATATATATATATATATATATATAATAAATATATATATATCTGAACTAGTTCCATGGTTCATAACGTCTAAGTATATTAATTATTTAGGATAAACAATGTTGATTATAACAGGATACTTGCTTATATTTTTAAAATATTATTTATTGGAAGTGTTATAGTGACTTAATATTTAGTTAGAAAATTAAAAATGTTATGATATTATAAAATTGATAATTGCATATATTGAAATTGGTATTTGAATTACATTGAATAGAATAATTTATTTTATTTAAATTTAAAGCTCATCAGGGCAGACTCTATGCTTAATTTAAATACTAGATTTTCAATATTATCATTTGATTATAATGGAATATTAATAATACTGTTCATATTAGTGTAATTATAATTTAGAGTTTAAAAATTTGGCTTTATTAATTTAAAGGATGATTTATTATGATTTGTTAATCATATTTGTGTAGGTATCAAATAAGAATATTTTATTTATTTTATATTGTTATGATTGAATATTGCAGATTGTAGGGTTTGACTTTTATATTATAAAATGGCATCAGTGGTGAAGTATATTAAATGAATCAGTCTTATGTATTGCATTTTATGATAGTTTTGTATTGTAGATATTTTATTCCATTACAAATTGATGTTATAAATTAGTAAGATTTTAAAAGAAATTTTTTTTTATATTTTTATTGAGGATATAATTATATAAATAAATCTATAAGATAACAAAGCCATTTACCATTATTAAGTACTTGATCTCATTACAATTAGTTTACTCAACAAGGACATATTATTATCTATGAGACAGTATTGTTCCATTTAGCATTGTCTTTATTTTCATTAGCATTATTTTTATTTTATTCAGTTACCATTGGCGATCCACTATTGTGTTATACTATATTTTGTTTCAGATGGTGTCTTTCATTTTGTTACACATAGCTCTCAAATTCACAGGGTATTCTAAGGTCATTCTTCCCATTCATTCATGACTCAGTTTTATTTTGTTACAAATGCTGCTCATATCTGTGGGAGATTATGTTTTTAGTCTTTTATAAATGGTTCTCAATGTTTAGGCTAGATTTATATTATTACAAATGGGATCTCAATTTGTGAGGCATACTAAAGTTTTTCTATTCATATCCTTTATTCTCATTTTTATTCTATTACAAATGGTGAAACCATGTGCAGACTTGGTTAAAGACTAAAATAATAGATGTTAAGTCTCACCCATATTTCTAAAAGAACACAAGGTCATATCTTTTATATAACAATAATATTTTATAGTTAGCCATAATTTATTTAAAATTTTAAAGAATTCGTTCAAATAATAGGGAAATATTTTGAAATGCTTTAAAGTGATTTTTGTTGTTGTTCTTTTACTAGTTTTTGGATAACCAGAATATTGATTGGATAAATATTTTATTATTGAATAACAAAATAATTAAGGTAATTCATAATTTATTTGATTAAAGATAGAATATTATTTTTGCAATAAATAAGCAATTATGGAAGTTAAAAGTGTTGAAACACTAGTAGGACCTGAAAGTCGTATTCAAAAAATGTTTAGAAAAATACTGGAAGAGATAAGTAATCAAAATAAAGAATTAAAAAAATGTAAAATGTTTCGGAAGGAATGCTAAATGGAAGCAAAAAGAAAGGATAGAAAAGATTGACATTGTTGGATGGTATAACAGATAGAAAGAGTTATATAAAATTGAAGAATAGAGAATTGAAGAAAATGGAGTGGGAAAATGGATGAATTGTTGATGTGATTACTCACTGGACCTATCATCAGGATGGAATATTATTGATGAAAATTATTTAGCATTTTTTGTAGTCTTTACAATGTTGAGCACTTCTATTTTTAATTTTCTTCACACAGTCATCTTCAACATCCTTCTTTTTAATATTCTGGCAGCAGAATTTATTTTCTTACTTAAAGGGACAAATCTCAAAAGAATCTGGAACTTATTTGAAAAATTTATAATCTCATTACTACTAAAATTATCTTCTACATAATGACTTGTTTTCATGGTTGCCTGAATTTTTATTTTCTCTTTAGTATTATCATTTCAACAGTCTACATATTTCAAATTACTCTTGTTAAAGTTCTTTAAATTCAAACCATTTAAATTTCATTTTCCCCTATTTTTTCTACTCTTTCTGCTTACTTTGCTCACTTTCCTGCAGTTTATTTTTACTAGATGCAATACATTTTGAACAATATACTCTAAATCACTATGTAATCTTCTTTTTATACACTCCATTTTCATTATATTTGCTCTTGTATTTGTCCTGTTATTTTCAGATTCAGAATGCTTACAGTCTGTTGTGCTATTTGAAACCTAACTTTTATTTTTTGATGTATTTCTTTTAATTCATGATATCATTTTTGTTGTTTTTCTTGAAAATTTTGTTGCCTCGTTTCATTTTTTGAAAGCATTTCTTCAATTTTTTTTTTCTTGTTGTTGTTGTTTTTTTTCCCCAATTCTTTTGTAAGTATATTTTTAAATTCTTTCATAAATGTGTACAACATTTTTCTATTAAATGCATTTGGTTCTTGTTCTAAAGCCTCTTGCACTGTTGGGATAACTTCTTGTTCTATCGGCTCTAATTTTATTGGCCGTTCAGGCTCTGAATCCATATTTAAATGTGTTTCCATTCTTTTTTTATTGAACATGTTATCTTGTCTAAATGTTTTATAATACTTATTGATTATTCTTTTTATGGAGATTTATAAATTTAAATATTTTTTCTATATATATTATCATTAATTAATTAATTAATTAATTAATTAATTAAACACACAACAGTTTCAATACTTCATAAGCAATCTTCTCCAGAATAACATAATACTCCTTTGCCTAATTATTTAGATTTTATCACTCTTATTTTTCATTCAAGAATTTATTGCTTGTTATTTATTATACCAGAGTATATTATATTTATTCATGATCTAATACCCAGTACATTACGTGAATGTACAGAAATAAAATTTAAGCATGAGTAAGACCACATGTGAGATGAATGGATGAAATAAGAAAGTGTACAGGGGTGATGTGGAGAAGAGAAGCTAAAGATCAGAGATGATGAAATGAACTTAAAGAGACCTTCATCCTGCAGTGGATTGATAATGGCTGATGATGAAGAAGGGTATGTTCAAATCACAAAGTTGATTGCACCAAATATGTAATAGTGAGTTTAAATCAGGGACCACATATATACAATTATGTACCAGTAAACTTTGATTCAAGTAAATATGAAAGTTGGATGGTTAATAAAATTTAAATGAAATTCAGTTCATATATATATATATATATATATATATATATATATATATATATATATATATATATATATATATATATATATATATATATATATATATATATATATATATATATATATATAAGATAATTAACCAATGTTATGATGATGATTTATAATCTAAATAAAAGTCCACCCAATATTATTTATTTGTTTATTAGTTTAAATAAAATAAAGTAAAAAATAAAATTCTCAGGTGTCAAACTTCTAACTAGAAGTATTTATTTTTGAAAAACTTATTAGTGCACTATCAGCATCATTTACAAATTATTACCACCATCTCTGCTTCTCTGTCAGTGAATGGGAAAATTTCCAGAATTGTGGATATTAAGTAACATATTGGATATTAAAAAAATAATATTTGGATTGACTTCAATAAACAAACAGAAACTAAATGGAATAATAAAAATAAAATAACAATTTATTAACAATGTATACATAAAACTGTTGCACATACACTTGCAACTATTAATGTGTATACAAATATAAAAAATATTTTTGAAGTTTAAGGTTAAGACTTTATAATTATCTATAATGATAAGATTATACTATGTGAAATATTTAAATAGTTACAAACCATGGTTTTCTATAGCCATCATTTTTTATTATATTACCAATTGTTAGAAGGGGAATCCAGTAGTATTGGTGACAAGACATAGAGTATAATGTTAGTAGGTCTTGAATTGTTATTACAGCACTGTCCATTCCTTTCTTCATAGAATTACTAAGGCAGGCACAGACTAGGTTTGGATAACTTCAGTATTATTTTCTGGATCTGATTGCATTTTCTGAATATTTTGGCTGTATTATTTATGATATCTAGTGACACTTTCTTCAGTTATATAGTATTGGAAGTTACAATAAAATGGTTAGTAATATAGCTATTCAAGTTACAGTGACTTTTACCAATGGTTTCTCTTCTTAGCATTGGATCACAAAAGCACTGCTTTCTAGGTTGTATCTTCAGATAAACTAAAGTGGACTAAACAGCCTGAACTGGACTGAAATGCCTTATTTGTTTCTTTTAAATCTACTTACATCTATGCGATATTGTTTGACAACATGATTTTAAACTATGGATTCATCACCAATTAGATACAAGATTAAATATGTTTCCTTACAACAATGTGTTATTTGGAAAACATTTTCGTTAATTTCTTCACAACATGCTGTGGAAACAAATTTACAGATATCATTATGATCTGTTATATAAATCATCAAAAAAAAGTTTTTTTCCTCTCTTTGTTTACATAAGTTGGTGATAGAAAGAAAAAAAAAATTCTTGCCAACATTTAAAATTTAAGTGACAATTTTTAAAATATTATCAATTCCAATATTTTAAAATCATATTTAGTTTTGCATCAAATTTACTACAAACATGTGGAAGATTATATTTAAAACTCAGTTCAATAAAGATAAACTAAATAAAGTTCAGAATGCTTTAGATTTTTAAAAACTATGTAATGAAATTCTTTCATGCATCAAAATATTTTTCTTTCTTTCTTTACATTGCAATTTATCATTTAATTGTTACAATGTAACTTTATAAAATATTCAATAATGTGATCAAATGCAACTAATATTTCTTTTAACTTTTTTAAAGCAGTTTGTATATTTATTACTCTATTTTGATAGCAAGTTTTTTTTATACAGCTTTGTAATATAAATAATTTGACCTGATATCAGATTTGTTATAGTTACAATATATATATATATATATATATATATATATATATATATATATATATATATATATATATATATATATATATAATTGACAACCATTCAAAAAAAACCATATGTAGTCAATCAAAGTTCAGATTTTATCAGAGCAAGACAGTTTTTTTTAAAAATAAATATATAACAAGAGAAAAAGAATGATTGAACATTTTTATGCTGATTGATAATTGTTTATACTTTAGATTTAAATAAAAAAGAGTGTGAGTTTAAGTTCTCATTAATTTTATATATACAAATATATCAGTATTATGTGGTTAGAGGAAAATTGCAATTAGGTAATGAAAAGATTCCACTTAATATCTAATTATAGAGAATTTACTATCTAATTAGAGTTGTTTTTATTTACTACTTAATAGTAGGATATTAATTATAATTATAATAAGAAAAAGGCTTTATACATAATGAATATTTATATTATTAAGATAGTTTAATAATAATAGTAAGTATTGTCATTGAGTTTAGAATTTTCTATTTATATATGATGTTCACAATAAGGTAGACATAATGACTAATATTCCTTCTGATACATACATATTTTCCTGTCATATTTTTTAATTAAAAAACTATGCATTTAATCAATTTAGCATAACATTTTATAAATAATATTTCTTTTATAAAGCCAAACAGTATTGAAATTAAATTGAGAAAAACTGCAAACCTCTCACGCGCTCATTAGTATCTAACAGCCAATCAGATTGTATTTGATTGGCTGTTAGATACTAATGAGCGTGAGAGGATTGCAGTTTCTCTCAATTTAATTTCATAACATTTTATATATTTTCAAGTAATGTAATTGATACATATCTAACATAAACAGAATTTGTTTGTATTTGAATTATGGAAGATGAAATTATGTGGATATTGGAATGATAATATGATTTTTCTCTAAAGAAAACCTTTGCTTCTAAGTATTTATATTTTAGAGTTTATTTTTATGTTTTTGAGAATTTAACCATTAAAATATCAATAAAAGAATATTAATGTAATTTCTTGCTAAATAGAAAACTAATTGATTATTCAAATTATATATATATATATATATATATATATATATATATATATATATATATATATATAATATTAATAATTAGAATTAATATGTATGTATATACAATAGTCAAATTTTCAGCTCTCATAATATTTGGCATCAACCATTTCAGATACCTATATAAATGATTATTGATAATTGTTTATTCAATTAAAGATTACTTCTAGATCAGATAGATATTTAAATCCCCATTAACGATTAATGAATTTCATTAATAATAAACGATTAGTAATAAACATTATTTTATTTATCTAAAGTGGTTGGTGACAAAGTTATAAGTATAGATAACTTGATTTTAATAAATCAAAGTTTTAAGAATTTGATATTAATACATAATGATCAACATTTAAAAACATGTGCATATAGTTATGATCTAAAATAATTAAGGAATTAAACCACTAAACATCACATGATCACTATTTCTTATGCTAGCACATTACTGTTATTAACACAGGCAAAACTCTCCATACAGTAGTACCACTCAGTGCCAACCAGAGTAATCAATGAATGCCAGAAGGCTTGTGCATAAAATCCCTATCTAGTGCCTACTCATCCAATATCTCCAGACTAGTTTTTGGCTTGTGACATTAGTCAGTGAGGAGCTTTGGATCTGAGAGCACTGCACCTAGATCTTAGGATCTAATGTAACCCTACAGCAGCCACCTTTTATCTCTACTTAACTAGAAAAACTATGAGAATAAAATTGAAGACAGAATAATATTTTCAATCTAAGCTCAATAGCTTATATAGCCATATGGGTCTGAATACAGTTCAGTACCCAAACATTTTGGTGTCCTTGGTTCTTTAATAACCATAGCCACCACTATCCTAAATGGAGTGCTTACAGAAAAGTGAGGGAAGTGAATATTTAACTAAATATTTTATCTATGGTTGTTAAACAGCCAAAGATACCAAAATGTATGGGTACTGAACTGGGTTCAGACCCGTATGCCTATATAAACTATTGAGCTTAGATTGAAAATATTATTGTGTTTTCAATTTTATTCTCATAGTTTTCTAGTTAAGTAGAGATAAAAGGTGACATCTCGAGGGTTACATTGGATCCTAAGATCTAGGTGCAGTACTCTCAGATCCAAAACTCACTTACTGACAAAGGCCACAAGCCGGAAACTAGTCTGGAGATATTGAATGAGTAGGTACTAGATAGGGATTTTATGCACAGCCTTCTGGCATCCATTGATTACTTTGGTTGGCACTGAGTGTTTGGTTGGCACTGAGTGGCACTACTGTATGGAGAGTTTTGCCTGTAATTAAAGAATTCTTGTTTAATGTTAAATGTGCAATTTGAAAATCATTTGACTTTTTCACATATCTTTATTTATATATTTTAAGAATGCATGACAGAGCAGAATTTCGTGATGTATACATGTTATTACTTTGTAATTTTTTAGAATATTATTTACTAGAATAATTATTTAAAAGTATTAAACAAATGCAAACATTAGCATGACCTGTAACAGTGTACTATATATAATATTTATTTAATATTACATACAATATGTCAGGATTGAACCAACTTTAGTGTTCATATGATTTTTTTTTATTTTAAAAATGTGTTGCAATCGACTTGTTGTAATAGACATAGTTCCAGATGCATTCATTTTACATCATCTTGGCTGTCACATAATTATGTTTAAAGTGCATCTTTCGAAGGTTTTAGCTTACACGTTATTACAATGTTTTCTTTTTGCACTTAATAAATTTGATATATTTATATCTTCCTACGTAAAAAATAACTTAATTATTTACCGGGCCAAAACACTCATGTCTAGGGCAATTAAAGCAACATGAGTAATTATTAACCATATTTATTAATTCAAATTAGTTACATTACTTTCAACAATGATACGACTTAGTAGATTTCACCTAGCTAGAATTGAAAAAAAATTAGAACAAAAACAAAAATAACAAAATAACTTGACAATCTTGATTTAATTTGTTTCACTCGTTACTGAAAGGCTCTTGCCAGATTGGCCTAAATTGGCTTCACAATCGACACTTTGAACAACCCTGCAATATGAAATATTTATTATATATATATATATACACCAACAATTGAGAGAATCATAATGATTTGAATTTTAAAAGATGTGATTATATAACTTACAAAGTAAAAAAGTAAATTAATTTTTTTAAAAAATTAGGTTTAGTAGAAATTAATTATTAAACAATGTTTTAATCATTAGGACATCATCATCCTGAAGCAAATAAACATAAATGATTCAAAAATAAAATTGAAACCAATCATTGTTTTTATCATTAAATGATTTATCAGCATTCTGTGATTGTTATAAGTTAAAAATTAAAATTATAAAAATAATGTAGTGTTTTGTTTATCAAGAATTTTTTATTTTATAAACTGTAGAGATGTAAGTATAATTTTTTTACCAGCTTGAATATACAGATAAAATAAAGTGAAAGTACTGAAAACTCCCAATGAGTTATATGTAAACTATTTAAGTTTGTAAAAGGTTTGTTAGAGATCATTTTACATTTTATGTTTACGGATTATTTAGTTTTCATATAGCTTGCTGGAGATTTTTAGTATTTCTGCATTATTAAATTGTAAAGTTAGTAAATTTAAATCAAATTATAATTTCTGTTTTTACCAGAAAACAACGGAATTATTTGCATAGTTAATAATATATATATATATATATATATATATATATATATATATATATATATATATATATATATATATATATATATATATATATATATATATATGTCAACCATAGATAGATCAAAGTTAAGGTGTGATTGCAAATTGTGATATCTGTATAAGCAGGCCATCAAAGCAATGAATATTTTTCTTTTTCTTGCATCACAAATTGCAATCAGGCCATAACATTGATCTCTCTGTGGCTCACATTATTTGTTCCAAGAGAAATAGCAGAAGAAAAAATGGAGGAAGTATGGTCGATAGCTAAAAATCATCATGCCATCAATAAAAAAGACTATAACACCCATCTTTATAAAACATGGCACTTGTAGCAACCACTTTAATCATTAGTATATAAATCTATTCTTAAAAAAATTCAATTTTACGAATAATCTCTTGATTCCAATATTCAAAAGTAATTTTAAATCTAAATCTCAACTTTTTAGTCACATAATGTGATGATTATGATACTATTCAGGATTAAAAGCGCTCAGCTTTAAAAAAATTTTCTTTATTACAAATTCAAACCCGTTTTGTTATTAAAAATGTTTTAACATTTTTTGAATCATTAATTATATAGCAATGGAAATGCGTCAAGATTTAAATAAGAATTGCTCTGGACATTAAATTTAGTTTTAAATAATAATAAAAAAAAATAGAAAAATAGTTTAAGCGTCCATAAATTATTCACAGCTGTGTCCACACAAAAATACAATAAATATAAATCGCTGAACTAATGTTTAAAAAATATATTGGCACACTCATTTAAAAATATATATATATAATGACTGTCATATATCTCACTAACACCCATTTCCTTTAATATCAGATAAAAATGTACATTTCTAATAAATCAAATCAATATGTATTATAATATTGTAAATGCAAGCTATATATATATATATATACATATATATATATATATATATATATATATATATATATATATATATATATATATATATATATATATATCATGTGACATCTGATTTTCTATGTTAATGAGTAATATAAATAAATAAGTATTATTCACTTATAGGGCTACTATATCTCATCAAAATTATTAATATTTCTCAACTATTATAATCTTTTAATAATTATTTACTCACCATAATTTTTAGTTTGTTAATCTTCAATTTTGGATCCGTTTGGTTACTTTCAGCAGAGATATCTTGATTTCAAAAAAATGAATATCTTTTTGAACAATAGAAACAAACTTATATCGGAACATTCAGATTATACCAGGGTTCACAGTATTAGCATCATAATTAATTATTTGGTACTGAATTCTCAAACATGGCATTTAATTTTTTCACTAGTGAAATTACATTTTTGAAACATGGATAGTATAGTTACTGTGGTAACCTTTAACATGTAATACTGAAAATTCATAGTTGTAGAGATGTTTTCTATTATGGATAGTAATTCTTAATATGATAGTTATTATCAAGCTGTGATGATTTGTCAGAGTTACACCTACTTATCTTCTTCTCTAACTCTGACTTTTCCTGATATCTATTTGAATCCATAAAATACTGAAGGTGAATCTAACTCTCCAAGTGAAGAAATCTGAAATTATGAAAGAACTCATGATATAAGACTTAATATTTGGTAAAATGAAAATACACACAGAAAAGGTAGTTTTTTAAAAATAATATTACTGCCTAGTATGTTTCAGTATATTTTTACTATATAGTAAACTTGTTTTCCTGGCCAACAAGTAAACTTTCACTTATCAAAAGTTGTTTTACTTTCAGATTATTCTTTTTTCTTTGTTTTTTTTTATTTTTTATTCTTAGAGAAAATCTCTTAATTACAAAATTTTAATTAAATATAACTAATTACAAATGTTTTTGTTTTTTATTAGCAGACATTTTTATTTTTTGTACTAAAGATAAAATTATTTTTTTTTAAAGAGACTTCATAACAGTTATACAGAAGTATTTTTCTTTTCTCAAACTATTTGATCTGTCCTTAGAAAAAAATATTTTGTGAATTTAAATATAAAGGTAAGAGAATACCTATTGTGCCAGTTGCTGATTTTTTAACCAATATTTTACTCTAATAAGCAATATTAATGTAAAAAGAAGATAACAGAGATGAAGATGCATCCCAGCCCATTCCCGTTCCCTATTAAAAAAAGATATAGATTAATAATAATATGTTAGAAATCAATAACTGTTAATATTTTGATGAAATTAATTATCTAGGTTAAACATAATGATTCAATAAATAATGGACAAAATCAGAGGCCAATCAAGTCAAGTGGGGGTCCTAAGCAGTAAAAATTTCAGGGGCCCTCAAACTCAAGTTAGAAAAAAAAAATTCAAGAAACCTCTCATTAAGTTATTAACAAAAAAGAAATCAAAAACTACATACCATAACACATTAAACGAACTTATTAAAAACATATTTTTATATGAATTTCTGTCTTGCTTTATTTCTTGCAAATTTTTGCAGTGTCAATTTGACTTAAAACTTCCTGCTCTATATACAGAATGGCCATATTATTCAATCTTTCTTCCCCAGTGGTGCTCCTTAAATAATTTTTTACACGTTTTAAAACAGAAAACGATCTTTCTCCTGCATGAATTAGATAAAGGAATTGTTAAAAAAATTTCAATAAATACTTCAACATTCGGAAATGTGTAAGACATTTCTGTGGTACTCAATAGATATTTTGTGTGATTTTTATGGTGTCCTCATTTTCTTTTAGAAATATTAAAAAATTGTCAAATTCATCTTCAAAATTACAAACATCAATGTCACTTTTGTAAATATCCTTAAACTTTTTTTTTCCATATGTCATAGCATTGGCCGGGAGGCGAACCCACAACCGTCTGCAAACAACTACTTGCTTGAAAGGTGGCTGTGATGACCTCTCGGCCAACAACTTTTTTATCATTCTTTTTTTACTTCTATTGATAAATTCCAATTAAAAAGTATGCAAAAAAGGCTCTACAACTTATCAAAAATGATATAAAATGAATTGACTATGAAAATTTCTCTTATTGTAAATTCATGTCTGACTTTTTGTTTTCATCAAAAACATTTTTCTCTTTTGTTGTCTGCATGTTTGTCCATCTTCCACATTGAATGATAACCCTGATAAATCAATTGCCTCTTTTTCAATTTTTTTAAATTCTTCTCTGAAGTTGATAAAATTTTCTAATGATTTCAGTAGAATAGATCCTTTCAATAGTTCACACTCCACTGATTGCAGCGATTTACTAGTAGCATTTATTTTTTTGTCAAATAGTATTCCAAATCATTCTCTTTAGGGAGTTTCATATTTGTCCATTTTCTTCAGAAGTGAAGTCACCTCAACTATGGTAATTTTTTTTTCTTCTTCTGAATTACATATTTCAGTTAAAGCCTCTTTTACATAGGTGAAAACAAGTTTTATAGCCAATATAGAATCTTCCCTTCCTGACCATCTTGTATTAGAAACTCTTTTGACTGTGTTAGAATGTTTACACATTTCTAGATTTCTGCTTAAAATTTTCCAATGAGGGTTTAAAAAAAATGTGAATAAATTCTGCACAAACATAAATTAATCAATTTCTGTGCTAGAACTTTCTGCAGTGAAATTTTCAATTAAATTTAAGAAATAATTAACTTATGAAATAAAAAGCATACTTGGGTTATGATCTTTAATACATGCTTGCAAACCTGAGTACTTTCCTGACATACTAGAAACATTATCAAATGATTGTCCTTGATAATTTTTAATATTTCCTCCTAATTTTACTAAAGTTTGCAAAACTTCTTATTCCAAATATGAAGACATGTGTTTATCTATGAAAATAAATTCCACAAATCTTTTCATTATATTACTATAGGATGAAGCATATCTTATCACAAAAGTTACTTGATTGATATGTGAAGCATTGGGCAGGGACTCAACAATTATATTATAATAAGTCTATTAAAATAATAAAAAGTTGTAATAATTATATTTATAAAGTGCATACAGAGGTTCCTACTGTCATTTTTTTCAGCTGCATAGTCAAGATTAGAGCCTTAATAAATATTACTATAATAAGTCACAGATTTGATTTCTTCAATTATTTCCATTCTTATTTGATTTCTAATAAGACCTATAAATTCTTCACAAATAATATGAGACAAATAGTTTATATTTCCTTGTCCTTGATTGACATATTTTTGTAGATGTAACTTTAAAAGTTCATCATATTCACTTAAATATTCCAAGCAGGTTAAATAATTTATTTCCTAATAGATTCTTTGCTTTTATCATGATCCCTAAATCCTAATCCTAACCAACTCAACAATTGTATTGTTGATACCATTCTTTTCAGCACTTCTCTCCAATAACATTCTTCTTTTTCCTTTTCTTGTATAGTTGAGTATAAATTGTATTGAATTTTGTTAATCTTTTATACATAATCCACATGGCTGACATGTGTTGTTTTGAAACTTCATGATCAGATAAAATAACAGTTATTGATCTCCAATTTTGTAAACTAGTTATTAATTTAGACTTTATTGTTGAAAAGAGTTTGCAAGGATTCCAGTAAACACTTTTGCTTGTATCTGAAAATATCAGCCAATTTCTCTTTTCCATAATTCCATTTGATTTCTTTCTGTAGAAATAATAATAAGAAAGTCCTCTGAACTACATTTCATATCTGTCTTTATACACTGATTTTTAATTCACTGTATTCCTGATATTTTTTGGTTTGTTATTTAGGATATGATCAATAATAGCATCTGTTAATATTTTTGGCCATAAAGTGATATCATTTATTACTTCAATGTCTATATCAAAGCATTTTTCTGGACTATCTCTATCTTCTGCATTTCAACTACTTGATTCTCAATTTGTTCTTCTTCTTTCTCTTTTTTAGAAGAAGTTTCAAACATAGGCGATTCTGAATTATCTAACATAAATGTCAATGGCAACTCTGTCACTGTATTAATTCTTTGAATGCATGACTCGTCTAAAAATGAGAAGATTTGACATCACTCTAAATCGGCTACTTTTTATCCCACGTATACATATAATATGTTATTCGAAAGAAAATCAAAAGTTCTGTAAGTTGGTGCCCTCTTCAGATTTATTTTACAAGTAAAAAATCAATAAAAATGACCATATATGTCAAACAAAACCAAAGCACCGCCTCCTCACCAACTTTTCTTGAATCTTATTGGCTGTCCCACTTCTGTCAGAAAGGGAAATGGCTGCCAAAAAGTAAAAAGTTACGTTCGTTGTGATTTTTATTACGAAAATTATAAACGAATGTTTACAACATTTTAAACAATATTTGAATTGAATTACAAATTATTATTGATAAAATAATACTAAAAATCAAATTATTTTAAAAAAATAGTTAAGATATTACCAAGAATTATTTATTTATTGCTACATATTGATCGTAACGTTAAAGTGAAAAAAAAAAGATTGCTGACGCAATTTTTTTTGGTTGGTTGAATAGCGGTTACTTTTATTTCACCGCAATTGAATATTTTTTAAATTATAAATCAAATTTTATTTTTGAAAAGACTTTCATTTGTTTCATAATCTGACAATTCAGTAATATACTTTTTACAAATGAAACTAATGTATTTATATTATTAAAAGTGATCTATTTTAACAATAGATTTTGTTAAAGTTGTGAGTTGGCCAATTGCAAGTTTTGATTTTTAACTCATTCGGCCAATTAAATAATAATCGTTGAAAGGGTTAACTTTTAAAGATTTATGCAATTTTTAGGTATTTTAAAAACTTTTTCCATTTTTTTGACCCACTTTGATGTCTTTATTTTTTTGTTGTGAAAAAAAAAAGTTTTTTTTTTTTGTAAATAGTTTAAACAATACCTACTAAAAATATTTTTTTAATGATAATGTTGTTGAGATGTTTTAAGTTACAAAATTGATTTAAACTTTTGTTTAAATTTTAAACCTGATATTTTTAATTTAACTTGGGCATCTCAATTCCCTAAAGACTTGATAATTGTTTCACCTCAGTAGATTTGGTTTACTATAAAATACATTTTAAAAAATATTATTGCAAAAATAAGATTTTAAACCTCGCTCACATGCTATTGACACAGATGTGTGATGGTATCATTTTTTTTATAACTACACCTGGGCCTGTTTTATGCAGTAGATAGGTTCCTCAGAAAATGTGCACAAAAGAAATTGCACAAAAATAAATGTAACTTATCTTGGAAAATGTGGGATAGGTTCTCATAATTTTCAGAAATTGGCATAAAAACAAAGCAACAAGGAAAAATTACTTTAAAATTCTCATTAAAAAAATAAGGAAATAAAGTATGACTAATAAAAAATTTCAAATATATGAAAAAAATTAATATAAGACAAACTTTTTTTACTTTTTTTATTAACTACAATATTTAGTTTTACATTTTTATACATATTTTAATCATCACCGCTATTTTACAATATGCGTTCATTTGTGAACTAGTAAGAAATCAGATTCATGATGTGTTGTACAATTAGTGCCACTTCCAGTCTTGTGTTGCTTCTATACTGTATTAAAAAATGAGATCACAATCAAAACAAAAAAATTATACATTATCATTAGAAAGATTATTTTCAGTTTATAAAATCAATAAAATCTTCGTTATTATTTATTTTAAAAATTAAGAAAAATATTTATTTCTGTTAATATCTAACAAAATACATTTTAAAAGTTAAAATTTTTTGAATATTTATCGTGATTTTTTATATGTATGTATAAATCTATTATTATTATTTCCTCATTAGTATAAGTAGTTTATTTATATAGAAGCTAAGATTCTAAATACAGCTTCAGGCCATATTAACATAAGCTGCTAATATAACGTTATATTTTTGAAAAAAAAAGTATTCCTAAGTCAAAATAAGTTATTAATAATTTAAATTTCTTGATATCTAATAAATATAGTGAAATATGAAGGATATTAAGAAGAAACATGAATTGCATAACTTCAAAATCACATTAGAATAATCCGCATAAAATGAGACCCAGGTGTATTTTAATTTAAAATTAAGAATTATTAGTAACTTTTAAGTAATATTTCATTATATATATATATATATATATATGAACTTTACACATCTACATGTGATTTTTAATATAGGAATAACAAATGGGCTCATTTAACAAAATAAAATGTATAATTTAAAATATTTGATTTTAAATAAAATATACATGCTGTAATATATATATAAACCTATAATAGTACAGCTGTTTATTCACATATATCTGTGTGAGTTTACATATATATCTGTGTTGATGCTTATATACATTTACTCATAGAGGATTTAAATCTGGCTCAGATGGAGCTATTTGGGGAAAAATAGGTGAAATGTATATGAGGTCAAGAATATACCATTTCACTGGAGATAAATCATTTTCAGGAAAACAACAAAATTTATTTTCGATAATTTTTTTCAAAAGCAGAGTATTTAAATTGAAATCAAATTATTATTTTGGGAAGGGTCAAATGTTTTGTGTCATTAAAATATATATATATACTTAATTTGGGTTTATTTATGGTATACTAGTTTCAACCCCTGATGTCCAGTTGAAAGTTAGAATCCCACCAAACCTAAAATAAATTCCCTTCAAAAGCTTAAATATTACCATGTTATAGGTGGAATGATTGTATACAAAAAAACATAATTTTCCTTCAATCCTAATGAAAAGACTTTTAAGACCTTGGGGCCCTATGTGGCTACTTATTCTTCTTATCACTTAATCCACCTCTGAATAAAATTAATTTAAGAATTAAATTTAAATGAAATCCTATTGATATATAAAATTAAATTAAAAAAAAAAAGTATATGCGGTTTAAAAAAAAAGCATTGAACAAATAGGTCTAACAAATACTTGCCTATTCTTCAGAAACTTTTAAATTTGATAGAAAAGTAATATTTAAATTATATATAAATCAACAAAAGTATAAAAAGATGTATGTTAAAATCAACAAGGAAGGACTAAAATGAACATGGATAAGGGAATTAAAAATATTAAATACATCATTATGATTCTAAAATGAAACTATGCCAAATTTGCTGATAGATAAGGTGGCAGAAGATAAATAAATATTGGCTTTAAACAATATTTCAAAATGATTTTAATGAGATATAAAAAGATATTATGACAGATAAATAGATGTGATTAGAAAAGTATGCTGTTTTGATATTGAAAAAAGAAAGTAGGATTAATAAAAATTACATTAAACTTATTGAACTTTCTAGTTATCTGATAACAAATGAAATAATATATATATATATATATTTATATAGTCAATTAAAATTATATATATATATATATATATATATATATAAAATTTCATTATAATTGACTATTAAAGGTCAAAATTTGTACATAGATATATAGATCATTATTTTCTTGGAATCATATCTCTTCCTTATAGGCAATACTAATTATGTAGATAGCTCTTATCATTACAAGTTGGAGCTTTTATTATCCAATAATATGTTAATTGGCAAAGGCTAAAAGTGATATCAAATACCATTCCTATAGCTATAAACTATCTTATACAGCTGATAGACATGACCACAAGTGAAAAAAATAAAGTTCAGTATAGTCAATATACTTGAACTTAAATATTATATATATTGTTAAAAACCAATTAACACTTAGATAATCCCAATATCAATAACAATCAACAATTTCAAACTGTTGTCAAGGCAACCTCCTTTTAACAATAAAGATAGAATATATATATTTCTCAGATGTAGTGAGTGACAAAAATATTTTGTAAAAATTTATAATAGATAAATGATTACAATTATTTAGAGACTATATTACTACTAATAGATTCAAACCTTACACATTTTTAATGATATATTACTTATTGCCTTTTTAGGATATTACTGACTATGAAAGCCATTATGAATACACTAGGGTGACAAAATAATCAAAATCTTCCATCTTATGGTTTTTCATATAACTATTTTACAGATGGTAACCCATCACCCGATGTATAAAAATTATAGTCTTCTACTCATGTAAACTGTTTGATAAATACTGCATTACAAACCAATATGATTAAGCTTCTACCGTCTATGAAACATTAAAATGTACCACATTTCCAAATAATTTTGGTTTAGTTGTCACTCTTTTTTTATCAACTTCTCTGGGCCTAATCTTAATTTTTATTATGCTATACAATGGAAACATTATTATAAGTATATTTAAACATGTCATTATTTTATTTAAAATATTAAAGAATTAATATTTGCAGGATTTTTAGAAACATAACTTAAAGCTGACAGTAATATTTGCTGAAGACCTCGCAAAAATTTTGGCTTTATTTATCATCTTGAAAATGAAACAAATATAATACATAATAGGTATAACAAAATGACATCTTCAGAAACGAATATTAATTGCGATAATATTGTCTAATATTTGCATGTGAATAACACCTAATTCTCTTCATGTAAATGTACACACATACTTCGCGAAGCTAATAATAACAATAATAAAACTAACAAATGGTTTGTAAATGAAGTCACATGACTTTCGACCGCAGGAAGTGACAGAACAATGTTTCAAATCATAGACCTATAGTTTTTACTTTGCCATTGCAAAAAAACTATAAAAGGATTAACGTTAGAATAAAGTATCTATGCATTTAGGATTTTGAAACAATCTGTTCGTACGTTAGTGTACATGTTATAAGTAATCCAACAACAAAATATATTTTGCCTAAAGATTTTTAACTATATAAATGCATTAACCATTTCAAACATTGAAAAATATTTATTTTTTGGATTATAATTTATGTTTTTACGCTTATAGGTATAATTTTAATAAACAATATGAATTATTTTTATTAGCTTTTAATTGCTCAGTTTTACTTAAAATTCGGCTTTTATCTATATTAAATTTTTAATTTAAAAATATAAAAAATACAAAATATTCTTTTATTTTCCTTTTAATATTTTTTTTTTTATCTTTTTTTTTTTAATTTAAGAAAACATTTTTTTTCTTTTTCTTTTATTCTTTCTTTCGTTCGTTCTTTCTCTTCGCCCATGTTACAGGTAAGCATACAACAATTTCTAATCTGTGTAAACAGCTTCACCTTGTTAAATTTAATTAGGATTTAATAATGTAATTTATTTTTGAAATGTTGTCAATGCTAAGTGGAAATAAAATGTCAATTTTTAAATATATGTTTAGCTCCAGGTCTGAATGGAATTATTTTACCTCATAATTAAATATAAAAGATTAATAAGGTTTAGAAAAGAAATTGATTTTAAATAAAACCCTGATGATTAAAGGTTAAATAAAGAAATGAGGTTAAATTATACAAAAGATTGGTAACTTTTGTTTTAAAGTTTAAAGTTAAAAGGAATTAAAATATTATTGCATAATTTTTTTTTTTTTTTAAAGAACTGTTTTAACATTGTAACTTTTATTTTGGAAGTAGTTTTAAAAGAGAAGTTTTAAGATTATATTTATATTAAATTCAAGATTTTTTTTTTGTTTTTAAAAAAAAAAAGCTATAGCCAACTCAATGCATTATCGTGTAAGTAAGAATAGTTAAAAAATAAATTATCCTTAAATCACCATTTAAAAAAAACAAAAAACAGCATCACTATCATCTAAAAAAGGTACTACTAAGAACAATGCATTAATTACAAAAATACTTGATTGAGATTTAATAAGTGTTTCAATGATTTTTTCTTTTATTTTTGTCTATCAAATAAAAGTTTTTAAATACCAATTTCCCAACACATTAATGGATGCATAATATGTTAGATCAGCTTGGGTAAAGTTTACTTTAGCGATCACGACCCCACCCACCATGTTCGCCCTCTATTTTTTTAAATTACAACTATATTTGATTTGGAAAGTAAACATTTCTTAAATGAATATTACTTAAAACATTTGTATCCAAAAATTATATGTTGGATTAATTACATACAAAAAGAATCGTTCTCTTCAAAATACCTACATTAATTAAAATAATTACTGTATTTATCTGAAAGTTAAGATTTAAACTATCTACATTTATAACACTTGTAACAAAAAAAAAGACTGCATACAATGACATGAGCAGATTCAACAATGGTATATTTATGCATTCGGTTGTCATACATCATGACAACTTAGAACATCAAAAATATGTGGATGATAGCAAAGTGTAAGCTGAAATACTTATTTAGTACCAGCAGAGCTTTGCTTTCATTGTACCTGTAAGAAGTTGCCTTCCAGAGTAGTCAGGGCACTACAATTATTTTCTCAAACGTCTTAGTCTGCATAGGGCACAATTATGCTTAAAAATGTAAATGCTTTTTTTATTATCTTTTACATTTTAATAAATTTTAATCTCATTCTAATATAGTTAGAAATCAAAAATAATAGGTCTAGTAATGTAAATCTTTTATAGCATATATGTAAAAACTTACAAATACGTAATTCAGTCATATATTCAGAAAATTACTCAATTGCAGCATTTCCATTTTATTCTTTCAGCTGTTTCTTTATTTCAGTTCTAATTTAAAAAAAATAGAGGGCGAACACGGTGGGCATGGCCATAATAACTAAAGTAAACCTTTATCTAAAATTGAAAAAAAAAATCAAATCTTGAGCTGTAATTCAGTCCAATATAATAGCCATTTCTGACATGTGAATTAACTATTATCTAATCCAATAATATTTGGTATATATTCAAGATTCTGTTAAGTATTAATTTTCTTCAAACAATTGAATAAAGGCACCAAAAATGACAAATGATTTTTGAGATATACTTTTTCTGAACTAGTTTCATTAAATGAAGTACATTCTAAACCCATTTAAATGACTTCATCATTTTCCCACTATTTATCCAACATATTTGTTATGACATTTTCTGCGCATACAACACTTGAACAATATTAATAATAATTGACTAACTTTTAGATAAATATATCAAAATTATTAATAGCTATTAATTTAACAAAAATTGTGTTATTTTCTGCCCATATATAGGTCTTAAACTCAATTAAAGATCAACATATCTATTATTACAATTTCCATTCATTGCAACATCATTTGAATTTCCTCTTTTTTTCCCAAATGTTAATATATATATATTAAAATTTTTCTGATAAACCTTACTCTTTTTCAAAAAAATAAAGAAAAAATACAGACAAGGGTAAATGTAGTATGAAAGACTTTTACAATAATAGATATATTGATGTTTAATTGAATTTAAAGATAATGTTTGGGCTAATTTTATAGCCTTAATATATTTATATAAAAGATAATAAATCAAGATTAAATTTATAAAGGAGGCATACACTAGCAAATTGTGTATTACCAAAGTAATACTTTGAAATTGGGTATTTTTCCTAAGACAAAAATAATCCCTACATTTGTTTGTAAGTCTTCAACTATTTTTGCTTATATATAAACCCTTGGATGTTCCAGTATTCTCTAGAAAATTAATATTTAGTTAACTGAATAGCAGTGTTACAATGTAATCTAAGTTGGTTAAAAGGGTTTTCATCTTCTGAATATTTAATCATAAAATTATATAATGTAAACTCAGCTACTCATAAGGATGACATCTACCTTAATGGGATATATTAATGCTTTATATTTTCTTTATTAAGTTGTATGGGAGTTGACATTTGTAGATTATTATACAATAAAATAGGATCTGGTAAATAATTTTTTAAGTTAAAATAATTTCTAACATCATTTGAAAATATTCTTTGATATCATTATTTGAATAAGAACATTACATGTTCTAGTATTGTTTAGAAAATTGATATTTACATATTCTTAAATAAAGAATGATAAACCAATGATTATCTGATTTTGTCAAAAGAGTTTCATTGTTTTGATTATTAAAATGTCCTGTATTGGTAAGTGAAATGGTAAAGTGTCTGACTTTGGTGCATTAGATTCTCAAATCAATCCCAATTTTGAATTTCTACCACATGAACTTCTTATAAAGTATTGATTAATAAAGCCATTTAATTATTTATTTCATTGTTAAAATATGAACATAATATAATGCAACCTTGACCATTCATATGTCTAAATGGGTTGAATTTAAGTCTGATTAACTAAATAGAAAAAAATGTAATTCTATGATAAAACATCTACTAATTCTAGAATTCTTTTTTTGACAAGTATTATATTAATTTTAATGTTTGACAATAGTATTACTAATCTCTTTAAAATTTTTAATACGTGTTTTGCAATTTTCCAGATAATGTACAATGTAACATTATACATCATATGTTAAAATTAATTGCATTAAGAATATTGAAAGGAATGGTAATTTATCATTAACATCAACCTATTATTATTATTTAGTTTATAATACCTAAGATATGATAATCTATCTGTCTTTCAGCAAAAACCTTAACATTGATATATACAAAATGATATAAATATTTTACTTATTAGTATAATTTAAGAAAAATAGTTTTATAAATATATTATTAACTTTCACTATTAGTGCACAGAAAGTTAATTAAATATATATAATAATAATTCATCACCCTCATTTCTAGAAATTCAAGATTGGCTTAGGAAAGAGTATCCTTGCAGTTCAAATCACTGTTTATCATTATAGCACATCACCATTAGCAAGAATGGGTCATTATCTTCTATATAATTACAATCTAACACTGTGATAATAAAATTTATTGATTATTACATAATAAAATAAGGTTTCATATTGATATAATATTATAATGTAAAGTAATAATAAAAATTATGATTGTCATAGTATAAACACAAATCTAGATCTATGTTAATATAGCTTTCTAATAGGTCCAAAACTAAATTATAAGCATGGTGAAAATTTAAGATGTGTGAAATAAAACTTTTATATTTTGAAACTTAGAAACATATCCAATGTTTTTTTTTAAAAAAACTTGGTCTTAGTTCAGCCAAAAAGAAAAAGAAAATTAGTTTTCATAGATTAATGTTTATCAGCATTTGCTATAAAAGTGAATTTGAAATTATAAAATAATGTAGTAATGATTTCATAAAACATAAAGCATGATTATTACAGTATAATGGATTTCTATATATACACATATAACAAAATGTGATACTTCACCTCATTATTATTATTATTATTATTATTATTATTATTATTATTATTATTATTATTATTATTATTATTATTATTATTATTATTATTATTATTATTATTATTATTATTATTATTATTATTATTCTTATTATTATTCTTATTATTATTATTCTTATTATTATTCTTCTTATTATTATTATTATTATTATTATTATTATTATTATTATTAGTAGTAGTAGTAGTAGTAGTAGTTGTAGTAGTAGTAGTGGTAGTAGTAGTTGTTGTAGTAGTAGTGATATTCATGACTAGGTTCTCAAAAACAAGTGATATTCAAACATATACAAGTGACACATGGAGCAGAAGAAGTTCAATTAAATTTATAAACATCTTAGACAAGATTCAATATGAGATTCTATGATTGTAACATCTGACATTTTACAAATGGGTGTTCTAGGTAATTTACTTAATGCAATATTTTATTATTCCACACATTTTCAAATAACACGGTTTTATTACAACAAAAATTATCAAAAGGCAACTTTGAATAACTAACTGTTTTAGAAAATTTGAATGTGTTGACTAATAAAATTTGGCATAACACATTAATCTTTAGTCAAACTGTTTTGACAATTAAAAAATAGGGGGCAAATAACTGACTTTTAAATCTCTCATTCAGTAATTTAGATTTATGTATTATATAATTTATATTACATCGTAATAGAAATTTTGTGTTAAATTTATTCTATGCACAGACAAAATAAATATTTTATTTTAATGCGACAGGAAACTTATTATACATACAAACATATTTTGGTTGATTTAAAATCAGAATTTTGTCAAACTTTTCACTGCGTTTTTATATTCTTTTTAAGTTTGTCCTTTTTTCAGTTTGACAGCTTTTGACAACTTTCGTTATTTTGTGTATTATGATATTGTTGGTATTTTAACTTTCAGTTTCGATGTTTTCTGTTTCAATGATAGTATATATTACAATACTTTTAAGCAAAATTGTTTAAACCGAAACTATCTTTTATATATATCTACATATTGCAGTCAACATCGCTAATAGAATGCTAATGCGACATTCCTAATTTTCTAAAACCTGTCAGCCGTTTTTGTAATGGATTACTATCATCAGACAGGCAATTTCCTTTCCAGGTTTATGCATAATTTATAGTGTTCAGAAGTTTTTCAGACCAGTCTCATTGTTTAATGGTAACTTGAAGCCTAGCAATAAAATTGGATATGTTAACATTTTAAATATATATATATATATTAAAAAAAAAAAAAACTATTTATGAGTGCAAGTGACAGTTGATATACTCTCCCTATGTATTACTTAATCTTATATATATGTCATTCGCATTCAGTTGTTCAATATATTAAATTTATAAAAATATGTTAATGCAGATTTACACATTGCAACTCAATGAGAAATATTATCTATAAATATATAGTTAAGCTTATAGATTAGGTCAGATCGCTTTTAAAAAATCTGAACTGGTGCAAAGTAAATGATCATTTTACAATTGCTTTGACTGTTTTGGTAAAAAAAGAATTTGGCATATTGGTATTAAAAGTGATTGAAAAGATAGCAAGTGTAAGTGCGAATGTTTGATTTAATAATACTGTATTAAGTATTTTTTTTTTACAGTACAATATTTTTTATACCTCACTTATATATGTAATATATAGGGAGTTTGAACTCAGACTTTCACATGACCCTCAATGATCCATGCTATCTCGTAACGCTGATGCACTTGATCACAAACATGTCGAAAAGATAATAATCACCAATGTTCGTAATTTGTGCTAAACAAGCACTCATCAGTTGATCCAGATTATCATCTTCACACATATATACAATCAAAGCTCAGCTTATATTAAGATAGCCAATCTTCATAATTTAATGGAAAGCTTCAAACCATTCCACTCCACAGCTAGTAAATTATTTGTTAAGCTTGTAGTAGTTTGATTAACAAGGGGTGATGTTCCTATTAATCACTTTTGTAAAAAATTTAAAAATCAACAACAAAAAATTGTGTAATATTTATAAAGACATGTTCTAATTTATCTTTGTTGAGTCTGATGGTGTAGTGATTAAGGTAATCATCTTCTAGTACTACAATCTAGGATTTTAATTTATAAAGTCATTGCATCCTTTTTTTCAGACTGTTGAATATTTATTAAACAATGTTACAATTTTTTATGTAATAAGTATCTCCATATAACAGTTTTCATCAAAGGATGAAATATTTCTAGGTGTTAGATAAATGATCAGTATAAAATTACACTGATAGATTGCTAAAAAAAATTGGCATAGTGATATTATTAGCATTTTGAAAAATGAATGTTACAATTTACAAGTAACAACACTATTAGTCTATTATTATTTAAGCAAATAGTAGTTTGATTATTAAACTGTGATATTCCTATTTACTACATTTGTTAAAAAATTTAAAAAAATCAACAACAAATATTTATATACTATTTACAAAGCTATCTTCTAACCTAACTTTGATAAGTTTGAAAATTTAGACTTTAATGTTTTCATCTTTCATGACCAAAATTTAGAATTTTAATCATGTGGATATTGAAAATGTTATTCAGACTGCTGAAGGTTTATAACCAATGTAACAACTTAATGTAGCCAATTCTACTCTATTTCACTATCCAAGTAGCAATTTTTTAACAAAGAATTAAGATTTCAGAAAAAAAAACTGTTAATTCTGTGAATGTCAATTCTCCCATCATAAAACAAAGAAAGTGATTATAGAATGGTATAATATTCACTTCCTATGAAGGAGATAATTAGCCTGTCAGTTTTTGATAACCTATATGTAGTACCTTAGGCGCTTATACATTATTCATTCTACCAATTTTGGCAATCATTTTTTTAATTATACAGTTTCATGGGCCTGCAAGAATTTGTTAAGTGCATAGTAAGTTGCAAGTGAAAAAAATAAAAACCATTCTCGATCTAATAAAAAATAAAGTACAAATATTATAATTAATTATAATTAACAATAATAAATAAAAGCTAAATATAAAGTATAAATACAGATATCTATTTATATATATATTAAAGCAATAATAAAATCTATTCAACATTTTGTATTTTTTCTTATTTTTATATTAATAAGTTGAAGGTTTCTGTAAAGGTCATGATATAATACTTTATATTTGTATTATATATATTAATAAGTTGACTTAATACAAAAAAATAATAAGAAATAAAATGGAAAAATTAAAATTTTCAGAAATGTTTAATAATAATAATAATAATAATAATAATAATAATAATAATAATAATAATAATAATAATAATAATAATAATAATAATAATAATAATAATAATAATAATAATAATAATAATAATAATAATAATAATAATAATAATAATAATAATAATAATAATAAAAAGATAAATATTAAATATAACTACTTTTTGTTGGCCATTTAATTTAAAATACTACTTTAAACCCCTGAAATTATATAATTTAAAAAAATGCCTGTCAAGCTTTGTAGACCAGCTACTGCACAATTACCATAGTATGTTATCCATATAAGGTATTTTTCATTCTGAATAACATATTAAATAGTTTTATTTATAATTGGACAATATTAATCCAAAATTTTTAAAATAAAAATTTTCAAATATATTTTCTATATGTACGTGTATGAATGGTTTGAATCAATGATTAGTGTCTTTGGGATATATGTAGTTAAGTTTGCTAGATAATGTTTGTCTGTATTATTAACTTTTGAAAAGTTAAATTTAATAATCTACAATTGATGTTATTTAAAAAAAAAAAATCTTCAAACCCATTTACTCAATTTAAATGTGTTTTAGATAAAAAATATTAATCCAAATATGGAATTTATTATAAAATTTTAATTTTTCAATCGTCTTCTTCTATTGTACTTTAATACTTGACTCGTTGCTTGTGGATTAGCAAAACAATTAAAAAAATACTATGATCAAGTTATAATACTTGATTATCAGTAGTAGGTGACATTGCATTCTATGCTATTATAAAATTTGTTTTATTATTTTAAGTTTAGAGTTACATCATGACATTTAATTAACTATTTACATCATTAAGATGCAATTAATTAAATGAGCATTATGCCTTATATATGAATATATTTACTAAGAAGAATAAATTTTAAGAAATTATATTCTACTTAAGGCTATGAAAACGAATATTTATTAAAATTTAATGTTTATTTAGCCTTTAACTTTATGATTTTTAGCAATGAATTTTCCGTAATTGATTTTTTGTTGTTTAAAATGATTTTAAAATAAATATTAAATTATCCTTTTATTTATGTAAATATTAACTTTTGAAGAAAAAAAAATATTATTTTGCTTCAAATATTTTTTAAGTGATGTTATAAAGTCAGAAAAAGTTTAGTATATATGAAAAAATAGTTCACCCATTGATAGCTAAGAGTTTATTAAACTTTTAAAAAATAATTTAAATCAGTTCAAATCATTATCTATAATAAATTGGTATATATAATGACAACTATTTTCATTGATGATGAAGTGTTATATTTTTGTCCTGCACTTAAAATTTAGACTACTGAAATATATTTTAGTGAAACATTTAGAAACACATACTCGTATCTATAATATATTCTCATTTCTTTGAAATCGGCTTCTCAAAATCCTTCTAAGTCTGTGTAATAATCTCTCCCCATCAACAACTGTTCTAATCAAACCTTATAAGTTTTCTGACTTATCTTGATTACTTTTTACTTTTTAGAACTCAATCACCTTTTTTGTTAAATAATTATGTAAAAATAACCTACAAATAAATAATGTATATATATATATTTTCACTCTTTTGAATATAGTACTGACATTTAAATAATTTTATACACTTCATTTTTACTTTCTTTTTAAAATCTATTCAATCTTGAACAAAGCATATTCATTTCTTTTATATCTTTCTTACTTTTAAATCATTTTTTATAAGGAAAAAAGGAATTACTTGTTCTATATTTTAAAATACTCGGCTAAATGTATATCATATATATATATATATATATATATATAAATGTATATCATATATATATAGGCTGCATATATATATATATATATATATATATAGGCTGCAGAAAGGAGTTTGCTATTAACTGAAAGGAGACTCTTTGATTCCTCTTGGAGGCCTTAAAGGAACCGAGCAGGGCAAATTCCTAATGTCCACTCCATACGTTCTTGTCGTTGCAGCTGTTATTACTATGTGATTATTCATATAGTATATGCACATGGATGGGCTGCTCACCAACACGCATTAGCCAACGTGGTGAGTTTATTGGTTTTTTACCTCTGAGTTTAAGATCAAGAAACACCATGGTCTTTCTTCTCAGTGCCTGATAAGGCAGAATGAATGTTTGTGTAAATGATAAATATTTTTCCAATACATATATACAATTATGACAGACAAAAATAAAGCATGGCCCTTATTCCACGAGGCTGTAAAGTCACCAACCAAGGCAGCAGTTGGTGGCTGAAAGCGGAGAGTGCTAAGAATCACCTGATTGTGGACCCAGGCTGCCATTTGATGACGACTTTTTATTTAGGTACTTACAAATGCAGATCACTTTCAAGTGAAGAAAGATTGCAAGAAATAGAAGAAGAATTGTCTTATATTAAATGGGACATTATTGGACTTTGTGAAGTTAGAAGAAAAAGTGAAGAAACAATTGATTTAAAAAGTGGACATATACTCTATTATAAAGGCACACCTATTGACAAGTGGAGTAGGATTCATTATAAATAAAAAGTGGAAGAACAATATTGTGGAGATTGATGGTGTATTGGACAGAGTTGCAAGATTAGTTATACAACTTAATAGCAGATACCAAATGCATATAATTCAGGTTTATGCCCCAACAAGTTCTCGTAGTAATGAAGTAGTAGAAGATTTTTATATGGATGTACAAAAGGCTTTTGATCAGAGTAAACAACATTTTAAAATTGTTATGGGAGACTTTAATGCTAGAATTGGTAGACAAATGAAAGATGAAATTGCTGTAGGTAATTTTGGTTATGGTAATAGAAATGAGAGAGGACATAGACATGTGGAGTTTGCAGAAAAAGAAAAACTTTATATTATGAATTCATTTTTTGAGAAAAATGTTAAAAGGAAATGGACATGGAAGCATCCAAATGAAGGTACAGCAGAATTGGATTATATTTTGACTAACAGGAAATACATATTTCAAGGTTGTAATGTTCTTAATAAATTTAACACAGGAAGTGATCATCAATTAGTAAGGTGTAAGTTACGTGTTAATGTAAAACTAGAGAGACAAAAATTATTGAGAAAGACAATATTTACAGTTGATATTCATAATCTTCAGAAACATTCTAATGAATTTAAATTAGAACTTACAAATAGGTTTCAAGTGTTAGGAGATTTTGAACATGATTCAGATTTGAATGAAATTAATATGAAAATAACTGATACACTTTTAAAAACTGCAACAAAGATAGCTGGTAGAAATAAGCAGCAATTGATTAATAAAAATCTACTGAGACTAGAGAATTTATGAAGAAAAGAAGGAATATGAAGTTATACAAAAATGATGTATTAAAAGGAATTGAATATCTCGAATTTTGTAAAATGGTACAGAAAAAAGTTGAAAATGATATAAGAAAGCATAACTGTGAAATAGCAAGGAAAGCTGTAGAAGAAAATAAAAGTCTCAAGAATGTTAAACAACATTTTGGTATTGGTAGGAAATTTATATCTGCAATAAGAAAAAAAGATGGAATTATTACTAAAAAGAGAGATGACATCATGAAATTGGTAGAAGATTTTTATCAAGAATTATATAGTAATAAAGAACATGTACCTCCTATATCTATTACATCTTCTGAATTGCCCAGAATTTTAAATGAAGAAGTGAGACATGCAATTAATTGTATGAAGAAAGGAAAGGCTCCAGGAAATGATGGAATTATAATTGATATATTAAAAGAAGGAGGTGAAGAAATAGAAACAATTTTAGCAAAGTTATATACCAAATGTCTAAATGATAAAGATGTACCGGTAGATTGGAAGAATGCAGTAATAATATTAATATTTAAAAAAGGTGATAAAGAAGATATTAGAAATTACAGACCTATCAGCCTTTTATCAGTTTTATATAAATTTTTTACCAAGATAATTACAACTCATCTACAGAGAACTTTGGATTTCCACCAACCAAGAGAACAAGCTGGAAGTAAAAGGGGTTTTAGTACAATAGATGATATCCAGGTATTGAGAGAAGTCATAGAAAGTACAAATGAATATGAGTTGTCATTATGTTTTGGATTTGTAGATTATGAAAACGCATTCGATTCTATACACATTTCTTCAGTGATTAAAGCATTGGATCATCAAGGTATAGATCCAGGATATTGTCATATTTTAAAGAATATTTATAAAAATGCAACAGCAACAATTAGATTACATAATGATACCAGAAAAATCAACATTGAGAAAGGTGTAATGCAAGGTGACTCCATATCTCCAAAACTTTTTACAGCAGTGCTGCAAGAAGTATTTTGTGGATTAAAATGGGAAACTAAAGGAATGAAAGTAAATGGAGAGTATTTAAGTCATTTAGATTTTGCAGATGATGTAGTTGTTTTTGCAAATAATGCTTCAGAGCTGCAGGAAATGTTGCAGGAGTTAGCAGATGAAAGTAGAAAAGTAGGACTAAAGATAAATGTTAAAAAGACTAAAGTAATGTTTAATCGATTTGCTCAAAATATGAAAATAAAGATTGATTATGAAGAATTAGAAGAAGTTAACAGTCACAAATACCTAGGTCAGATTATTAATACAGATGGAAACATAATGGAGGAAATTAATCATAGAATTAAACTTGGTTGGAGTGCTTTTGGTAGAAATAACTTGATACTAAAAGGAAATATGCCTATGTGTTTGAAAAGAATGGTTTTTAACAAATGTGTTTTACCAGTTCTTACTTATGGATCTGAGACTTGGACACTTAATAGAAGAGCAATACAGAGACTTCAGACTACTCAAAGGAGTATGAAGAGATGTATGTTCGGAGTAACAAGAAGAGATCGAAAACGCAATGTATGGGTAAGACAACAAACAGGTGTTACTGAATTATTGAAAAAATTAAAAGATTGAAATGGAGTTGGGCTGGACATATTGCTAGAAGAAATGATAATTGATGGACAATTGAAATTTTAAACTGGATTCCAAGAGATTGTAAAAGACCCAGAAAGAAACCACATGTGAGATGGATGGATGAAATAAGAAAATGTGCAGGGGTGTTGTGGAAAAGAGAAGCTAAAGATCAGAGAAGACAGATTAAACTTGGAGAGACCTTCATCCTGCAGTGGATTGATAATGGTTAATGATGATGATGATGATGATATATATATACATTAAAAATCTAAAGCTAAACTAGTCAATAAAATAATCAAAATTACACTAAATTCACAACTCAAACAGAACATCACATGATCACTATTTCCCATGCTAGCTCATAACTGTTGTTAAAACAGGCAAACTCTCTCCATACAGTAGGGTCACTCAAAGCAAGACAGAGTAATCAATAGATGCCAGAAGGCTTGTTTATAAAATTCCTATATAGTACCTACTCATCCAATATCCCCAAATTAGTTTCTGACTTATGGCCTTCATCAGTGAGAAAGCTTGGATCTGAGAGCACTGCATCTAGATAGGTGCAGTACTCTCAGTTCCACTAGGTGCAGTGCTCTCAGATCCAAGGCTCTTTGCAGAAAAAGGCCATACACCAGAAACTAGTTTGGGGATATTGGATGAGTAGGCACTAAATAGGGATTTTCTGCACAAGCCTTTTGACATCCGTTTATTACTCTGCTTGCTTTGAGTGGCATTCCTGTATGGAGAGAGTTTTGCCTATTTAAAATCAACCAGACTAGTCAAAGAAAATAAACTCTAAAGCACAACCAATGGAATTGTTGATAATGTTTAGTATAAATATGTTGTTATTTTGTAGTCTTTTACACTTGAGAAATCTTCTTGTAGCAGTGAAACCATTGGTTATTTTAGAGCTCATTTTTTGGCTAGTCTGGTTGAGTTGTAAATTTACTATAATATATATATATATATATATAATGACAATTTTCATCAGGAATGTTTTAACTGTCACTTTTATTAAGAAACTTGTTATTTCTAGGTGCATCTGAATCTAATAATGGAAATTGATTCTTTTGCAGAGACATATCAATTTATTAAATATAAGAATGTTGAAGATGTAATAACATCATTTGATTATTTACATAATAAATCCAAAATTACAAACACACGAATTTATATATACACTCACAGTTTAATGTTTAAATATGTAATACTGTTGCAATATAATTAACTCAAATACTTATGAAAAACATTCAATAAATACCAATAAATTAATAACCATAATATAATAAACTGCCTAATTTTTATAAGAACTTGAATTTATAATGAAGAAATAAAAATTTATTTTTAAAATTAAAAAAAAAAACACACGTAGAAATGGTAATTTTGAATTGAAAGTGTTTTCCAGATTTTATTAATATGTAGCATTAACATGATAAGTTACTTGTTAGTTAATAATTAACGAAAAGTTACTTTAATATCAAAATTACTTTAATGCAATATGAAAATAATTTTGGTATAATTAAGACAATTATATTTTAATAGTTAGGTTTTTAATTAAACTTTTATAATAAAAATGGTTTAAGGAAACAGGAACTCATTTTAAATGTTTAAGTTAGCTTTATTAGTAAAATAAAAAAAAAAATAATAAGATCATTTTTTGTAATTAGGCTTAATATTTACAGAATGTTGTTTTTTTTTTTTAAAAAAAATTGTTTAGAACTATTTACAAAATTTAATTTATGTATTTTTAAAAATTACTGACCACAATTATTAAAATGAAATTGTATTAATAAAATAATTAACAAATTAATTATGTAGTAACGTATTGTAATATTTCAGGATGTAACTTTTGATCCTTCATATATATACAATAATTTAGTAATTATGTAAACTAGTTTATATATTAAAAGCATTTTTTAAATCTAATTATGTAATTAACAATAATGTGCTATTTAATGTAAAAGTATAATAATAAATAAATAATCATAACTTCTAACTATCTCAGTGGGAGAGTTATTTCTGCTTTGCAATTAGATAAAAGTGTATTTTTATTGCTCACATTGTGAAATTACTTTTGTTGTTTATTATATTTGTGTTATCAACAAAATTTATTTTAAAACTAACTAAATAAAAAAAAGTAAAAATAAACAATATTATTTTAAGTCATAATCAAATAAATATAGAAATAATCTGCCAAATAGTTAAATAAATAGCATGAATTTGATATAAAAAAGATAAATAAATACCCTAGTAGAACATAATTTTAAAGTAATTGCGTTGGATATATTCTCACGATTTTTTTTAATTTACCAATAGATAGCAAAGATGGTTGTAATAGACTCAATTTTTAAAAAATTAAAATAGTAGTTAAATAAATTTAAAGAGTCTTTAATACTAAGTCTGAAATAGAAGAAGCAGTATAAATTTTGTTAAAAAAATTTTAAATGTAGCATTAAAAAAATCAATAAGTAAAAAAAGAAGCAGTACAAGATATCTGTTAAATAATAGATTCCATTATTATTCTGCTAAAACCCCAAAACTAAGAAACATTATATATATATATATATTCCACCTTTATTGTTAAAAGGAGGTTGCCTTTAGATAGGTTTGAAATTATTGATTGTTATTGATATTAGTAATGTTTAGTATTGATTGTTTTAATGATATATATATATATATATATATATATATATATAAAAAAAAAAATATAATATATATATATATATATATATATAACTTTTGCTAGTAAATAATCATATATATATAAATCTACATTTTAGTGAGACTTTCCATGCATCTTTTTAATTAAAATGTAGCCATGATATAAGCAAGCATCTAAACAAAAATTAAATTGGCAAACTGAAATCTTATTATCCAATAATTGTACTTATTTGCCAGATTCCCTGCTGAATGATATATTTTCAGTTTGCTAATCTAAGTTTTAATTCTCTGTTTGCTTTGTTTTATTAGGGCTCAGTTCTATATAAAAAATATACAAATCTTATTATAAACTGACAATATTTACATCTAGAAGTTTAATCATTTTTATTATATATTAATAAAAACATAATTTACAAATACAGTTACCATTAGCAATTCTTAATCAGAAGCTAATCAGTCTTTGACATGCATTGCTTAATCATATTACTGATTTGCTGATGTTACACTGATCATTCAGGATATATAAATACAAATGGCTGCTCCTATCTTTTAAAAGTCTCTATCTTGGGATTGGATTTGAGAGTTTTCTGTATATTTGCTATAACATTGACAAATTAATAACATTATTACACATCACTTATCGAAGGCTAATTTTTTTTCTGATTAAGAATTATTAATGAAAAATGCACTTATAAATTATGTTGTGATTAAATTGATTCTAACATCATCTAATATTTAGCATTATAAATTTGAAAATTTCACTCAGGTTTAACTATACATTAATGAGGTAATAGGCATAAAGTTAAGAAGATTAAATCTTCATGCTCTCATTCTGAAAATCTTTAGATTGGCTTATATAATTACATTTAGGTGCAAAGGTAAGACAGTGATATATTTTAAAAGTTTCTATTTTGCATTTGGGTTTGAGAGGGTCCTGCATAATCACTATAACATCAGTAAGTTATTAACATGATTAAAGAGTGCATGCTGAAGGCATATTACCTTCTGATTAATTATATATATATATATATATATATATATATATATAGAATATATATATATATATATATATATATATATATAATAGACTAAATAAGATAAAGTATTACCAAATAAAGCTTTTTTTACATTAGTATATTTATTGTCAAATGATTTATTTAGATGTTATTTATTTATATATATACAAAAAATAACATGATGAAATATATTTATTTCCATTTTATGGTAATTGACAAAAATTCCCACAACAAAATGTTATAGGTAGTGTAAAACATCTAGTTAAAAAAACAACTATATTCTAAAGATGTATAAAAGTATAGTAACATAATATGCACAGACTAATATTATATTGCATAAAATGGTTATATTTTTTAAATATCTGAATTAGTATTAAATAAAATATATTGATCATAAAAATATTTTTGTGTTTTTAGTTCACAAGATCTGAAACCCATTTTTTAAATCTTATATTAAAGATGTTACATTTGTTTTACTACTACACTATAATTTTATTAATCTGTGGTTGACAGCTCTAGTGCTATCAGTAATAAATAATTAAATGCATATTTACTCAGAAGATTTGATGATGTCTGAGAACCAGAAAATACAAGATGGAATGTTGATCTCAGAGTCTATAGCTCATATATATATATATATATATATATATATATATATATATATATATATATATATATATATATATAACCATTATTCTAAACCATACATGGTTAATTTATAATGATATGAAAAGAATAATATCACAATTATTTGCACATAGTAATGTTGGCAAATATATATGAAGTCTATCAAATCTGAAGTTTTGTTTATTTTTTCTATTTTATTTAAATTAACATGAAGTGAAGAAAAAAAGAAAAATATGTCTAAATTTTTACTGCATTATGGGAAATGTTGCTATGGAGTCCATACACAAATAACATCTAAAGTCAAAACTCTCCATGCAGTAATGCCACTCAGTGCCAAACAGAGTAATCAATAGATGTCAGAAGGCTTGTGCATATAATCCCTATCTAGTACCTACTCATCCAATATTCCCAGAGTAGTTTATCTTCATTAGTGTGGAGTTTTGGATCTGAGAGCACTGCAGCTAATATAAGAAATAGTGATCATGTGATGTTTAGTGGTTTAACATCTAAAGTCATTACTTATCAAATATTTTTGTCAGATGAAAGATTTTTTTTTCCTTTTTGGTTATAATATCTGGATAAGAATAGCTAGATATTCAATTATTGATTAATTATTTTAAAGGACAAAGAATTGTCTAGGATATAGCTATCTAAAAAATATAATCGTTTTTAAAACTAAAGAATATTTTAAAATGTGTTTTTACTTCTCTTTACCTTATCAAAATTATTTACATCATTCCTGTTCTTAAGTTCATATTCAGTATGAAGAACTGGCAGAGAATCTTATGATTAATTAAAAGATGTAAAAAGGTATTTTTGAATGGGATGTATATGAGGTGTCTTGTTTTATTATTATTATTATTATTATTATTATTATTATTATTATTATTATTATTATTATTATTATTATTATTATTATTATTATTATTATTATTATTATTATTATTATTATTATTACTATTATTATTATTATTATTATTATTATTATTATTATTATTATTATTATTATTATTATTATTATTATTACAAGTGTATTAGAACTATTGTCATTGAAATGTACAATGCTATAACTGAGAAAAAGAGAACAAATTAATATTTTGGGAAAAAAGTAAATAATATAATTGTTTTTCTCTCTTTCTACTGTCTATCTTACTGTCTATCTATATCTATTTATCTATTAATTTATTTATATATGTCTAACAATTTATCTTTCTACCTACCTATCTATATATTTGCCTACCATTTTCTCTATCTAACTACCAATATATTTTTTTAACTTCCTATTGGAACATTTATCTTTCTATCTATTTATCTGTCTCTCCACCTGTTTGTTTGTTTATTTTACTTTATTTCTTAGCATGTTTATGAAGTTCAATATAGATATTATATTAATTTCAACTATACCAAAAAGTTTTTAACCTACAAACACACACACACTCAAATATATATATATTATTAAAAACCAGCCAACATTTAAACAATTCCAATATCAATAATAATCAAGAATTTCAAACTGTTATCAAGGCCAATATTAACATGGATAAATAAATTCATAGTATTATTGAGAGTTTCCATGTAATAAAAATATAATAGCTAAATAGCTGACATTTCAATATAATAACAATTACTTTTCTCAGAGCTTCTTCTTTCTGAAAATTATAAGTATGTGTGGTGAGATTTTAAATCATTATTTTTTTCTTTTGTTATTTTCTCATTATTTTTAAATTCTATTGGTTTGAGAAGTTTTAAAAATTATTTTATCCATCAACAACTTTTTTTAAATATTGTTAATTTTCTTTAATTCACACTTTTCATTTATGCTTGTAGGTCTTTTTCAAAATTTATATAGCTTTTCTTAGCAGTCTGTGGTCATATTGTTCAATTTTTGCAAGAATATGTGTTTTATTAAAATTGATGTCATGATTTGTTAATTTAATGTGTGAATAAATGGCTGATAATTAGATTTTTCTCTAACTACCAAAATGTGTTCTTCCTTTCTTATGTTTGTTCTATAATTGGTCTGACCAATGTATGAAATTGAACAAACTCCACATTGAATTTTCATATATACCATGAGAACTCCAAAGGAATTGTATCCTTAGAGCATGGAAATACTTCATCAATTTTTTTTTAAATGTAGTATAAGTTGTTTGGAAATTATTTTTCTTAAATACATTACCAATTTTATCAGTAACTCCCTTTATATAAAGCAGAGCACTCTTATTTCTTGTATAATAAGAAAAAATATTTTGATACTTCAAAAATTAAGACAGTTCTGCCATATATAAAGAGTTTAACTGTTAAAATTGGTAATGTTTTAAATAAATTAAATATCCACACAATTTGTACTACATCTAAAAAATGAATTAAGTATTTCCTCACCTTAAAGATAAAATTCCATTGGAGTCTCATAGTGTATATAAAATGCCATATGGGGTTTGTTTACCTTCATACATTGGACAGACCAATCATGGAATAAACATAAGAAAGGAAGAACACATTTTGGCAGTTAGAGAAAAATGTAATTTATCAGCCATTTATTCACACATTAAATTAACAAACCATGATGTATATTTTAATAAAATATATGTTCTGGAAAAAATTGAACAATATGATCATTGATTGCTAAGGAAAGCTATAGAGATATTTAAACAGTCTACAAGCATAAATGAATAGTGTGAATTAAAGAAAATTAACAATATTTGGAAAAAGCTATTGGAGGATAAAATATTTTTCAAACTTCTTAACCAATAGAATTTAAGAATAAGGAGAACATAGCAAAAGAAAAAAATATAAAATTTAAATCTCACCACACATATTATTATTATATAAGAAAAAGAAACTCTGAGGAAATTTTTTGTTATTGTAATGAAACATCATCTATTTATCTATTATATTTTTATTATGTGGGAATTTCTGAAAATAATATGATGAATATATATATATATATATATGTGTGTGTGTGTGTGTAATCAAGAAGAGTAAACTATTCTCTCTCATGTTAATTATAACTATTACTTATATGTTGTGTAAAAAATTAATAATTACTTCATTCTATTCTTGACTCTTTGTTAATAAAGCATTTATTAATAGTTTGGGGATGAGTTGTTCACTCCTCTTAGTTATATATATATATATATATATATATATATATATATATATATATATATATATATATATATATATATATATATATATATATATATATATATATATATATAAAAGTTTAAAACAGCACTGATTTCATGTTTACAGACACCTCCATTTATAACATTTATTGGACCAGTGGAATAGTATATTATTAATAAGGAATATGTAATGATTGTAAGCTTATTTTTCTTAAAATGTAAATATATACTATGACTCTTTAAACTATATATAATGCCAAGAGATTGCATTAAAAAAATATATCTTTTTGAATGCAAAATGTTTGTAGTTTACTATTTTCATTGATTATTGTTTACTAACATTTAATGGTGATTTTTTCTAATATTAAAATATAACAGATATTTCCACATATTAAAATATTTCAACAATATTATTAAAAATTAATAATCTATAACATCTAACTAATTAGTATAAATTCTGTTTTTAATAGCAAATATGTGAAAGGTTGTGAACTTTCTTTCATTTAAATGTAAATATATACTGTATTTCTTTAGGCTCTATATAATACCATAAGATTGAATTTAGAAAAGATACTCTTTTGAATGCAAAAACTTTTCTTTGATTACTGTCTAATAACATCTAATGGTGATTTTTCTAATATGAAAATATAACAATTATTTCCACATATTAAAATAATTCAACAATTTATATGTATAATGTAAAGAGGCTATTAACAATGAATAAACTATAAAATTAATTTTAAAACCAAAGTATACTTTCAGTGCATTAGTATCGTAATCATAGTTAGCAAAACTATTGGCTCTCTGATTCATTATCTGTATATTTTTGGCAATAAACCAAATCACTTTGATCTTCCTCTTTTTCACATTTCTTTCTTCACAAATCAAATCCATATTTCCTTTCATGATTATAATACTTACATGCATTTGTAAAAGTAATTTTACCTTTTTTATACATAAGTGAATGTTGTTTCAATTTTGTCCACATACTTGCCTTTCTTTCCCCATATATATATTTGTGTGTGCATATGTGTAAATATATGAGTAGTCTACACCTAAACAATACCAAACAATATCAAAAATCTCAATTTGTTTGGTGATAAGGCAACCTTCTTTTGTAATATATATGTATAATCATTAAAATCAGCCAAAACTTAGGCAATCCCAATGTCAATAACAATCAACAATCTTAATCTGTTATATGTATTTATGTATCTGTTATATATTGTAATGGAACGTATTAATTGCATATAACTATCTGTATATATATATATATAGTTATTTTAATTAATTGCACATCGTAGCACATACAACATTAAAAAGGGTTCATTTTGGTTATTTCATCTATTTTATCATTTGTATTATTGATTATTCTTTTCAAATACATAGGTGTCCTGAAAACAATATAGAACTCATCTGTTTAAATCGCTCTAATTTTATTTCCAGTATCCATATTTTATCATTTCTAATTATTCCTTCTTATATATATTTCTTCTAAAAGATTTTACATAATTATATCTGTATTAAGTCTTACTAAAACCAGATTTTAACCATATCAGAAATATAAATTTTAAAGTTCTTAATTTTATCAGCTCAAACTTGCTTAATAAAAAAAATGCGCACAAATTAACTTTTTATAATCATGAAAATAAGTATGGAGGTAAATTTGATCCAGATTTTATTGAAGTGATTCTTGAAGAAAAAATGATAGAAAGTAAAAGATCAAATAAAAGGAGCATGTAATAAATCATAGATCTAACCGTCTTCCAATAACAAAAATGGATTTTTAAAATTTTAATGATTAAATTTTATTGTTTTTTTTATTTTTTTTATTTAACTTATTAATCTTATTTGTTTAGATCAAATTTTGTAATCGATCTATTATTCTACTTCTGCTAAACTGATTTTTTTTTCTTTTAATTTTGTACACACGTTTTGTTTAGACGATAATGCAATTTAATAATAAAATATGTCAGGGTAGTTCAGCTTAACAGTGTTGGTGAGCTACATTTCAAACTGCATTTTAATCAGTTCAGTAAGATTTTAGTCACTGCAATAGACGCTGATATATATTTTTTTAAAAAAATATTTTGTTGAATTTGAGGTAAGAAATTTTAGGGTCATTTACAGTTAATTAAAATAATTTTTTAAAAATAAAAAAATAAAATATAACTTTCCCTCTGCATTGTTTATGTAAACTTGTTTGTATATATAGGGGATTTGAACTCAGACTTTCAAGCACCCACCAACAACCACACTATCTTATATAACTGATATACATGACCACACACGTACAAAAGATAAACAATCACCAATATCAGTATCTCATGCTAAACCAGCACTCATCAGTTGGTCCAGATTATCATCTCCCACATATATATATAATCAGTGCTCAGTTTATATTAAGATAGCAAATATTCTCACTTTAATGGATAGGTTTCAATGTACTCCAACCTCCAACTTTTCAGCCATCCATATTTCTATAAATTGCTGACTTAATAAAAACAAAAACTTTCTGACAGATTTTTAAATTACTTTTGCGGATGTTAGCCAAGATTTCAGAGTTAGAAATGAATTCATTTATGTCAAATTTTGTGTGCATGCCAGTTTTGATAGAAATGCAATATTCAAGATTGTCCAGCACAACATGATTGACAGGCCACATTTGAAATTGCATTTAAGACAGTTTGTTAAGATTTTAGTTTTTCAAACCAGATGGCACTATAATTTAAAAAAAAAAATGTTTTCATTTAAATTGACGAATAAATTTTAGGGGTGTCTGCAGTTAATTTTTAAAAAAATGAGGGAAGAAAACATAATTTCCCTTTGGATTGTTTACATAAAACTGATTTAAAATTATTTTATTAGTTATACTTGAACACTAAAAAATAAATATATATATATATAATATTATTTTTAAATGGTTTTATTTAATTTTAGTACAAATAGTGATTAAATTAAATTGTGTCCCAAGATAAAAAATATTTTTTTGATACTAGTCATCAAATTAAAATAAAAGCATTTCTTAATAAATATTTTATATACATATATATTATTTGATAAATATAATTTTAACACTAATGTGTTAAAAATATATTTGAAATTTAAATAAATTTGGATAGTATTTCTCTGTTCAGTGTCTTTATTATTTGCAATAATGGCAGAGGTTTAGTTTGTTAAATACACATATGTCAGTGCAGTTAAAAATGATAAATATATATTATAAATATTTAAGACCAATCAAAATTTTCAGATTTTGCCACACACTCCTTAAATCTCAATAGCTTGTTCTTATGTACCACATGAGACTGCCCTCATTTAGCAGAAGAGAAAAAGACCTGAACATCTATCTACATAGAAATGATTTCCACTTATATGTTGTAATGACAACAAATTTGATTTTGGAGAATAAATGTTTTAGAAATTAGTCATTTACATATAATCCTAAGCTTGCATTTTATCAACAATTAATGAAGCTGAGCACTTTTGAGAATTCTATGTTCCCATATCCATAGCTCTTTTCACTAGTAGTTAATGAATGCCACAGTAATGAATGCAAATTTATTCAATAATGTTTAAATGGCCTACTTTTTAGAGATAGTAAAGCAGGTGTCTTTTGGGTTGATTCCTTTGGGATCATCTGCGATAAAACAAATCTCCTTCACTTTGCATTTTGCATTGTTGCACTCTGTGCACATTATCTCCACTGAAGCTGGTTGGAAGATGTAGCCAGTGACTCTTTCATGCTCTACAAATATTGAAATTCCCTTGGTCTTAGTTCACATTCTATGGTATATGTATCACATGTTGCAATATATTATATTTATTATTTTTATTGTTATTCATATATAATAATGAGTGACAATATCAACATAATATCACCAAATAAGCAGAAATATGACATTTAGGAACCTACCTATAATTAATTAATAAATAAAATATAACAAATGTTTCACTTCCATTACATTTATCAGATTTCCCAGCTCTCCTCCAAACATTTGACAAATATTGATCTATTATCTGTGTAATATCATGCGCATTATACAGATGTTACATTTGCAAAAAAATAACAATTTTACTAGTTTAATATTTAAAAACAATGAATCCTAAATTAAAATTGCAGAAGCAAATTTGTTTGCAACTCTGGATGAGATAAATATTTTACATGAAGATAAAATTAATGTAAAAAATATAAAAGTAACTATTTTATTAATAAAAGAATTAATTTATTTAACTAACAAAGATATGATTTGAAAATTTACATCATATGATGACAACACTAAACACATTATGCAAGATAGTTTATTTAGTTTAATATTATATACAGTTGATAATCTTTGTAATAAAGTAGTTGAAAGCATGCTTCTATAATTAAGGATCTGACTTGAAATGTTATAGCACATGTTGAAGGATAAAATAGTGCATTGTGGAAGACAATTTACTTAATATTATATATGGTAGAGAATGATTATGATGAAGTAGTTGAAAGCATGCTCCTGCAGTTTTATTTAATGTTTGATGTTACAAAATGTTAAAATAGTAATGAATGTCTTATACATGCAAACTAAATTTAATATGCACACAATGTCACGTTATATATGACTTGCTTTTTTAATTATTAAATTTAATATGGATATTTATTGCAACAAAATAGATTTAACTTAAAATTACATGAATTATTATTTCTTTTTAAATAACTACTAACTTGGCTTAAATTTAACAATATATCAAATAATATGAAAGCATTAAAAATATTTAAATTTCAAATTGATAAAGGTTTGCTTAATTTGAATTTGTAATTTAATTCCCAAATTAAATTATAGTTTCAATTAACTTTGTTTGATTAAAGTGATAAAAAGACAGAATGTTTACCAATAATTTTAAATGAATTATTGAATAAGTATTACTGTTTAACAGTGTAATCTAATCCAAAAAATTACATCTTTATCGGCAAGTTTTTTTAATTTCTTTCTTAATCGTTTGAACATTATAGAATGCATCATATATAAAACCATTAGAAAACAGTCAACATTTATATATGTATAGAAAGAAAGTAAATGGATAGATTGGAGAATGAATGGATGAAAGTATGGATAGATAAATAAATAAATATACATAAAAGATAGTAGGCATATAGAAATTAAATATCTAGATTATTGACTTGATGGATGGATAGATTCATAGATAAATAAATAAGCAGATACATGTAGATAGATGGTCAGACATATAGATAAAAATAACATTTGAACAAAAGTTATCTATGATTTCCAATTTTAATACTAATCATCTAACTGCAGATAATAAAAAATACTAATTCTAAACCCAAATATAAAAAGGCAAAATTTGAATTTCAAACCAAAAATAATTCTGTCAATTTCAAACATTTATTTTTATCATCATCATAGTTTAATGTAGGAATAATTGTAAATTTTATTTTATATAGCTAAATTCATTTTTCATTTTTTTTGGCAAAGTATCTCCACCATAGTAAACTCTACCTTGTAAAGCAACTAGATAGTGTTTATCAATTAATTTTTGACACTATTTTATTATAATTTATGAAAAATATAAGTGTGTGTGTTAGTCACAGGAAAGAGGTGACTAATTTCTAGTTTTCTCACCAAGATTCTTGAATTGCCATATTTTGTTTAATGGATGTGTTATGTAGAAACATAATTTTAAAATTCACCTATAAATTCTAAGATGCTACCATGTCTGAACCATGAGTTATGACATGAAATGTGAAAGTGTTTTCCAAGTCCTAACCCATCTAAGAATAATGTTCTAATCCTAAATTTCTTTTAAATTGGACAAAACATCTACTGAAATAATTGAAATGAATCCAAGTATAGATATGGTTATGCTCACAAAAATGTTTTCAAGTTGTTTTCAAGATTTCATAATAGAAAGCAAAGCATTGAAGATAATCTAAGAAGATACAAAATCTACTATCATATTACATGCCATGACTCATAAATAAAACATGCTAGAGCATAAGGAAATGGTTTGTGTATTAATCTACTGGCTTTTCATATCAATTCAAGTCAAAAAAGAACTCAATTGTTTTTAGATAATTTTAAATTTTTCTATGAAACTAAGATATTTTTTTAGATACCATTTCTTATCTAATTCTTTAATGTTGATTAGAAAATAAATATCTAACTATTTTTTAGCCAGAAATTAAAAATCAGTGTTTTTAAATGACATATAGATTGAAAAAAGTGCCTCATTAGTACAGATTTATAATCAAATCTATAATAATATTAAACAAGTAATTTGTGATAAGGAATTTACATAAAGTTGGAAAATCAGAAGTGGCAAAGTCAAACTATGGTCTGTGGATTACCGTGAAGTCCATAATTTTCAAATTGCACTAAATTATATTGATTAAGCAAAAATTGCATCAAATAAAAGTAGTTTGATATTTTCTCATTTTTACCAAACAAATATTTGTAAAGCTATTAGTTATAATTTGATTTTGGATAATGAAAATATATAATTCTATATGACTTGGATAAAAGTTCTTAAATGATAGAGTATCACTGGATATGGATATACCATCTAGAATCTGTTAGTAACTAAAATTTGCCATAGGTAACATAGTGGTGGTGAAAGAAAAGATATGCTGTTCAAGAGTTATGGACTAATGGTAAATGAAAATAATATCATCAATCTATTAAATTTTACTATCCACTACTGTAAATTTAAGATTATTTTTATGGATGGCTAAAGTAATACTTCAATATCTTGTTCAAAATATTCATTTTTCATTAGTTAAACCATTTCTGGTATGATTTTTAATTATCATAATAAGCTTTTATTTTTAAGCAGATTACTTTAACCACTCTCAACAATACTTTCTTATTTAAAATGGAGAATTTTGGTAAAATATTTTGTTTTAGCTAGCATTGTAGTGTTGTGAGAATTTCTATTTTACTCTTTGTATATATTGAAATGTGGATGTTGAATACACATTGTTTCTGGGGGGGGGGGGGTTGACTACATCCATTTAAAAACTTCAACAAAAGAGGTATTATAGGTTAATGAGAAAAGTGTTTTGCCTCAGGAATTGCCAATTAGTAATAATTGATATTTATGTGGAAATAGTAAAAGCTAAAAGTCATCTCTGTTTACATAGATAGTATCTCATCATTTCTTTCTTTATTAAAATAACAATCCATTTAAATATTTAATTCAATATACATATCATATTTTATATTTATAAAAAATGGAAATATTATAAAAAGTCATAATATCTTGGTTTAGGTGTCCATAATTTGAATTTTCAGCAAAGTATGTTTGTTGTTGATGATGACAACAGTTTTATCATTGTCTTGTAGAGGGTGTAAATGGGAATGAATTTTCCAATATGCGAATTTATTTTACAGTAGTTTGAAAATCTTGTTTTTATAGAGAACAATGAAGTGGGTAATATTTTCAGGTATCCTTGAATTGGAGATATTTTATCTGTGGAAGTAATTTTACAGACTGTTTTTAGATATGAAAATTTTATTACACATTGATAGACTATGTTAATTATTTTTTGGATTATGAATGTAAGAATTAATTAAAACCATTCACCATTTTGTGAGAATGAATTTTTGAGACATCTTATAGATACTGAGATTATCTTTTTTCCCCAAAGACACTTTCTGCAAAGTGAGACTATTTGATTAGTAAAAGCTTTGGTATATAGTATTGTTGGAGTGTAGTATGTGGTTTTTGTCATGATTAGCATGCTAAAAAATGATATCTTGGCATAAAGTGACATGACAATAATTTTTATTTTATTTTTAAGTGTATTTTGTATAAGTGACTGCATTTGTGAATGGTACAGGTTAAACTGAAATCCAAGGAATGGGTTAGGTTTGACTTTAAAGTGATTTGTTAAACTATTACCAGTGAAAATGTGCTAAGCACAGGATTTCCCCATGTTTTTGTTTTTATAATCTGAAATAATCTTTTAGAAGTTTGAGAATGTACTTTTTTGATTGCAAAAAGGTTGAGAGATCATTCATGTAAGCTATACATGAGATGTTAGTGTTTAAGCAGGGTATGTAAATTCCAGTTTTAATTCATTTTCTATAATGCTAATTAGGAGGTTTATATAGGCAGTGAATAGTAAGAAACTAAGAGGAAAATGTTGCAGGATGGATTGATGTGTTATGATTGGGAGTGAAGTTTTGCCATTTAAAGTAGTATTTTTAACAATTATTCTCTTGTGATATAAGGAAATTTTAAATTTACACAAAAATTTGTTTATAGACTACATGGCAAAATATTATGGTAAAGACAGAGGGTTAGTACTCTTCTTAATAAGATATAATACTTAACATTGTCATTGTTTCATTGCACATGCATATATAACCCAATGATGTAGGTTTAATGTATCAGTGTATTATGTCTCTCTCTTGGATTAAAATCTGAGTGTTTAATCATGGCTGGTTCAATTATTGAAGAAGTAAGACAACTGTCTCCGGAAATAAATTTAAAAAGACACCAAAATAAAATATTATACTTGTACATTTACATAATACACATATAATGCTTTGTTCTGTAGATCATTTTAAATATGTCTTTTCAATAATTCTAAAATGTGCAGTTTTTAAAAAAGTTTGCCTCAGTTATCAAAATTGATCAACTAGGCCAGGTGGAATATGATAATTCTTTTAAATAATTGAAAAATTTCAAGCAGGCTCAATTGTTATTTTTAGATAGACAGTCTAGTTATCAAATTAGTAAGCATTTACTTATCAAAATAGAAAGAAAAAAAACCTGTAAAATTTCTCACTGATATTTTACTAACTTAATGGTTGTCTCTCTTTTATTGTTATAGAGTATATTATTGAAAATGCTTTGGTAATACATTGAGTTGTTTGCAGATCTTTCATTCTTACTTGTATATATGACTTATTTATAGAGACAAAGAATAACTGATTTTTTATTACTTATGGAAACTTTTTCTTCCAGCTACTTTATCTAACGGGAAGCGCTCTGTAAATAATAAGTTCAAATGAGAAATTAATGATTTTATCCCATATCCTCACAAAGATTTCAAATAAGTATTTCCCTATTTGAAAATTTGCTTTTCACGGGTGAGATTTTTTTTATTATTATTATTATCCCACACTTTTCACCTTACTTAAAAAACAATTTTACAACAAATGTTGGTTTTATTAATTTATAGCACTGCTTCGATTTCAAAAGTAAAATAAATACATTAATGGCTAAGATTCTTAGGGAGAAACTCATTTCTTAGTCTGACGGATTTTTAATAATATAACATAAATCAGTGTCATGTCTATCTATTTTCTTCCTACGTTTTCATCTACCACTGCGGTTCCAATATTATAATATATCAGATTTTAACTGTATTGTAAATTGTTATTGACAAGTAAGCTTAAACTAAAAATAAAAAATCTAAAATTCACTAGCGTTAAGTTTTAAGGCAATAAATGATTTAAATGACACGAAAAGGCACCGTTTTCATATTTCTTAATCATTTGTTAAATAATTTCAGACTTTTTTTTTGCAATTTCAAACGGAAGGTCTGGTTAGAGAAATTATTTACTTAACGCAAATAGCTAGAGAAATTTTGTTATTTATTATCAGATATGACAACGTCAAATTTTAATATAGCGTCAGATGAGGAAATAGATGTTTAATTCATATTAAACTTGACTACAAAGTTAATATATAACAGTTAAAAAAGTTACTTGTTTGAAAAAGATTATATTAATAGTACACCATATTAGTGTTTATACTTAACTTTTTAATATATTTACACACTAGTGTTTTTTAGCACTTTTCGAGTAGTAGCATCCTAACTTGTTAATTTTTTAAATTATTTTAAACAGTGGTTAATTAATTGTTTTATATAATTTATAATTTTGTATTAATTATTTTTTAAATTGTATACACTCTTTCAATTAAATGATTAAAAGTTACCAAGATCAACGCAGGCCCTCTGGCGCTTTTAGATAAAAAAAAAATGCGATTCCTTAATTAATTGTCTATCTATATATGAATATTATCATACTCACACAAGTGCATATATATATAATTATAAAAAATATTATGGATATTTTGTTAAAAAAAATTAGTTAACATTAAACCCATATGATTTTCTAATATCATCGTAGGAAAAAATACTTCTAAATACAAAATTTATCAAAAATTTATATTTCAAAGATTTTCTCTTTGCCAAAGTTTTGAATTATATCATCTACACGGATTTTAGATGCAATTTATTATTCTATAAACATTATTGATAGGTCAGTAAGTTGTTCCAAAGCCCTTCTAGAGTGAGTCTACATTTATATAAAATTTAATTTTGAAAAACTTCTCAATTACTATTGATACTGACAATATTGCAAAAGTTTTCAAAGCAGCAAACACATTTGGAAAACTTTTCAAAATTATTTTAGTTTATATATAATAGGACATCTAATAAAGAACTATTTCCCGGAATTCGCCGTTATTATTTACAAGCTCGCAAAATGTAGTAAATAATTTATAAATATAATTCCATAAGCGTATTACATAAGAAAATTGATAAGTAATATATTTATATATTTAATGTTTATATACGATTTGCTCGCTTTTTTACCTTTAGGTGATATATTTTAAAAAAAATATTCTCATGTTTTCTACAACTGATTTTAATCTCTTTCTTTTGTTATTTTTAGTAATTAATTCTACGTCTGTAAATAATAGAAAATGGTAACAACATGATTAAAGCTTTCTTTGCAATAAGTGGGTATCTGTCTGTTTATTTTTAATCCATTTATTTTATGTTTTTATTTTAAATTCCCATCGTAAAAACAAAACAATTGTTATTATAGTATTCTTCTTATATTTTATTACATCTGACAAATTTCTGCAGCACCTGGATTATAAATCACCAACTATATATATATGATATTCAAATATAAGTACAGTATATTGTTTATACTAAACTTAATGTAATTACAAGAGATTTGAATTCAGACTTTCAAGCTCCCTACAGCAATGCACTCCATCTTATACAACAATACACATGACCATATGTGAAAAAAGATAGACATTCTCCAATACAAGTATTTTGTGCTAAACCAGCACTCATCAGTTGATCCAAATCACCATCTTCCACACATATATACAATCAGTGCTCAGTTTATATTAAGATAGCAATTCTTTAAACTTTAATGGATAATATTCAATCTTTTCCACCTTCCAACTCTTCAGTCATTCATGTCATTGAAAATCTGATGATGGAACCCTCATTGCCCTTGTTGATGCCAATATTATTATCATGCCCATATTGACTTTAAGTCATTCTGACCCCTCACATATAGAACCTTAATATGCTCATTTAAATACACAGAAGTGTGATGGGTAAAATAGAAGCTGAGTATGTAATATTCAAATATAAATATATTGTCTATATTAAACATAATGTAATTAGAAGGGACTTGAATTCAGACTTTCAAGCTCTCCACAGCTATGCATTTCATCTTATACAACTGATGCACATGATCCCATACATGTGAAAAAAGATAAATGTTCTCCAACATACATATTTTATACAGCACCAGCATTCATCAGTTGGACTTGATCATGTCTCACACACATCTATACAATCAATGTTCGGTTTATATTAAGATAGCAGTTTGTTAAACTTTACTAGATAGACTTCAATCTTTATATACCGTCTAAAACCACACTAGATATTACAATCAAATTAGAATACCCCATCCCCCAAAAGCATAGTAATAAAATTACTATTAAAATTTAAAAATAAAAGAAAATAAAAAGAAAATATTAAATAGATAGCTTTTTTCAAATAAAAACAACTAACAGAAATATATATATATACATATATTCACATAAAATTATTCAAAATCCAAATTAATACCAGTCATCCCTAATCTTAATTTTTTTTATAAGATTGATGATCTCAGACTCAAAACGACAAAACAAGACCTTCTTTGGTCTTTATTTTGATTTTATTACATTTATAAACTATAATATTTCGATTTTTAAACAATATTATATAGATATGTTATATATACAACCCATAACTTTTTAATAAGATCAGAACTAAAAAATGGATATATAAATTATTAATTAAATGCTTTCTTTATCTGTATATATTTTAAAATGTACATTGTTTTTTGTTTTGAATGTAAATTTATTACACTAAGCTCCTTATTAAATGTTATTTCTTTTATATTGAAAATGGTTTAGATGATTTTAGTAAACATCATTAGAATTAAAGTATTAAAAAATACTGACTAACTGACTGTCAGATGATGGTTGTTGGAGCAAAATAGTTTCCGAAATTGCAAATATTTTATTTTTTAAAAAAATCTAGAGTAGTCATGTAATATTTCAGAGATAATAAAATGTGAAACATGGATTTTTTTTTCTTTTATTGTCAAAGATTTTTCTCCAAATTTGAGAGACTCCCAGCATTCTTAGCGCCTCAATCCAATCATGCTTATCTAATTATTTTTATTTTCATAGTAGAACCAAGAAAATTCACTATTAATCCAATGACCGTGTTCTGAAATTTCACCAATAAAAAACAAGTCACCTTTAATGATTTTTTTATTTAATTAGATAAAAATATGGCTAGAGATCCTTTTATTGATTTTTAATGCTATCTTCTTATATGCCAAAATCCTTAAGTCTGCTTAAAAATCTTTAGCTACTGAATAAATGTCCAAATAACATTTAGATTCTATGTCCAGATATGATTATGACAGACGGGTGTATTAACTATTGCTACATTTATATATAATTTATTATAACTTGTTGGCAAAAGAAAAATGCATTGCTATAAATTATTTTCGCTGACTAATTAAATATTAAAAGAAAATTTGAAATCATTTTAAAGTAGCCTTTTTTATATTAAACTTCGTTTTTTTTTCTCATTATTAGGATTTAGTTTGATTGTGATAAATGATCTACAATTTGTTTTCATTTGATTTCATCAATCTAAACTCCCAGCGATGTTTTTTGCTGATTTTTCTGAGTTATTTATGCACTTTTGGTTTCACTCAAATGAAGTTGCAAAAATCTCAAAAAAATATCTGTCACTCTCAAACAATGTATCTTTTTTTCTTTAAAAAAAAAGTGTATATATATTAAATCGACTTCTGTATTAAATTTTTTGGCACTAATAATCATTCGCGTTAGTTGTTTGCTATTGTTTGTTATTCCCACTTGTTAATTTAAACTAGGGTATTATGTGGACAATCATTTATTATTAAGCTTGATGTTACAGCTATATTATCACATAATGCAGTCCCATATAACAAATACATATATTGATTTATAATAACTATAAAAATAATGATCATGTGATTTGTGGCTCATATTATATAACTATTACTATTAATTAAAGTTCCTCTAACGCCTGTTTTTTAATTGGTTGCTTTATCATTTTTTTTTTAAAGATTTAATGTAAATTAAACAAACATTTTAATATTATAAAAATAAATGTGACAAATATAACCATCCTGAAGGGACGTTGTAATCGGTTGATTTAGCATATTTTTTTAATTTTTTTTTTGCTTTGCAGAGTTATTTATTTTGAATAAAATGCTTGTAATCAAATTAAGCCTTTAAATTAGTAGACCCAACTATTAATGGTAGAATTAGCATGAACTATGAAACTACTACACAAAGTCACTTATATGCTAACCAAAATTAAATATAAATATGATGCTATAGCATCTATTTTTTCCCCTCATTAAATCTCACATTTCAAACATAAATTTATGTACTGCAACTATCCTTTTTTCACAATTTAAATACTATACCTATCCAATTCTAATTAAAAACGTATGTACTGATTTTTTTTCAAATGTTTTATTCCAATACCATATTTTTTTAGAATCCAGAAATGTAGCCAACTGCCATTTTTAAGATATATTTCTTTTTATTGGTTGTTTTAACAAATTATTTTGTTTGCATAAAATGATTTGTAAAAAAAAAAAAAAAAATTCCTGTTTATTAATGATGAAAAAAATAATTTTTTTTACGGAAAAATATGCCTCATTCTTATCTTCACTAATCAGACAGCAGAGAAAATAGGAATATTATATGTAAGATTGTTTAAATAAAAATACTTTACATAAATTGTCAATTGGTTCCATTCAAATATCAATTGTTGTAATTAGCTTGTCTCTGAAATAATCAAACATCAAACAAACGTAAAGCAACTAGAGACATGTTGAGCATAAAAATTCCAATCAGTGAATCAAAGTGAAGTTTTTGTTACTTTACACATTAATAGTAGTAAACTCTCCATACAGTAGTGTCACCCAGTGCAAGCCTTAGTTATCACTGGATGCAAAAATATATGGAGAGTTTACTACTGTTTTAATAACTTGTGTAAGCACAGAAAATTGTAATAATATAATATTTTAGTACTTTACACATATGAAACTCAGTCAGGAAATTTTTAGTTCTAAAACTCATCAAATTTTCTGTTGGAGTGCTCAATGAGATGTTCTGGTTCTCCTCTAAAAATATTTACAAATATTAATTCTTAAAGTTTTATACTCTTTTTTATTTGTATCATGTTATTTAATATCAATTCATTTTTAAGTCTTGCATTGGTGGTCGAGAGGTCAGCACGACTGCCTTACAAGCAGTTGCCCGGGTTGCGGGTTCGCATCCCGGCGGATGCTATGACACTTGAAGAAAAAAAAATCATTTTTAATGAACAAAAAATCTAATTTCTGAAGATTAGGACTAATGTTAGCAAGATTTGTTAAACAATTATTTTTTTTCATCTGAATTTGTGAAAGGTCATTTCAAGTAATATTATTTAGGGGTGTTATTTTTTCAATTCTTGGTGTCTATATTGAGAGATTGTTGTAGTTTAAGTTGCATATTTGAATTAACTTTATTTTACAGAAAGAAAAAAAAACAATGCATTCTTTTTAGTTTTTTTTTGAAATTGAAGTAAATAATATTTAAATACAAGTTTATTGCCTATAGTAAACTTAATGTAATTAGAAGAGATTTGAACTCAAATTTTAAGCTCTCTGTCCAATTAACTCAAAATTTAATTAGCTTACTTTAAAAGATTTAGATTATTGCACTTGTCCTATAAAAATTTTACATAATATAATATAAAAAAGTTGTTATATTTGTGTTGGTGAATTAGTTTTGTGGTTTTTTCCCCAGATGGTGACTAGATGTAATTAAAAGTTTGATAAAAGAATGCACACATTCTCAATTTAAAAGATAATGTTTTAATAAATTTCTATGTATTTCTTGCAATAATTTGTGAAAAAGCCACTGAAATTTTCATTTTCATCAAGCCATTTTTCAGCTGAGCCATGGCAACTAGACATTATCTATTTTATGATTTATGATATACTGAAAGCAGTAATTTCAGCCACTTAATTTTCACAGTGTTAGGTATGATGAAATAAAATAAAACATTTTATATAATGGTTTTCAGTGTACCTGAGAGCAATACAAAAATGTTATGCTATTTGTGAGAATACACATTAATATTGACATTACTTTCAATATGTAATTAGAAATGCATATACAAAACTTACTGTATTTCAGCACAGTTGGTGATTTGTGCTACTCTTTGAAAAATAATATTTTAAAAAGTCTTTTTTCTTTCCTATTATATTTCATTATATACATAAAATAAAGTTTTGAAAGATTATTCAAACTTTTAGATTTATTCTATATATGTATATGCACACTAAAATGTCTCTATGTGCAGTAGATTATACATCTAATTATTGTATTCATTACTAAAATTTAAATGCATTAATAGTTAAACATTTTTAGGTTCTAAGTAGTATGGGTTCTTTTGTCATTTAACCAAATCATAGACAATATAATTGTCTATTTAATATTGATTTGGAAAGTAGTTATCTACCTATATTTAATCTAAAAAGCATCTCATATTTACACCACACAATATTTGATAAATTTAATAAATATGTGTCACCTCTATCATTTTTCTTTGTAGGGGAATATCTGAAAGATTCTTTCTATGAAGTGGTAATATAAAACTTATTACCACACAGAGATTAAATGTGAAATAAATAGCAAGAAACTGCCAAACCTCCAGTATATACAGTATAAAACAAAACAATAATTTATTTCACAAAAGTGATTGACATGTAAAGGATTTGTCTTGAGTAAAAAATTTATAAACATTCAAATTTACATATTCACACAATTTAAAAAAAACAAAAAACATTTTTTTCAGCACTTATTTTCATTAGTTAATGTGACTTGTTTCCTTTAACAGTAGTTGTTCTGCCACCTAAAATCACTATATTAGCATTATCTTAACTGATTAAAATATGCACCTTTATAGTTCTTTATCTGTATTCCTGTTCTTATTGATTTATTGATTTAAAAATCTGATGAAATCAGTATCATACAGACATTTGGAAAATATCAAATATCTTTTCACTATTGTTAATGAAAGAAATGACCTATCCAAGTCTTTTAATATTTTTTTTTCTTTGTAGAATTATTTTTGGAAAACATTGGTATAAAAATATGATTTTTTTGCTTGTTTACTAAATATTTCTAATTATTTTTACACAACAATTGATTGATAATTATTTAAAATAAAAAAAATACACATATACACTTTGATTTTATTTATATCTGTTTTATATTTAAAAATACAAATTAATTAACTTAGCTATAATATTAACAAAGAAAGTCTCAGTGAATATTTGAACATATTCTATGTGAAACTTAATACATAATGACATCACCTATCATAATTGACATAGTGTTATTATATTTTCAAACATTGTAAAAATATAACAGTTTTAATGAGAAATTGATAGAGTTATTACAAATCCACATTAATTTAATTGTATTAAAAAATAAAATAAAATAGGTTTTTTTTTTTCTAAAGAGTGATTATTCTCACATCTCTGTACATTCTTTGTTCTTATTTACAACTTCATTTTTAAATATTTGTGACTTTCAAATCTATCTTACTAGAATATTTTTGCTTGTAAATTTAAATTTTAAAAAATCAAATCCATTTTATTGAATGTTAATATAAAATAAAGATTTTATACAGAAATTTAGTAATTTGAGTATTTTCAAAATTTTCATCAGGTGTAATAATATAAAATATCAGAATTCGAAAAAGTTAAGTAAAAAATAAGTAATCATGATGTTTAATTTTTTTTATTTTACATTGCAGCCACTGATACTATGATTATGAAACATCATAAGAAAATGGTTGTTGCACCTGTTACATTCTAAACAAGCACATGCTTAAAGTATGTTAATTTAAAATCATCTAAGAATTATATATTATATTTTATGATTAGCAAATTTCATCACCAGAAGTATGAAGAAAAAATTAAAATATATTTTTATGGACATGTTAATGTATAAATAATATTTAATTATTTATATTATAGGAATATATATATACATATGTTAAATCTTTATATATATAAACATGCTTTTTTAAAATTTTCTATAGATAACATAGACTCTCCATTGTGCTGAACTATTCACCATGGATCCTTAGGTTCAATGTCACATTTGGTAAAAATTCAGGGAATCTGCTTTGATATTTTAGGTATTTTTAAAACATTTAAAGCAAGGGACTGCAAATTTTCCCTTGCTAAAATCCATGATGATACATGAAAGCTGTTAAATATTGCTTTATCTCAACCATCCACAGCAAATTTGTAAAATCATCATCATACACCAATTATATGTTTTTTTTATTAATTTGTCTTTCAGAAGTCCCTAATACCAATTGTATTGGACATATCTTGTCACCTAAGTTGCAAACTATAATGTATCTATTTTTTATTGGATGAATAAAGTTCATCATTGAATAAAAAAACATTTGTGATGTTTTCTCTTGTGACATTTTTTTGTAATTATTCAACATTTCACCTTAGTATTAAGCTATTATTTTATATATAAATTCAATAAATTGGACTTCATTTGCTAGCAATATATGTTTACAACCAAAAAACATTCTAAAAATTTATATTTAATCTTAATAAATATATAAAAAATAATAACAGAGTGTGTAATAAGAACAAATGACATTTTCATCATTCAACAGTATGTAGAAAAACTATGAAGCAAACAACTCCAGAATCTCAATAAAATCTTTTTGACTTAAATTTATTTTAAAAATGAAAATGGATAAATATGAATCCCTGATAAATCTATAAAATTTTTGTTTAAAATATTAAAAATGCATTATAATTTTTAGATTATTCAAAAAATTTTTGCACAGTGTTGGTAATGATGTTAGCAGTGATTTTAATAGGACATGGTCATCATTCTCAGCCATGATTATCTTTATTTGTATTATTCTAAAATATATTAACATCTATTTCTAAAAATAAAGCATACACTAGAAAATAAAAGTGTAATCATGTATACTTTTAGTTTTTAATAATTATTATACAATTATTGTATGAAGATAATTATGAATATTTAATAACATACACAAAAAAGCAAGTTTTTGTTACCCAAAAATTTTCTCAAATTTATTTTCCCAAATATCTCAAAACTGGATAATAAAAAACTAAATTTATCAAGCACATGGAAACTGCACTAACTTGCTTTGACTTTTCTACATATTTACAAATACTGACTTCAGATTTTTAAAAATGATAAATGAATATTTCTTTGTTTGTAATTTTGCAGTTTAGAAAAAGCATTAGCAACCAAACTCAGAGATAGTGTAGATGCATGATATTAAGTGAATGTGAACAAGTACTTTCTCTGATCAAAAACTTTCTTGTCATTTAATAAGAAAATTCAAATATATACTTTACTATATTATAAAAAAACATATTTTGTAGGTTCATCCATGTAAGTTTTTAGTCTAAAAAACTCCATGTTCTTCACAAGCCCTCAACCTATTAATTCTTAACCCCGTAATATATAAATGCAATTATTACATGGAATTACATTATAAAGCATTGCATTATTTGTGTTTTACATATAGAAAGTATATATATATATATATATATATATATATATACATGGATGGACTTGTACTCAGACTTTTGAGTCTCCACAGCTATCCATTCCATCTTATACAAGTGATACACATGAATACATACATGTGAAAAAGATAGATCTTTTTCACATGTATAGGGCCATGTGTATCAGTTGTATAAATGGGAAGCTTGAAAGTCTGAGTTCAAATCCTTCTATTTGCATAAAGTTTAGTACAGATAATATACATGGATTTAAATATATATATAAATATATATATATATGTGTGTGTGTGTGTGTGTGTTTAAAACACTTATCCTCATATATAATTTAACTAAGTTTATAAATAATTTGGTTATTAAATATATAATGATAATATATAATTTTATCCATGGAAAAGGTAAGTTAATAAATATACTATTATAATAGTACTTGATAAATCAAACTAAGATAGTTATTTTAACAATCATATAAATAATACCCACTTTTTTATAGCAGTGTTAATTTCTTTATTATATATAATATACCCAATATTTTTTTAATTATTAAGTTCTTATTATTTCTTTAACAGTTAACTTAACTTTGATATGAGAAAGAGTAATATTTACAACTTTGCTAAAATAATTCTGAGTTATTATAGTAGAATATTAGAATTTAGTTTGTTATGTGAATAAAATTATGTATATATACGTGGTTAAACAATATTATATAGCAATCAGTACCAACAAAAGGCTTTGCATTTTCAAAGGGATGAAGTGGATGATTCTATTGTAGCTTTGTAAATTCTTTTGTTTGAGTATTAATAAATAAAAACAGAAAATAGTGTATGGCTAAATTGTGAAAATATGAAGTGATTTTATAACTGATTGAGCTTCCAAAGTTTATATAACATTTAAGTGTCATTTTTATCTAAACTATTATATCTATAACATTTTTCGATAAAACTTATACTCTATTAAATTTAAAAATAATTTTATCAAAAAGTATAAGTAATATTACTTACGTAATCAATGTGCGTTTAATAAATTTATAATTACAAAAAGTATAAGATGAACTGTGCTAGTTGCTGAGTAGGAAAAAATAGAATAAAATGTATTTCATGATGAAATGACTAATAAAAAAATATTAACATACTTTTATGAAATCATTTGTGTCAAAGTTTTGAAGTCAGCACGTTTGATCTTATATATATATTGTAACGATATATAAATATGTCGTTACATTAATTTAAAATAAAAACTTAAAAGTTCGCAAATAAAAGGAAAAAAAACTAAACGCTAAAATTAAAATATTGTTAAACGTATATATTCGCACAGATGCTAAACTTTAAAAATATTTTTTTTTCATAAACAAAAAAAAAATAAAAAAAGTATTTGAACGTATTTTTTTTAATAAAATAAATAAATAAATACAAGATTGAAATATAAAAATATTTTAATAAAAAAATAACGTAAGTTAAAATAAAAACAGGTATTAATTAATTCCTGTAATCTATAAAGGGAAATGGTTGTTTATTAATTATCTAAAAGCTGTTTAATTAAAAAGTCAGATGGAAAGTTAGATAAGAGAAGAAAGAAATTTTAGCTTGACCAATGGAAGCACTAAGCCTTGGCTCGGACCATGGCGAAAAAACAGAGCAGTGACATTTTGTTCAGTGAATCCTTGTGGATGATATAAAAAGAAAAAAATATTGAGTTCAAGAGGCTTTTTCAACTTGGTTGGGTGAGACGAGCGATAAAGACGCGCTTTATCATTCTCTCTCACTTATCTCTGAAATGGAATGACTGATACCATGAACCAGCAAATGCCACCTCCTGAACATTAGATCGATCTTTCAATTAAAGACTCCGTGGACATTGACACCAGGAACCGGGAGTTCTGCTACCGTAAGCTGTAGGAAATGAACAATTCTTAAAATCAATCAAGAACTTTCGTCAAGTTGAACAAATTAATAAACAAGCTGACTTATTTAAAATGGACTCTTATCTGACTTTTTGTAAGTTTAAATCAAATTAATAATGGTTAATTTTATATCTTTCCCGATTGTTAAAAGAATCATTTCCCTTGTAATATTTTTATTTGTAGTAATATTATATTGTAGAAATTATTAAATGCATTACATTTAAGTTGTCTATAGACGCTTGCATGGATTCGTTTGCGGTTAATTAGATTTTGGTTTTCATATTTGATCAAAATATATAGACATTCGATAAATAATGATACCTTACGGTGAGTATCTAAAATGTATTTATTTGGATGTCTTTTAAGTTATTGGTGACAACGCAAGTATCTTATGGTGAATACTATTGGGTTACTTATAAGTTTCCCTCTGCGATTGTCGGTATCAATAATTTTGTATTTTGATCATTTATGTTTATTTTGAAATGTTTTTGACCGTGGAATCTGTGTAATCAATCTATACCCAACATTTTTAAATAAATCTGTGCGAACGTATATAAATGTTAAAATTAAGTCGGGCGCGAATGGCTATATAGTTTTGTAAAGTTGTATTAAGGGAGGGTAATCTTAGGTTATTTGTTCCGTGGTTAAATTGGTTCAATGGATTGGATATATTTGTGTAATTAGTAGATGTAGTATGAGGTCCGCTACGGGCAGGATTATAGATATACGCCACACACCCTCTGTTTGCCTATGGATGGGTTTGTAAGTCGGCAGAAGACCGCAGTCCATTCCTATGGAGTTTTTAGTTTATTGATCTACTTGCCAACAGATGTCACATTCCTGTTGGTGGAGAGTCAATATCTTCTCTATTTCTACTTATTGTTCAGATGCACATTCCTGACAATATAGTATTTTGTGTTGTTGTATCATGCTACATTGAATACATGAATGTATCAGATGGATTAGCGCCAGTTGATTGCGAAATTTGTTGCCTAAGGTTAAATAAGGGAAGAATATTTTCCTTTCAAATGCAGACCTATGTAGCCTATTCATACCCGACCCTCTAAATAAAATATTAAACATTATAGCAAGCTATTTTAAATATAAAATTAAAAATTAAGATAAAAATCTAAATGTTAAACTTATTCCTCGGGTTTAGAATGATTTTATATGTGCGTAAATAAATATTTTTCTGTGTTAATTTCTGGCAGTGGCTTTTATTATTTTTTTATATTTATATCTAAGGTTATATATTTTATTATCTCTGCGTCTCCACTGAGCTAGTGACAATGGGCTAACGATCTAAATATGTAAATAAAGTGGAATCCTAACAGCGCATATCTGCCTACTTTATAAATTTTTCTAGGCTCAAATGCCTAGATGGCGCCCTTTGGTAGTGCGGTGCGATGCGATCTCCCACTTCGTTTGGATCGTTATAAT